>CAWUFW010013239.1:0-488242 GCA_963921515.1 Calotriton arnoldi
TGTACTTCGTTCAAATTTTTGTATTGCTAGCTGGCTACTGGCAGATCAGACTAGCTGATACTGCAAAGCCCAAAACAGCATTCTCAACCCCTAGTGGGCATTATCAATTTGTGGTAATGCCCTTTGGTCTGAAGAATGCACCTGCCACTTTCCAGAGGTTGGTGAATACAGTTCTCACAGGACTGGAAGCCTATAGTGCAGCTTATCTAGATGATATTGCTGTCTTTAGCTCCACCTGGGAGGATCACCTGGTCCACCTCAGGAATGTTTTACAGGCCCTGCAAAAGGCAGGCCTGACTATCAAGGCCACTAAGTGCCAGATAGGGCAGAGTCAGGTTGTGTACCTGGGCCACCTTGTGGGTGGAGGCCAGGTTCAACCTTTGCAGAGCAAGATCCAGACCATCATGGACTGGACTGCTCCCACTACCCAGACTCAGGTGAGAGCCTTCTTAGGCCTGACTGGGTACTATAGGAGATTTGTCAAGGGGTATGGATCAATAGTGACACCCTTGAATGACTTAACTTCTAAGAAAATGCCCAAAAGGTTCAGTGGACAGTTAGCTGTCAAAAGGCATTTGATGACCTCAAGCAGGCCATGTGCACTGCTCCAATTCTGCAGAGTCCTGACTACTCCAAGAAGTTCATTGTTCAAACTGATGCATCTGAATTGGGGGTAGGGGCTGTACTGTCACAATTGAATGAAGAAGGTCAGGATCAGCCAGTAGCTTTTATTAGCAGAAGGCTGACCCCTAGAGAGAAACGTTGGTCAGCCATAGAGAGGGAGGCCTTTGCTGTGGTCTGGGCTCTGAAGAAGTTGAGGCCATACTTGTTTGGTACACACTTCCTGGTTCAGACAGACCATAAGCCCCTCTTATGGCTAAAACAAATGAAGGGTGAAAACCCCAAACTGCTTAGGTGGTCCATTTCCCTACAGGGGATGGACTTTACAGTGGAACATAGGCCTGGGAGTAACCATGCGAATGCAGATGGACTCTCTAGGTATTTCCACTTAGAACATGAAGACTTAACTGGGCAAGGTTAGTTTAATGTCCCTACGTTTGGGGGGTTGTGTAGGAGAGTAGGATCTGCTTCACATGGGTACCCCCACTTTTGCTGATGCTTCACTGTTTTTCGACATTAGTCTGGCTGGGGCCCTGCTAATCAGAACCCCAGCCTAGCTGCTTCCTCTCTAAAATGGTTTCCATGTGCCTTAGGCACATCACTGATTGGGATCTGGAGTGCCCTTATAAGTCCCTAGTATATGGTATACTATGTACCAAGGGCATAGGTACCTCAGAGGCCTGCCAGGGGCTGCAGCATGTATTATACCACCCTGGAAGGCCATCCAAACTGACACCACAGGTCTGCTACTGCAGCCTGGGTAAGGTGGTGCATGCACTCCTTACAGTGATATAGGTTACCTATATCACGAAATACATACACACATATAAACCTATAAGTCACTCCTAAGGCAGGCCTTATCAATCCTAAAGGCAGAGTGCATGGTTCCTATGTGAGAGGGTGCCCCTGCATGAGCAGGGCCCCTCTGCAGCGTTCGGAGACCATCTCTGATGCTGTTTGTAGTGCAGCCTGACCATATACTCTTAAGCGCATTATATCCTCGCGGTAAAATGCTAACTTTGGAATGGCTGCACCTAAACATGTCGTGTTTGGTGTCAAACATCTTGGAATACTCCCCCGCCAATCCTGGCGGCGGGGTAGCATTCCACCCTTCTAGAGGGAAAGACATGTTAACTCTGACGAGTCCGGTAACTTCTTTCCAGAGCCCTGGCATCACAAAATGGATGCTGCTGCCACAGACACGAGTCTGGCCTCCTGCTGCTGGACGAAACTCCGGCAGGGGAGGCCTGGACAACAGGTTTCCTGTCCCAGGGAGGTGTGACCACCTCCCCAGACAGGATAATGTGTATTGGGGCTGGGCGGGAGCACTTTCGGGTGCTTTGAAGTCCTGCACTGGGGGCACATTTGGTGTCCCTGTGCATACCCCAGTTCAAACCGGATCAGGGGCTTGCAGCCCCTGCTTTGGCACGAACTGGACAAAGGGAAAGGGGTGTAGCCACCCCTCTGCCCTGACCCACCCATAGGTGGGGCCACAGAGTAGTCCAACCCCTATTTTTAGAATAAAGGTAGGAACCCAGTCCTTAGGACTTTAGATTATACCTGAACGAAACTCTGAAACTGAATCCTGGACCTTCGACGCTCTACGACAAGATTAGAGGACTGAAGAATCTCCCTTGGGGTCAAGGAGTGACTCCTGCTTGGCAGGCACCAAAGAAGCATCTGTCCAGTTCGCATTTCTGAAGCTCCCGTCGGACGCCGAAGTCATCGCATCACCAGAGGTGGATTCTCAGACTTCCCGAGGCTACCCTGAGTCCCCAGCAAAGCTGAGGCCCGTGGCTATCGTGGGTGACTTGAGACCGTGACCCCTGGACACCGAGCACATTTGCAAGTGCATCCTCTTCTGGGTCTCCCAAGAAGTCGTGCTTTGGGCTCCGAGTAGCCCTAGCCTCCAGCACCACCTGCACCAAAGATCACTGGCCCCCACTCCACGAGTGTCCTGTAAGCCAGCTCCACGTGCAGTGTCACGAGGCTCCTTCGCGGTCGCTAGCCCGTTGGCTAGTAGCCCTTAACAAAGGCCAATCCTTTTCTAACTTGGCATCCTGGTTGCTCCAGGCCTGCCCTCACTTACCCTCGCTGGGTGAGTTCCACAGACCTTGCTGGTCTGCACCATCGACAATCTACATCTTCACCGAGACTTGCCGTTGCCAAGGCTTGTTGGGTCCAATCCGGTCGCCGACACCTCAGCACTCGACAGACATCGTGTACCAGCCCGAATCCTGCTCCTGGTCACCGACAACGCCTCCTGGACCTCGTGGCTGAAGAGTCAAGACGACCGTCAACGCACCTGAAGCACTCGACATCGGTGGGCATCTGTCCATCGCCTTCCTGGTCACTGGCTAGTGACCCAGACTCTGTCCCCTCTGCTTTCAGGTTCTTCAGAACTCCGATCCACTCTTGGATCCACCCGGACACTTTTCTCTTGGCCGCCAGCAGCACTTTGCAGCAGATCGCCATTCGAATCGACGACGAAACCCGACCCCGAAGGCACCTATGCACCCGGCTTCCTGGGTGAGGTAACACGAGTACTCCGGTGCTCCCGTGGGTAGAGACTCTTCAAAGTCCTAGATCTCAAAGGGTTTTGTCCTAGTCCTCTTTTAAGTGTCCCTTTTCTCTATTTTCCCGATCCCGACTTTCTCCATAGAAGTTAACGGCGTATCGCGGTTGTGTATTTACACTGCACGCGTCTCCCGTGGGTCCCCTGTGTCACTACCTTGGGTGGTTCCTTGTGGTCCAAGCACTTCTAGAGGCTCTAGGCCTAGTGTCTAGTTCAGTCGTGGTTCGCATACCACTTTATTGGTATATGGTTTGGTACGCCCC
Source organism: Calotriton arnoldi (assembly GCA_963921515.1). NCBI lineage: Eukaryota > Metazoa > Chordata > Amphibia > Caudata > Salamandridae > Calotriton > Calotriton arnoldi. Next base: position 3,460 of record CAWUFW010013239.1, read on the forward strand.
TAGGGCCCAAACGTGTATTTGTGCTATTACTGTGAATTAATAACTTATAACTTACGTACTTCGAACTCTAGCCTCATAAAGAGACTAGAGGGGTGTGTTTAGCAATAAATACATATATTTTGAATATATACCTGGTGTGGTGCTCTTTCATTTGGTCACTCAAGAGATTATAGACTGGTAAAACAAGCTGCTTTACATTCCTTGAAGACTTAGCCTGAAGGCTGCTCTCCATAGCTACCACTAGGATAGCTTTCAATAAGGTTGTCTTTAACCTATCTCCAATAAGGGGTTGTTTGGACTGGTGCAAGGTGCCCACTATAATTAGTGGACAGCATATACCAGGCCAACTTCTCACAGGATGTACATGTTTTACTGAGAATGTCAGACTTCATTCTCACATGACTGAGAAAGATAATGTGAATTTACAGAAAATATGCTCTCATTTTAGCTTCTGGAGCACCCTCCAAAACTGTATGGGACAAGCATGTGAAAATAGTTTTCTCTCAAACATGATTCATAATATCCCAGCAGAAGGTTTTTCACAGGGTAAAATCAGCTTAGAACACACCACAATTCCTGAAATTAGTATGGTACCATCAACAAATGAATTCTAATGTAACTAAAGTCTGTTATCACCCTTTATAGTTCTCCTTTTGGTAACCCTCAAAATCTTCGATTCACTACAATGCATTTCAATGGGGTACTATCATTTATATTGGTCCCAAGATGGCTGCCAGCAATTCCAGGATGAAGTGCTGACAGCCAATCAGATCTCACGATGACATGTGTGGTTAGGCTCCGCCCAGATATATATGTGTTTTTACTTTTGATTTTCTCAGCAACTACTGAACGGATTTACACCATTTAACAAAAGGGTTCTTTCTGAACCAAGAACTACCTCTTTCCCAAATTTGGTGTAATTCCGTTCAGCAGTTCGGGCTGTAGCCTTGCATAAAGTTTCCTATGGGAAATCGATTTTTTGACTCTTATTTTTTAATTTCTCCACAACTACTGAACGGATTTACACCATTTAACAAAAAGGGTTCTTTCTGAACCAAGAACTACCTCTTTGCCAAATTTTGTGTAATTCCGTTCAGCAGTTCGGGCTGTAGCTGTGGCTAAAGTTTCCTATGGGAAAATGAATGGGGAAAATATGTTTTGGGACCCCCCTTTTTTCTCGGCCCCCGCATGACGAATCACCCCGAAACATTCAGGGTAGGAGCGGACCGGAGCGGGCCATAAAGTTTGAAAATTTCGCGAAGATTCGTCAACCGACGCAAGAGTTATTTCAAATAGAATGTTGCGGATTTCCTATGGAAAATAGGTCCTAACTATAACTATCTACTGGCGACCGCCAGTAGATAATATATATATATTACCTACTGGCGGTCGCCAGTAGGTAGTTATAGTTAGAACCTATTTTCCATAGGAAAAGCGTTTCTTGATTTGCCAATATCTTTGGCGCCGTTTGACGAATCTTCGCGAAATTTTCAAAACTAATGGCCCACTCCGGTCAGCTCCTGTCTTGAAAGTTTCAGGGTGAAATCGTCAAGCGGAGGCAGAGAAAAAAGGGGGGGTCCCAAAACGCGTTTTCCTCATGTTAATTCCATAGGAAACTTTAGACAAAGCTACAGCCCGAACTGCTGAACGGAATTACACCAACTTTGGCAAAAAGGTAGCTCTTCGTTCAGAAAGCGCCCTTTTTTAAATGGTGTAAATCCGTTCAGTAGTTCCTGAGAAATTTAAAAAGAAAACTTTCGATATCTGAGCACCGAGGAGGGTTCGCGAACCCTCCCGGGCACGAGCTTGTTTCTGATTGGCTACCAATACTCCAAACCAGGAAGTGTTGGCAGCCATCTTGTGACTCGGTAACCGAGTCACAAGAAAAGAGTAAAACAAAAGATGAAAAACAAGAAAAGGGGGCAGGGTACAAACACCCTGACCCCCTAGGCCTGCTCTGGGGGTCCCACAAGGACCCCCAGGACCAAAAAAAGCATTTTTTTAAAACAATAAATTCGGCCGAATTCGCGCTGGGTGCGCGAATCCGGACGACAAAATTAAAAAAAACGAAGCGCGGACTCCCGCGCTTTGTTGTATTTAAGCCCCCAGGTGGGCCAGGTCCCGGGGGCAATGCCAAATCTGGGCAGGCACGCTGCCTGTGTGTGCGCTCGCGTTGGGGAAGAGGGGCAGATGGCGGCCGGGAGTGCACACGGAGAGGCAGACAGGGGAAGGGAAGCGGAGATGCGAGGGCGAGAGGGATAGCGATGGAGGATGATGAGGAGCTATGAGTCTGGTGAGACGGGGGAGCGAGGGGAGAGCGCTCACTGCATCCTTGGAGAGGAGAGAAAACAAAAGCGCTCAGCAGCAGTTTAGTGCTGCCGTGTCTGTCTGGCTCGAACCAAACTGTGTAGACCTTGGCGCAGGGGGATTCGAGGCACAGCGGGGGATGCGTTTCGACCGTGGAGAGCTCCCTGTGCCCGTACCATGGCCCGGATCCGGGCAGGTGGTCGCCGGCTCCCGTGGAGGCTGACCGCCTGAGGGGCGAAGGAAGGTGAGCGAGGGGGTGCCGGTAAGGTCCCGGTGCGTGGGGGAGGGGCTCGCCAGCCTGCCAGGGCTGTGTGCTATGGTGCTCAGAACGAGGACTCCCCCCTTATCGATTCTGTTTGTGATACGGACGGGTGCCCGCGCTGGTGACCCAGTCCGCAGATGTGATGCCAAACTTCACAGTGGCTCCCGGGGGAGGAAGGTGGCACACGCTGTGCCATTGTCTGGTGCTCGAGAAGGGCTGTCAGTTTGCGAATGAAAATGCCTCGGATTGTGGCAGCTGCAGGCTGATGTTTGGGCTAGTAGGCTACAGATGCAGAAGGCGTAGATGGTGTGCGTGCAGAAATGTCTGCAGCCCTGGATGTATGCATGGCTCCCACTGGGCCAGGAAACCATGGTGTGCTTGCCCCCGCCAGGCTATGTGCTTCTGTACTGGTGGGACCGAGGGCACTCCGTGCTGGGGTTAAGCATCGGCCAATGCTCTGTTGACTGAGCAATATTTTTCTATGAGAATTTGAGTGCCCTGGGTTGCTCTGCATGCACCGCTTATACGAAGAGATCTAATAAGCATTTCTTGCATGTTCTGCAGAAGTCGCTCGGGCGCTCTTGTTCCGTGATGTGCACGATTTTGCATGATTAGCCAAACTCACCCTCCGCGTTAAAGATGATATTGCGGTTGTATCAAAAGAGAATTTGTATTCTAATGTGTATACTGTTTTAAAAATCATCTCTGGGTACCCGGTAAGAGGATGGGGGGGGCAATGAGGGGAGGGGTTAAACGACATCTTATTGCTGTGTTGACTGTGCTTAAAAGTCTGAGCAGACATCACCTGCATCTGTTCCGTGGTGAAACGGACCCCTCTCCCTGTACAGGAACAACCTGACCACCACAGCAGAAATGTCACAGGCAACAAATAATTCAGGTGTGCAATTGGGCTATTTAGAAAAAAGAAAACACTGCGAGGGATGCCGCTGCGTGTCCCCCTGTGGCCACTTCAGGATTCGCCTGGGCACCAGCAGCTGTGAGCTGACATTTATTTATTTATTTATGCGTTTTTATATAGCGCGGACTTTACCCGAAGGTGTCAGAGCACTTCACAATAGGAACAGTAACATTACATGAGGAGAAGGTTACAAGTGAGCATAATACAAAAGCAAGCGATACATTACATGAGGAAAGAGTGACAATTGTGCAAATAACAAAAACAAGCAAGATACAAAAAGAGGTATCCTTTACAAGAGGAAAAAGTGACAGGTGTGCATGATACATAAGATACAAAATACAAATAGAGGTATAATACTGCAATAAGTGGCAGTCACTCAGAACACACTGGGAAGGCACTTCAATAGGCATGGAGTACAGAATTTCCTATAGTGGAAGAACTTCCTTGAGGGAGTAGAGAGGGCGTGAATTAAACAGGAGTTTTAAAATAAATGGTACACAAACAAAAAATCCAACACAGCACGCAAGGGTGAGGAATGTACAGGAAAAAGTACAAATTTACAATGACATCTCCCCGTGAGCCCGCTGAAAGATGGCCTCTCTTGTCCGGAGGAGCTGGCACTGGGGTGCTGTCTTTAACGCTTTACGTTTTATAGTTTAGAACCACGATTCTTGCACCTCCGCTCTGGAGACTGTTCTCGCACCACTGCTTCTGCCACAGAGACGCCAAGTGGACACATATCATGTGTGACACCTTCAGTCGGCCCCAGCTTTTTATTTTAGCCATCAGAACCAGGAAATGCAAGTGTTTTTGAGTCTATAATTAAAATATTAGAAATGAATCAAGACCTAGATTACTATATTTATCAAACCAAAAAATGCAGTATTGACCTAGTGTGTCACACATGGCGCACGGCCACCTTGTAGTGATGGAAATCCGAGATGACTCTCATCTGGTCCCAGTTAGGGTGCCTGCAAAGTCCCTATCACCAAGAATACTGTGTAGGAGTCCTGAGCTTTCATCAAACGCGGGCTTTCAGGGAGATGTAGTCTTGGATCGGCTCAATTGAAGCAATTGAAATGAAGTACTGCACTACAGTGATTTGCGGCAGGAAAAATGGGACTAGAATATAGTATCCCAAATTACTTACTGGTTATCTGGTAATATACGACACGTGCTTCCCTCCTTGTTTCCAAATTACCTGATGAGGTGCTAGCAGTGCATGGCTGATCGGCGGTTCAACACGTGCAAGGTTTCACAGCTGCCGGTTTGCGGCTCTTGCACACAGTGACGTAAAAGTAATCATAAATAGAACATCCACCCCTGGCTAGATGAGTAAACCTTTCTGACAATGAATGGTTTAATAAAATAGGAAAGGTACTATTGCTGAAATGAAAACATTGTCTTATTACACGAGCAGATAGATGACATATGTTTCACGAACGTGCCATCAATTGTAATAAAACCTGAAGATGTCTACATTGTGTTTATCAGTTCGAAATCTGTAGCCAAATAGCATTAAGTAATACATACATCACCTTGTTTCTTTCCAAAGGAACACGATTGATGTTGAAAATGCAAGAATGGAGATGAGAAAACATAAATTGTGCGTAATTTCCAGTTACAGTTGGTCAGCTGAAAAACCCACCATGGAGCAGAGGGTTAAATGTGTGTCCATGTGCCTGCACAATTACTGTGTCTGAAGGAGAGAGAGCTAAGCAGCAGGGTCCTGCCTCTGAGGCGAGGCTGTCAGTGCAGCTGTAGTCCAGTGTGCAAAAAGCCGTCTGTCTGAGGAAAGACCGCTCAGCTCGCGATCCTGGCAGCGTTGGCCGGTCCTTTGCAATGGGCCATGCCATCTAATATACCTATTGACAGTGGGGTGGGCTTGGGAGGCGTTTACATTTGCAGAAGGAAGTGAGTCCCCCCCTCCCCCTCCCACTTGGCTCCTGACTGGATGAATAGACCGCAGGCAGGCTCTTCTTGCAACAACGCTCACCTTTTCAACACCAGGCCAACACTGGTTCTCAAATAAATAATGAAATACAAATATAAAATAAATACATAAATAAAAACTGCGCCTCATGTTCTTGCTAAAATTGAAAAAAACGTTTTGTATTTGTGGCATAATTTCTTTCACTGTGACTAGCTGCCTCTTTCTGGGGTTATTGGCACGTGATCATTGCAGAAGTACAGCTTCCAAGAGATTAAAAGCCCGTGGATGTAAATAAAAATATCCCACTTGTACAGCCGGAGAGCGGAAACGGATCTTTCCCGCCACAAGCGTGCCTGATTGCTTGTTTCAGAGACACAAATGATGTGACTGTGGCAACATTGATGTTATGAATTCAAGGCAATCACACCCGAGGACAGTGAAAAGAAAGCAGAAAATGCCGGGGAGACGTCATCTCCAAACACCAGCTGCACAGTGTCTGGTGCATTTACCACGAGTCTCAAGAGAGAACATGAGGTTGTGCATCAAAGTCAAATGTTAAGCCCAGAGCTGTCAAGGTACGTCACGTGTGACGCCCTCACCTCAGCCAGCCCTGGCCCTTTAGTAGGTGTACTCCAAGTTGTGTAGTTCTTATCCTCTGAGGCACGATCAATTTTTGTAAGAACTTTCTGCATTACATGTGCTGAGCAAGGGTGGTTTTCTAAGTGCCAAATCTGGACTTCTGCAATGCTTTTAGAGGTGCCATCTTAATTTTCACTGTCTGTTCATGAGTATACACAATTGTTTACTGGCAAGGAACCCAAGCACTTAGAGCACTCTGCCTTGATCAAAATAATAAGTAATTTGCACTGAGACGGACCCATTAGCTGTAGGTTCACAGCCACATTTGTGTTTCAATTATGCAAGGTAAATCAACCTGCTCACAAGTGAGAAGGTATTAAAACCTGGTCAATTTAATAATGCATTTATAACTTCAAGCTTTATAATTCGTAAAACGAATATAAGATATAGTGGCTCTCTTCTGGCTTTGATTCATCATTGGAGTACACCTTGTAGAGATTCTAGACGTGACTTTCTAACCGTTTCGATTGCTCATGTTATCGGGCCTTCAGCTGAGCTTCAGTTGCGAGTACCATGTTTGCCTTGGGGTAACCCCATCCTTTCCCTTTTTTTCCAGCTGGCCATGCTGTTTTGCACCCCAAGGCTCATTTGTTTGAAAGGCCGACCTCCCTCTAACTAGCTTTATGACCAGGGCGGTTTTACCAGGAGTCTGTTTGTTGCATTTACTCTCATGGTCCACACTTCACTTTGCCTTTTTCTAGGCATGTGTGGGTCAAATTTAATCCTGTATAATCAATATGGGTACTTGTTCCTAAGTAGAGAAGTTATAGAAAAGGTTCATGAAAGAGCGTAAAGAAGTGGTAGATTGGAAAATATGGTTCTGGGGGGTCTTCCTTATTTGGAAGTGTTGCCCTCACACACCCATGTGGGTGTCATGCTTCATCATCAGGCATTTTGATCCTCGTGGGGCTGGTGCTGCAATACTCAATGGGCCCCTTGAGAGGGCACTTTGTCGGAGATTTTTTCTCGTATCAGCTGTGATGGTGCATGGGGGTGTGTGAGGTATAGTGTGTAGAGTGAAGAGTGTGATCTAAAATTACTTAAAGGAGATTAAATTGAATTTTATTCAGAGATCCTCCGGGAAGGTTAAAAACTGATATATGGTAGTGTGCAAAAAGTTAGGATGCGCCACTACTCAGTGAGTATGTTGTAGTGAATATCAAGGTTTCACTATTTAGGTCGACATGTTTCACGCTGTGATGGTCCACTACTGGATCCCTAGCGTTTCTTCAGGACCAAAGAAATTTGGGTTCCCAGACCCCGAATTAGGGTGGGTATCTAGAGGCTTATAATACTCAATCCCTGGTAGTAATGCAAAAGATCCTAGGTATCTCTATCATGCTCACCCCAGTAGAACTCCATAAATCAACCCCTATTCATAGGCCAAAGTGTGCCCTAGGTCAAGGCAGGGGACCGCAGGATTATTGCGGTTTGGTTCCATGCACGGTCTGCAGCCCGTAGCCTACCCCTCATCCTGCCTGCCTGTAGAAATTTAATCCTGCCACTGCTGAGCCTAAGATCAATTGGGCTCTCAAATTGTTAGCTTCTTGGGGAGGGAGGCCTATTGGTCATTTGGAATGCCAGTAGCCAAAGTGCCTGTGGTCTTGGCATCTGTTTTTCTTTGGTGCCATGACCCCCACCCACCACCACCCTGGTTCAGTGGGCTTCTCAATGTTCCTCCTTCTGGCTTTGGCCCATGCTCCTTCCCTGTCCCTTGTGCCACTGGGGCTTGTCCTCCATTTTCTGCTGATCAGCACCTCTGTTTCTTCTTTTTGCACTTCTCTTCCTTCTTTCTGTACCCCTCCTGCCTCTTTCTGTACCTCTCTTGCCTCTTTGTGCACCTCTCCTACCTCTTTCTGCACCCCTCTTGCCTCTTTTTGCACCTCTGTTGGTTCATTCTGCAGTTCTCTTGCCTCTTTTTGCACCTCTGCTGCTTCTTTCTGCACTGCTCTTGCGTCTTTTTGCACCCCTCTTGCCTCTTTCTGCACCCCTATTTTCTCTTTCTGCACCCCTCTTGCCTCTTTCTGCACCCCTGGTCCCTCTTTCTGCACCTTTCCTGCCTGTTGCTGCACCTCACTTGCCTCTTTCTGTACCTCTGTTGCTTCTTTCTACACTTCTCTTCCTTCTTTATGCACCCCTCCTGCCTCTTTTTGTACCTCTTTTGCCTCTTTGTGCACCTCTCCTACCTTTTTCTGCACCCCTCTTGCCTCTTTTTGCACCTCTGTTGGTTCTTTCTGCGCTGCTCTAGCTTCTTTTTGTACCTCACTTGCCTCCTTCTGCACTTCTGTTGCTTCTTTCTACAGCTCTGTTGCTTCTTCAGCAATTCTCTTGCCTCTTTCTGCACTTCTCTTCCTTCTTTCTGCACCCCTCTTGCCTCTTTCTGTACTTCCCTTGCCTCTTTCTGCACCTCTCTTGCCTCTTTCGGCACCTCTGTTGCTTCTTTCTTCACCCCTCCTGCCTCTTTCTGCACCCCTCTTCCCTCTTTGTGCACCACTCTTGCTTCTTTCTGTACCTCTGCTGTTTCTTTCAGCAATTCTCTTTCCTCTTTCTGCACCTCTGACTTAGAGGTAGTTTTAATCCCCTGCCCTATTATGTACTAGGGCCTTACAGGGGAGGTCACGCCAATCACAGGGGTACCCCAACCCATAGTGTACCCTAGTGTATGCAGGTGTTTTCACTCTATTCTAAGTGTCTTTCAGCATAGCACTGGCTCCGGGCCTGGTTAGTCAGAGTGAGTTACCACCAGTACCAGTCAGCAAAAAGTTGGGGGCACAGGATGACTTTGCAACAAGGCCTCTTTCTGCACCTCTGTTGGTTCTTTCTGCATATCCCTTGCTTCTTTCTGCGCCTTTCTTCCTCTTTCTGCACATGTCCTACCTCTGTAGGCATAGTTACAAATGAGCATTTAAAAAACTTTTGAAATTCACTGAAAAAACCCTAGGTTTCAGGGACGTTATAGTTAGAAATTAGCATTTAAAAAACCTTTGAAATACACTGAAAAAACCATAGTTTTCAGGGACGTTATAGTTAGAAATAAGCATTTAAAAAACATTAGAAATTCACTGAAAAAACTAGGCCTGGGCGGTAAAATCCGCTCCGCTCGCGGAATTTGCGGAATTTTGGCAATTCTGCGTTCCGTGGAGAACGCGGAATTGCCAAAAAGTCTGCGATCCGTGGCATAGCGGAATATTTTCCTTGTTCGTGCTTTCAAAATGCGTGTTTGCGCACCCGGTTCGCGACTTACCGGGATCCCTGCATTCGCCGACGAGTTTTCCTATCCGTTCGCGTGCGCCACGAGATTTTGGTAGCCGGCCGCGCGATCCCGCGAGAGTGTGCGATCGCGAACACGTCATTCGGACGCGCCATCGGACATCCGCGTTCGCAAACAGGAAACACGCATCACGAACGGGCGGGACAAGTGAAACAAGATGGCCGCGCCAATTGGCGACCGCATGGGCAAGTTCGCGAGATATTTCCCCCCGAGCAAGCAAACAGCGTCCCCGAACAGGAAAAACGCATCGCGAACGTGCGGAACAAGCAATTCCGCGTGCTCGCGGAATTCTGCGTAGCTCGCGGAGATTTTTTACATCTTCGCGGAACTTTGCGTAACGCGACTACGCAAATTCACCCAGGCCTAGAAAATACCACAGGTTTCAGGGACGTTATAGTTAGTTGGACATTTCACTCGTACAAAACCAGAGAAATTCAGCCGTTATAGTTAGTTGAGCTAACTATAACTAGCGCCCCCGCAATGCACTGATGATGACGTCACATATTACATCACTCATGACATGGTCAGTGACATCACTGATGACATCACTGATGACATCACTGATTACATCATCCACGTGATAATCTGATGCACCTCCTCACACCCTAATATAACCTTTGATACACCCACTCTAAAATACAGACTACCATTTTCGAAACCATAGGCACACCAATACCAGTTACTACATACCCACTCACTGATTCCTAGGTCTACACACACATCCACTCATTCACCCATACAGTCACTCATACATGCAGTCACTCATCAATATAGCAGTATCATATGCACTCATACACCTATACAGACACTCACACACCGCCACTCATCCATAGAGTTACTCACACACCTAGTCAGTCATGCAAAGAATCAATCACACTCCCATTTACTCACCTATACAGTTATACACACACCACCTCACTTATTCAGACAGATACTAACACATACTTACTCTCTTATACAATCACTGATACAAGCACACACTCATCCATACAGCCACTCTCACAATCACTCACTCTCACATATAGTGATTTATATATTCCAACACTCACATATACTGCCTTTCACATATGTAGTTACTCACACATGTACCATTGAGACATCTATTCACTCACCAACATACCCATACACACACTCACCCACCCATATAGCCCTTCACACATGCAGTCTTGAACCCATACACCCAGTGAATCACCCACTCACACATCTATGCACAGAGTCACACACTCCCCACCCACCCACACAGACACTCAGGCACCCATACAGATACTCAGACAACCAATCAATAACCCATATAGACACTCATGTAGCTACTCACCATCCCATGCAGCCGCTTACACACCAACTAAAAGACTGATACAGAGATTCACACAGTTTAGTCACTAACCCATGCATTCAGTAAGACACGTTTAATCACTCACTTATACAGTCAGTCACGCACCCACAAAGTCATCCATACAGACACTCATACACCCACTCATTCTTCAATACACCTTGGCATTTATATATATAAAACATATTTAAACTTTACAGAAACACACAGTCACTGGATGATGTCATCAGTGATGTCATCAGTGATGTCATTTGAGATATCAACAGTGATGTCATCAGTGATGTGACTGACCATGTCATGAGTGATGTAATATGTGACGTCATCAGCAGAGCATTGCGGGGGGGCGAGTTATAATTAGCTCAACTAACTATAACGGCCGAATTTCTCTGGTATTGTACGAGTGAAATGTCCAACTAACTATAACTTCCCTGAAACCTGTGGTTTTTTCAGTGAATATATATATATATATATATATATATATATTCACTGAAAAACCATAGGTTTCAGGGAGGTTATAGTTTGAAATTAGCATTTAAAAAACATTAGAAATTCACTGAAAAAACCACAGGTTTCAGGGACGTTATAGTTAGTTGGACATTTCACTCGTACAAAACCAGAGAAATTCGGCCGTTATAGTTAGTTGAGCTAATTATAACTCGTGCCCCACAATGCACTGCTGATGATGTCACATATTACATCATTCATGACATGGTCAGTGACATCACTGATGACATCTCAAATGACATCACTGATGACATCATCCAGTGACTGTGTGTTTCTGTAAAGTTTAAATATGTTTTATATATATATATGCCAAGGTGTATTGAAGAATGAGTGGGTGTATAAGTGTCTGAATGGATGATTTAGTAGGTGCGTGACTGACTGTATAAGTGAGTGATTAAACGTGTCTTACTGAATGCAACTCTCTCAGTTGGTGTGTAAGCGGCTGCATGGGTTGGTGAGTAGCTACATGAGTGTCTATATGGGTTATTGATTGGTTGTCAGAGTATCTGTATGGGTGCCTGAGTGTCTGTGTGGGTGGGTGGGTGGGGGGTGTGACTCTGTGCATACATGTGTGAGTGGGTAATTCACTGGGTGTATGGGTTCAAGAGTGCATCTGTGAAGGGCTGTATGGGTGGGTGAGTGTGTGTATGGGTGTGTTGGTGAGTGAATGGATATCTCAGTAGTACATGTGTGAGTAACTACATATGTGAAAGGCAGTATATGTGAGTGATGGAGTATATAAATCACTATATGGGAGAGTGAGTGATTGTGAGAGTGGCTCTATGGATGCATTGCTAGTGTCCCGTAGGCTTTGAACTGTGCCGATTGCCCGCTCTACTTCGTAGGCCACGTTTGATTTAGTTTATTTATTTTGAAGTTACAATCATGTTTACTTTTGATGCCTATGAATCATGTTCTGGGTCAAGTCCATTCAGCAGTTCTGATGGGCTGAGGAGGGGCATTATGGGACCGGTAGTCCTGCATGTTGTTACATACAGAGTCGGGGTGCATTTGAGCTCCTTAAACACACACTGTGTGGCTTTTCATTACTTATTTAGCTATGCAGTTATGTTATTGTATTGTTATGTTACTCGGCATGTAACAGCTTCTACACCCACCGCTATCACGAGTGAGATCTATTGGCATACTGATTAGTGGCCACAACGTCAATTACAGGGGCAGCCGCATACAATTGTATTTCATCTCTCTAATTCACCACAGTCACGCAGCACACCATAGTGGTGCAAATTGTCATATGTGAAATGTGTGCGCTTCTTTTAAATGGGGAAATACGAGCAGTTGGCTTAATTTAGTGTTAAAGATACATCGTTGGTATAATAATCAAATGCTCATATTGCAGGCTGAATGTGGGGGTTTAAGGATGTACTTTACAGGTTAAGGGTGCATTCATGCATTTATGACTATCATGGCTATTAGTATCATTATTGGTTAAGTGAACATTGTGACCACCTACGCTACTAAATAAATTTTCATGTGAATGTACCTGTGAGCATATTTGCAATACATTGTTTGTATCTTGTCTAAAATGTGAAAGCAAAAGATGTTTTCCATGTCTATGAATTGACCAAGTATAAATGTTTTTTTTAAAATGGCGCTCACCAGATTGAGGAAGGCTGCTGTGACAGCCGAAACGCGTCTCTCTGTGTTGCCAGGTCGGAGGAGGCCCTATGGAATAAAATGCCCTTGAACTCAGCATTCTTCGTGTGCGTGCTCTCTTCCTAGTGGAGTAGGGTTTCTTTGGATATATATATATATATATTCACTGGAAAAACCATAGGTTTTAGGGACAGTTATAGTTAGTTGGACATTTCACTCGTACAAAACCATAGAAATTCCCCGTTATAGTTAGTTCAGCTAACTATAACTCGCACCCCGCAATGCACTGCTGATGACGTCACATATTACATCACTCATGACATGGTCAGTGACATCACTGATGACATCACTGATGACATCTCAAATGACATCACTGATGACATCACTGATGACATCATCCAGTGACTGTGTGTTTCTGTAAAGTTTAAATATGTTTAATATATATAGGGAAAGGTGTATTGAAGAATGAGTGGGTGTATAAGTGTCTGAATGGATGATTTAGTACGTGAGTGACTGACTCTACAAGTGAGTGATTAAATGTATCTTACTGAATGCATGGGTTAGTGACTAAACTGTGTGAATGTCTGTATCCGTCTTTCTGTTGGTTTGTAAGCGGCTGCATGGCTTTCTGAATAGCTACATGAGTGTCTACATGGGTTATTGATTGATTGTCTGAGTATCTGTATGGGTGCCTGAGTGTTTGTGTGGGTGGGGTGTGTGTGACTCTGTGCATAGATTTGTGAGTTGGTGATTCATGGTTTCAAGAGTGCATCTGTGATGGACTGTATGGGTGGGTGAGTGTGTGTATGGGTGTGTTAGAGATTGAATGTATATCTCAGTGGTACATGTGTGAGTAACTACATATGTGAAAGGCAGTATATATGTGTGTTGGAGTATATAAATGGCTATAAGTGAGAGTGTGTGATTGTGAGAGTGGCTGTATGGATGAGTGTGTACTTGTATCAGTGATTCTATAAGAGCGTAAGAATGTGCTAGTATTTGTATGAGTAAGTGAGCTGGTGTGTGTATAACTGTATAGGTGAGTAAATGGATGTGTGATTAAGTTTTTTGCATGACTGACTAGGTGTGTGAGTACCTCTATGGATGAGTGGCGGTGTGTGAGTGTTTATATAGGTGTATGAGTGCATATGATAGTCCTGTACTGAGTGACTAAGTATGAGTGACTGTACGGGTGAGTGAGTGGATGTGTGTGTAGACCTAAGAATCAGTGAGTGGGTATGTAGTTTTTGGTGTTGGAGTGTCTATGGTTTTGAGAATGGCAGTCTGTAATTTAGAGTGGGTGTATCAAAAGTTATATTAGGGTGTGAGAAGATGCATGAAATTATCACATGGATGATGTCATCAGTGATGTCATTTGAGATGTCATCAGTGATGTCACTGACCATGTCATGAGTGATGTAATATGTGACGTCATCAGCAGTGCATTGCGGGGGCGCGAGTTATAGTTAGCTGAACTAACTATAACGGGGAATTTCTATGGTTTTGTACGAGTGAAATGTCCAACTAACTATAACTGTCCCTAAAACCCATGGTTTTTTCAGTGAATTTCAAAGGTTTTTTAAATGCTAATTTCTAACTATAACGTGTCTGAAACCTATGGTTTTTTCAGTGAATTTCAAAGGTTTTTTAAATGCTAATTTCTAACTATAACATGCCTGAAACCTATGATTTTTTAAGTGAATTTCAAAGGTTTTTTTAAATGCTAGTTTCTAACTATGCCTACAGAGGTAGGACATGTGAAGAAAGAAGAAAAAACGCACAGAAAGAAGCAAAAGATGTGCAGAAAGAACCAACAGAGGAGCAGAAAGAGGCCTTGTTGCAAAATCATCCTGTGCCCACAACTTTTTCAGACGGGTACTGGTGGTAACTGACTCTGACTAACCAGAGCCAGTGCTATGCTAAAAGACACTTAGAATACAGTGAAAACACCTACATACACTAGGGAACACTATGCGTTGGGGTACCCCTGTGATTAGCATGACCTCCTCTGCAAGTCCCTAGTACATAATAGGGCAGGGGGATTAAAACTACCTCTTAAAACGCGCTACAGGGCGCGTTTGCACAGTGGTGAAGGGAGGGGGCCTGAGGTGACATGTGTGCAAACGCACCCCGTGGCGCGTTTTAAGCTGCGGGATTAAGTCCCCTTGAATTCTGAGGGTCCCTGGGGCCCAACTAGCCCCCAGGTACCTACAGTTAGGACCACAGAGCTGAGTTGCAGAGAGGCGTTCCGAGGCCACGCACCTTTTTCACCTCTCTGCAACGCAACTCTGTTGTGCTTACTGAAGGTACCTGGTGGGCTAGTTGGCCCCAGGGTCCCTCAGGATTCAAAGGAATTAATTCCCCAACTTAAAACGCACCACAGGGCGTGTTTGCGCACATGTCACCTGAGGCCCCGCCCCTCCCTTCACCACTGTGCAAACGCGCCCCGTGGTGCGTTTTAAGTTGGGGGATTAGGTCACCTTGAATCCTGAGGGTCCCTGGGGCCCAACTAGCCCACTAGGTACTTCCAGTAAGCACCACAGGCCTGCGTTGCAACGCCTGTAACAAATTGTGCAGTTGTGTTAGGTAGTGAAGAGGGTCGTGCTGGGGGTAGTGTTTTAGGGTTTAGGGTAGTGCAGTGGTGTTTGTGTAGTGTAGGGGGTCATGCTGGGGGTAGATTTAGGGTTTAGGGTAGTGCAGTGGTGTTTGGGTAGTGTAGGGAGTCGTGCTGGGGGAGTGTTTTAGGGTTTAGGGTAGTGCAGTGGTGTTTAGGTAGTGTAGGGGGTCGTGCTGGGGGTAGTGTTTTAGGGTTTAGGGTAGTGCAGTGGTGTTTGGGTAGTGTAGGGGTCGTGCTGGGGGTAGTGATTTAGGGTAGTGCAGTGGTGTTTGGGTAGTGTAGGGGGTACTGCTGGGGGTAGTGTTTTAGGGTTTAGGTTAGTGCAGTGGTGTTTGGGTAGTGTAGGGGTACTGCTGGGGGTAGTGTTTTAGGGTTTAGGGTAGTGCAGTGGTGTTTGTGTAGTGTAGGGGGTAGTGTTTTAGGGTTTAGGGTAGTGCAGTGGTGTTTGTGTAGTGTAGGAGGTCATGTTTTAGGGTTTAGGGTAGTGCAGTGGTCTTTGGGTAGTGTAGGGAGTCGTGCGGGGGTAGTGTTTTAGGGTTTAGGGTAGTGTAGGGGGTCATGCTGGGGGTAGTGTTTTAGGGATTAGGGTAGTGCATTGGTGTTTGGGTAGTGTAGGGGGTCATGCGGGGGTAGTGTTTTAGGGTTTAGGGCAGTGCAGTGGTGTTTGGGTAGTGTAGGGGGTCGTGCTGGGGGAGTGTTTTAGGGTTTAGGGCAGTGCAGTGGTGTTCGGTTAGTGTAGGGGGTCGTGCTGGGGGTAGTGTTTGAGGGTTTAGGGCAGTGCAGTCGTGTTCGGGTAGTGTAGGGGGTTGTGCTGGGGGTAGTATTTTAGGGTTTAGGGCAGTGCAGTGGTGTTTGGGCAGTGTAGGGGGTAATGCTGGGGGTGGTGTTTTAGGGTTTAGGGCAGTGCAGTGGTGTTCGGGCAGTGTAGGGGGTCGTGCTGGGGGTGGTGTTTCAGGGTTTAGGGCAGTGCAGTGGTGTTCGGGCAGTGTAGGGGGTGGTGTTTCAGGGTTTAGGGCAGTGCAGTGGTGTTCGGGCAGTGTAGGGGGTCGTGCAGGGGTGGTGTTTCAGGGTTTAGGGCAGTGGTGTTCGGGCAGTGTAGGGGGTCGTGCTGGGGGTGGTGTTTCAGGGTTTGGGGCAGTGCAGTAGTGTTCGAGCAGTAAAGGGGGTCGTGCTGGGGGTGGTGTTTCAGGGTTTAGGGCAGTGCAGTGGTGTTCGGGCAGTGTAGGGGGCGGTGCAGGGGGTGGTGTTTCAGGGTTTAGGGCAGTGCAGTGGTGTTCGGGCAGTGTAGGGGTGCTGCAGGGGGTGGTGTTTCAGGGTTTAGGGCAGTGCAGTGGTGTTTGGGCAGTGTAGGGGGTCATGCAGGGGTGGTGTTTCAGGGTTTAGGGCAGTGCAGTGGTGTTCGGGCAATGTAGGGGGTCGTGCTGGGGCTGGTGTTTCAGGGTTTAGGGCAGTATAGTGGTGTTCGGGCAGTGTAGGGGGTCGTGCTGGGGCTGGTGTTTCAGGGTTTAGGGCAGTGCAGTGGTGTTCGGGCAGTGTAGGGGGTCATGCTGGGGCTGGTGTTTCAGGGTTTAGGGCAGTGTAGGTGGTCGTGCTGGGGCTGGTGTTTCAGGGTTTAGGGCAGTGCAGTGGTGTTCAGGCAGTGTAGGGGGTCATGCTGGGGCTGGTGTTTCAGGGTTTAGGGCAGTGCAGTGGTGTTCGGGCAGTGTAGGGGGTCTTGCTGGGGCTGGTGTTTCAGGGTTTAGGGCAGTGCAGTGGTGTTCGGGCAGTGTAGGAGGTCGTGCTGGGGGTGGTGTTTCTTGGTTTAGGGCAGTGCAGTGGTGTTTGGGCAGTGTAGGGGGTCATGCTGGGGCTAGTGTTTCAGGATTTAGGGCAGAGCAATGGTGTTCAGGCAGTGTAGGGGTTTTGCTGGAGGTGGTGTTTCAGGGTTTAGGGCAGTGCAGTGGTGTTCGTGCAGTGTAGGGGGTGGTGTTTCAGGGTTTAGGGCAGTGGTGTTCAGGCAGTGTAGGGGGTCTTGCTGGGGTTGATGTTTCAGGGTTTAGGGCAGTGCAGTGGTGTTCGGGCAGTGTAGGGAGTCGTGCTGGGGTGGTGTTTCAGGGTTTAGGGCAGTGCAGTGGTGTTCCGGCAGTGTAGGAGGTCGTGCAGGGGTGGTGTTTCAGGGTTTAGGGCAGTGCAGTGGTGTTCGGGCAGTGTAGGGGGTCATGCTGGGGGTGGTGTTTCAGGGTTTAGGGCAGTGCAGTGGTGTTCGGGCAGTGTAGGGTGTCGTGCTGAGGGGTGGTGTTTCAGGGTTTAGGGCAGTGCAGTGGTGTTCGGGCAGTGTAGGGGGTCGTGCAGGGGTGGTGTTTCAGGGTTTAGGGCAGTGCAGTGGTGTTTGGGCAGTGTAGGGGGTCGTGCATGGGGTGGTGTTTCAGGGTTTAGGGCAGTGCAATGGTGTTCGGCCAGTGTAGGTGGTCTTGCTGGGGGTGGTGTTTCAGGCTTTAGTGCAGTGGTGTTCGGGCAGTGTAGGGGGTCTTGCTGGGGGTGGTGTTTCAGGGTTTAGGGCAGTGCAGTGGTGTTCGGGCAGTGTAGGGGTCTTGCTGGGGCTGGTGTTTCAGGGTTTAGGGCAGTGCAGTGGTGTTCGGCCAGTGTAGGGGGTCGTGCTGGGGCTGGTGTTTGAGGGTTTAGGGTAGTGCAGTGGTGTTCGGGCAGTGTAGGGGGTCGTGCTGGGGCTGGTGTTTCAGGGTTTAGGGCAGTGCAGTGGTGTTCGGGCAGTGTAGGCGGTCGTGCTGGGGCTGGTGTTTCAGGGTTTAGGGCAGTGCAGTGGTGTTCGGGCAGTGTACGGGGTTGTGCTGGGGCTGGTGTTTCAGGGTTTAGGGCAGTGCAGTGGTGTTCGGGCAGTGTAGGGGGTCGTGCTGGGGGTGGTGTTTCATGGTTTAGGGCAGTGCAGTGGTGTTCGGGCAGTGTAGGGGGTCGTGCTGGGGTGGTGTTTCAGGGTTTAGGGCAGTGCAGTGGTGTATCGGGCAGTGTAGGGGTCTTGCTGGGGGTGGTGTTTCAGGGTTTAGGGCAGTGGTGTTCGGGCAGTGTAGGGGTCTTGCTGGGGGTAGTGTTTCGGGGTTTAGGGCAGTGCAGTGGTGTTCGGTGCAGTGTAGGGGGTCGTGCTGGGGGTGGTGTTTCAGGGTTTAGGGCAGTGCAGTAGTGTTCGGGCAGTGTAGGGGATCGTGCAGGGGGTGGTGTTTCAGGGTTTAGGGCAGTGCAGTGGTGTTCGGGCAGTGTAGGGGGTCATGCTGGGGGTGGTGTTTCAGGGTTTAGGGCAGTGCAGTGGTGTTCGGGCAGTGTAGGGGGTCGTGCAGGGGTGGTGTTTCAGGGTTTAGGGCAGTGCAGTTGTGTTCGGGCAGTGTAGGGGTCGTGCTGGGGCTGGTGTTTCAGGGTTTAGGGCAGTGCAGTGGTGTTCGGGCAGTGTAGGGGGTCTTGCTGGGGGTGGTGTTTCAGGGTTTAGGGCAGTGGTGTTCGGGCAGTGTAGGGGGTCTTGCTGGGGGTGGTGTTTCAGGGTTTAGGGCAGTGCAGTGGTGTTCGGGCAGTGTAGGGGTCTTGCTGGGGGTAGTGTTTCAGGGTTTAGGGCAGTGCAGTGGTGTTCGTGCAGTGTAGGTGGTCGTGCTGGGGATGGTGTTTCAGGGTTTAGGGCAGTGCAGTAGTGTTCGGGCAGTGTAGGGAGTCGTGCAGGGGTGGTGTTTCAGGGTTTAGGGCAGTGCAGTGGTGTTCGGGCAGTGTAGACGGTCGTGCTGGGGGTGGTGTTTCAGGGTTTAGGGCAGTGCAGTGGTGTTCGGGCAGTGTAGGGGTCGTGCTGGGGGTGGTGTTTCAGGGTTTAGGGCAGTGGTGTTCGGGCAGTGTAGGGGGTCTTGCTGGGGGTGATGTTTCAGGGTTTAGGGCAGTGCAGTGGTGTTCGGGCAGTGTAGGAGGTCTTGCTGGGGGTAGTGTTTCAGGGTTTAGGGCAGTGCAGTGGTGTTCGGGCAGTGTAGGGGTCATGCTGGGGTGGTGTTTCAGGGTTTAGGGCAGTGCAGTGGTGTTCGGGCAGTGTAGGGGGTCGTGAAGGGGTGGTGTTTCAGGGTTTAGGGCAGTGCAGTGGTGTTCGGGCAGTGTAGGGGCTCGTGCTAGGGTATGTGTTTCAGGGTTTAGGGCAGTGCAGTGGTGTTCAGGCAGTGTAGGGGGTCGTGCAGGTGCTGGTGTTTCAGGGTTTAGGGCAGTGCTGTGGTGTTCGGGCAGTGTAGGGGGTCGTGCTGGGGGTAGTGTTTTAGGGTTTAGGGTAGTGCAGTGGTGCTTGTGTAGTGTAGGGGGTCGTGCTGGGGGTAGTGTTTTAGAGTTTAGGGTAGTGCAGTGGTGTTTGTGTAGTGTAGGGGGTCATGTTTTAGGGTAGTGCAGTGGTGTTTGGGTAGTGTAGGGTGTCGTGCTGGGGGTAGTGTTTTAGGATTTAGGTTAGTGCAGTGGTGTTTGGGTAGTGTAGGGGGTCGTGCTGGGGGTAGTGTTTTAGGGTTTAAGGTAGTGCAGTGGTGTTTGTGTAGTGTAGGGGTCGTGCTGGGGTAGTGTTTTAGGGTTTAGGGTAGTGCAGTGGTGCTTGTGTAGTGTAGGGGGTCGTGCTGGGGTAGTGTTTTAGGGTTTAGGGTAGTGCAGTGGTGTTTGTGTAGTGTAGGGGTCATGTTTTAGGGTAGTGCAGTGGTGTTTGGGTAGTGTAGGGGGTCGTGCTGGGGGTAGTGTTTTAGGATTTAGGTTAGTGCAGTGGTGTTGGGGTAGTGTTTTAGGGTTTAGGGTAGTGCAGTGGTGTTTGTGTAGTGTAGGGGGTCATGCTGGGGGTAGTGTTTTAGGGTTTAGGATAGTGCAGTGGTGCTTGTGTAGTGTAGGCGGTCGTGCTGGGGTAGTGTTTTAGGGTTTAGGGTAGTGCAGTGGTGTTTTTGTAGTGTAGGGGTCATGTTTTAAGATGCAACGCTCCAATACCTGACCAGTCTGCACTACATAAAACTGCAAAAAACTAAAAATAAAAAGTGTTTTGCACACTTTGTCATTGGGCTATATGTGGGCTACATCTCGGTAATATTTGTGCTACATTTGGGCTCTTTTTTCACTGGTGGCCATCTTGGAAGACTTCTTTGTTATGAAGTTTCCTAATTTCCTCATTTACTGCAGTCTCCTCAGTAGGAAATGCTTTCAGTTTTTACTTTGATTCCATCAAGAAGGCTTTCAGATGTGTCACACATTTGCCATAAATTCAGAATGTTATTACTCTAGTTGTTCATTAGATCACTGTAGTAAAGCTACTGCTCACCAAGGAGTTAACTGGAAGTCTACTGCTGGTATTGAAAGTGATTGTTTCAGTCTGCATGTCAGAATTTTCTAATGAAATAGAAGAGGATTTGAGATCTCACTTAAAACATGCACTAAATTTTCTTTTTGCAGCACTAACCATAATTTCTATGGCAAAATGAACCCCCTCATTTTGTTCCTTTTTAAATTAAATGTTTTAAGTGTTACCAGTTTATTCCAATCAAGATGGCTTCAGGTGTGCCATACTTTTGTCATAAGTAAGGCTGTTAGCACTCTAGTTGTTCTTTAGAACACTCTGGGAAGCTGCAGTAGAACACAAAGGCATCAACTGACAGGCTGCTCCTGTTGAAATATAACAGGAAGATATTTGAGATCACACTAGAAACATGTCCTAATTTTTCTTTCCAGAGCACTAACCATAATTTCTATTACAAGATGAACCCCATCATTTTGTTCCTTTTTAAATTAAATGTTTTAAGTGTTACCAGTTTATTCCAATCAAGATGGCTTCAGGTGTGCCATACTTTTGTCATAAGTAAGGCTGTTAGCACTCTAGTTGTTCTTTAGAACACTCTGGGAAGCTGCAGTAGAACACAAAGGAATCAACTGACAGTCTCTGCCCTTGTTGGATGTACATGTTTTACTGAAAATGTCAGACTTCATTCTCACATGACTGAGAAAGATAATGTGAATTTACAGAAAATATGCTCTCATTTTAGCTTCTGGGGCACCTTCCAAACCTGTATGGGACAAGCATGTGAAAATAGTTTTCTCTCAAACATGATTCATGATATCCCAGCAGAAGGTTTTTCACAGGGTAAAATCACCTTAGAACACACCACAATTCCTGAAATTAGTATGGTACCATCAACAAATGAATTCTAATGTAACTAAAGTCTGTTATCACCCTTTATAGTTCTCCTTTTGGTAACCCTCAAAATCTTCGATTCACTACAATGCATTTCAAAGGGGTACTATCATTTATATTGGTCCCAAGATGGCTGCCAGCAATTCCAGGATGAAGTGCTGACAGCCAATCAGATCTCACGATGACATGTGTGGTTAGGCTCCGCCCAGATATATATGTGTTTTTACTTTTGATTTTCTCAGCAACTACTGAGCAGTTTACACCATTTAACAAAAAGGGTTCTTTCTGAACCAAGAACTACCTCTTTGCCAAATTTGGTGTAATTCCGTTCAGCAGTTCGGGCTGTAGCCTTGCATAAAGTTTCCTATGGGAAATTGATTTTTGACTCTTATTTTTTAATTTCTCCGCAACTACTGAGCGGATTTACACCATTTAACAAAAGGGTTCTTTCTGAACCAAGAACTACCTCTTTGCCAAATTTGGTGTAATTCCGTTCAGCAGTTCGGGCTGTAGCCGTGTCTAAAGTTTCCTATGGGAAAATGAATGGGAAAACACGTTTTGGGACCCCCTTTTTCTCGGCCCCGCTTGACGAATCACCCTGAGACTTTCAGGGTAGGAGCGGACCGGAGCGGGCCATAAAGTTTGAAAATTTCGCGAAGATTCGTCAACCGACGCAAGAGTTATTTCAAATAGAATGTCGCGGATTTCCTATGGAAAATAGGTCCTAACTATAACTATCTACTGGCGACCGCCAGTAGATAATATATATATATATATATATATATATATATATATATATATATTATCTACTGGCGGTCGCCAGTAGATAGTTATAGTTAGGACCTATTATCCATAGGAAATCCGCGACATTCTATTTGAATTCTTCTATGAAGATTAGATCAACTGGCGCAAGAGTTATTTCAAATAGAATGTCGCGGATTTCCTATGGAAAATAGGTCCTAACTATAACTATCTACTGGCGACCGCCAGTAGATAATATATATATATATATATATATATATATATATATATATATATATATATATATATATATTATCTACTGGCGGTCGCCAGTAGATAGTTATAGTTAGGACCTAGTTATCCATAGGAAATCCGCGACATTCTATTTGAAATAACTCTTGCGCCTGGTTGACGAATCTTGCGAAAGCTTCCAACTTGTTGGGGCGCTCCGCTCCGCTCCTACCCTGAAAGTCTCGGGTTGATTCGTCAGCGGGGCCGAGAAAAAGGGGGTCCCAAAACGCGTTTTCCCCATTCATTTTTCCATAGGAACCTTTAGTCGCAGCTACAGCCCGAACTGCTGAATGGAATTACACCAAATTTGGCAAGAGGTAGCCCTTGGTTCAGTGTCGTGCCTTTTGCTTAAATGGTGTAAATCCGTTCAGTAGTTCCTGAGAAAATCAAAAGTAAAGTCACATATATATCTATGTGCGAGTAGGGTCTGCGTATCCTGAGCGCACCCTGCGCGCACCATCCCGATCTCGAGCTGCATGCTAATTGGCTGTCAAGTGGCTGTCAACACTCCAAATCAGGAAATGTTGGCAGCCATTTTGTCCCTCGGTAGAACCGAGGGACAGAAACAAGTGCGCAAAGCGCAAAAAGGGGGTAGGGTAAAACACCCTGACCCCCTAGGTCTGCTCAGGGGTCCCACAAGGACCCCCTGGGCAGAAAAGCATTTTTTTTTTTCAACGGCGGGATGTGCTTAGGGTGCGCGGATCCCGCTCGATTAAAAAAAAAAAGCACAAGAAACAAGTGCGCAAAACGCACAAAGGGGCAGGGTAGAAACACCCTGACCCCTAGGTCTGCTCAGGGGTCCCACAAGGACCCCTGGGCAGAAAAGCATTTTTTTTCAAAATCGGCGGGATGCGCTTAGGGTGCGCGGATCCCACTGATTAAAAAAAAAACTAAAGAAACAAGTGCGCAAAACGCACAAAGGGGGCAGGGTAGAAACACCCTGACCCCTTAGGTCTGCTCAGGGGGTCCCACAAGGACCCCCTGGGCAGAAAAAAGCAACAACAGTGGTGAAGGGAGGGGGCGGGGCTTCAGGTGACATGTGTGCAAACAGGCCCCGTGGCGCATTTTAAGATGGGGAATGAAATCCCCTTCAATCCTGAGGTCCCTGGGGGCGAACTAGCCCACCAGGTACGTCCAGAAGCGCCACAGAGCTGCGTTGCAGAGAGGTGCAAAAAGGGGCGTGGCCTCTGAACACCTCTCTGCAACGCAGCTCCCTGGCGCATACTGGAGGTACAGGGTGGGCTAGTTGGACCCCAGGGACCCTCATGATTCAAGGGGACTTAATCCACCAACTTAAAATGCGCCCCGGGGCGCGTTTGCACAGATGTCACCTCAGGCCCCGCTCCCTCCCTTAACCATTGTGCAAATATTCCTCTAAAATCAGCCGAACTACGAATTCCGATTTACTCACCTGTTATCAGGGGAGACCTCAGTCCTGCATCTTTCAGCCCAGTACTGATCCTGAAAAGTAATTTTAACCGTACTTACCAGTAACTTGAATTTCCTTCCATAGGATATCATTGACTGGTTTCACTTGGAAATTCTTCTAAGTGTGGAGTTTTGGAACTTTATAATATTCCTCTAAAATCAGCCGAAATACGAATTCCGATTTACTCACCTGTTATCAGGAGAGACCTCAGTGCTGCATCTTTCAGCCCAGTACTGATCCTGAAAAGTAATTGTAACCGTACTTACCAGTAACTTGAATTTCCTTCCATAGGATATCATTGCCTGCTTTTGCTGAAAAAGTTTCTAAGTGTCGATTTTTGAAACATACAAATATTCCTCTAAAATCAGCCAAAATACGAATTCCGATTTACTCACCTGTTATCAGGAGAGTCCTCAGTGCTGCATCTTTCAGCCCAGTACTGATCCTGAAAAGTAATTTTAACCGTACTTACCAGTAACTTATATTTCCTTCCGTAGGAATCCATTGTCTGGTTTTCAGCAGAAAAGTTTCAAAGTGTTGATTTTCACAAACTACAAATATTCCTTAAAATCGCCTGTATGACTTAAACGCATTCTTTCAACTGTTTACAGGAGATGCACCAGTGCTGGATCCAGGATTCACCACTGAGTAAGAAAAAGTAACGATAACACTACTTACCTGCTAAGTGAATTTCCTCCCATAGGATAACATTGATGATTCTATGTGAAAAAGTTTCTAAGTGTCAACTTTTAAAATACAATAATATTCCTTAAAAATCACTACTGTAACCAAAACGCTTTTACTCAACTGTTTACAGGAGATGTCCCAGGACTGAATCTAGGATCCAGTCCTGTGGTTAGAAAAGTAATCCATAAAGTAACTAATTGCATTTAGCTAGAAATTCACATTGAGCTCAATGTTGCATTGTGTTTGAAATTGTGTTGCCCATTGCAACAACTGTAACTACTGTACTTAAAAGTCTATTGCCTATTTGCAAAGTATTTAAACTAAAGTAATTCATTCTGAGAAAGTATATTTTGTAATGTAATGTATAATGTAATTACAATGTAATTTAAAAAATAAAATATCTAAAAATAAATAGTTTAAAAAATGTAGTAAATCAGTATCAAAAAAAATAAATATAACAATTAATACATTTAAAAATTGTCAAGTACAAAACCTTTGAAATTCACTGAAAAAAACCATAGGTTTCAGACATGTTATAGTTAGGAATTAGCATTTAAAAAACCTATGAAATTCACTGAAAAAACCATAGGTTTCAGGCTTGTTATAGTTAGGAATTAGCATTTTAAAAAACTTTGAAATTCACTGAAAAAAAAATAGGTTTCAGGCCTGTTATAGTTAGGGTTTAGCATTTAAAAAACCTTTGAAATTCACTGAAAAAACCATAGGTTTTAGGGAAAGTTATAGTTAGTTGGACATTGCACTCGTACAAAACCCGTGAAATTCCCCCGTTATAGTTAGTTCAGCTAACTATAACTTGCGCCCCCGCAATGCACTGCTGATGACGTCACATATTACATCACTCATGACAGAGAATCAGAGAACTCTGGGTAGTTCCCAAGTTTAGGTGGAAGGAAGCTCCAGTGTAGAACACCCTCAACACCAGCGACACTGTAAATTTGCTCACCTCAAATGTCTGCTTTTCTATCAAAGTTTTTAAGCATAGGAATAGCACAGTGCTATCCATGCCAAGAGAGAAAGGTACAAAGTATTTTGCCATTTCTACAGTAAAGTCTTTAAGCATAGGATTAGCACAATGCTATCCATGCCGAGCTACAAAATGACAAAAACCATTTACCACGGTCACGGCGTCGGCTCCGGTTTTCAGCAGGAAGGAAAGGGATCTCCCCCCGGAAGAACTCGGAGGAATACTGAAGCGGTCGGAATTCAGAGGAGTATACCCGGCATCTTTAAAAAGCAAAATGGTAGAGGTAAGGCTTCACATGAGGTCGAAGGGAAATTACATCCCGGTGGACTGGTAGATAACTCTGCTAGCAACTATTCTTGCAACAATGTTGCTATGGACCCTCCTGAAATATTACAGCCGTCTGTGTCAGATGGAATTGTAGACAGAGGAAAGGCTGCTCAGGGTGATGCTGATTTGAATAAAAAGACGGAGGGAGTAGAAGCAGTATCGGCCAAAAACAGTGTATCACTTCTCTCTCAGGCTGAAGCACAGCAGGTGGAAGGACAGCAGGTTGGGGATCCCGCTAAAAAAAATGCGCAGGCGTCGGGGGGAAATGGAATCTCGCTTCAAATGCTACAATCCCCTTTGCTGGTGGAAAGTTTGAACCAAGAGAGGGATGCTTTGGATATCGAATCAGGGGAACTAGTGGAGTCAAATCATTTGGGGGTCGGGACTGACAATAATTCGGATTATAAGCCTACTCCCTTTGTTGCTAAAGTAACTTATAAAGAACTTGATTCTGGGGACTCAGGAGGTAAATTTTATTCTTTGTCAGACCCCTCGAATTCCTCGGAGAATGAGGGAGTGGATTGGGCTGACGATAAGAGCGACACCAGCAAATACCTGCAGGGTGATATGGAGGATGATGAGGAGACTGATTCGGAAACATCTATGAGTTTAGGGACAGCACGGAAAGTGAGAGATACAGTTGGTCCAGTCGCCAGTGGGCAAACAGATATAGGGGGATCACTGGTTTGGGACTATTCATTCTCTCCTCAGCTTGGGAAAAACGGGGATGTCTCTAAAAGGTTGGAAATCTTAACAATGAAGCAGTTGGTGGGGAAGAAATTACACTCGATACAATATATCAAATAATCATGGCCCATCGGGGAAGAGACAAAGGTGGAAGGTTTACGGACTCAAGGGGCGGTGCGTAAGCTACAGAATACTGTGCGAAGAGTTGCCAAGACCTGTACGGAGATATCCACGCGAATCGGAGAAGCTGAGGAAAGGATCTCAGCGATGGAAGATGACTTAGTGCAACAAAAGACTACAGTGGCATCTTTACAATCTTTACGAGACGATGTTGATATGAAGCTTACGGATTTGGAAAATCGTTCCAGAAGAAATAACTTACGCATTTTGGGTATACCAGAGGGTCAAGAGGGTAAAGATGCTAGGAAGTTTGTTATTGATTTGTTTACCAAAGCCTTTCCAGAGCTTAGTCAATGGAATTGGGAATTAGAATTACAGAGGGCACATAGGTTCCCTTTCAATCAACGTAGCAAAGGAGGGGGTGCTAATGAAAAACCTAGGGCAATATTGATCTGTCTCAATAATTTTTTACTGAAGGAAGCACTATATGATCTGGCACGGCCTGACAGGAAGAGAGGCGGAAATGGTTTTGAATTTTTTGTTCGTCCTGATTTCTGTCAGGCCACGGTCAAATTACGGTGGCAACTACGCCAATTGTTCCCATTATTTCAGGCAAAAGGGGTACAGGTCTTCCTTCTTAACCCTGCTAAGCTAAAGATAATCCATAAGGAGAAGGCTCACTTCTTTGTTTCAGAGATCTTGGCAAGGGAATTTCTGACTACTATTTGATGTTGGTTGAATATGGAGTTCTTGACCTAGTGGGGTGATTTCAATATTTTTTGAACTGTAAATGGGGGTGAGGAGGAGTGGTGCTCTTCAATCCACTAACCATCACAGAGGACATTCTGTCCTTAAGCCTCAAGTGGGGAGGGGTGGGGGGTGGGCTAAGGGGGCAAGGGGGTAGGGGTGGGGGGAGGGTGGGAAGGTTGGGGGACTGGGTGAGGATAGTGGTTTTTTGATTTTTGGGCTGTACATGATAAAGATGGTGCTAAATCTACTGCAGATATATTTGAGAAATATTACGTTTTGTCGCTGAAATTGGTGGTTTGTGTCAAGGGCAAATGGGCTTACCACATATTGGTTTCTATGAGAATGTATGATCTTTTATCTGTAAATCTGTTTTATGATTCAGAGGATAACAATGATTAATAGATTGGTTATTTGTTCATGGAACATCTGTGGCCTAAATGATAAGAAAAAAAGGGGGGTGATGGCTCAGATGTTACAGGCAATGCGTTTGGATGTGATATGTGTTCAAGAAACTCATATAGATTGGAACAATCAGGATTGGCTGAAAGACTTGGGTTTGGATGTATTGGGGTGCACTAAACAGAGCTCCAACACGAGGGGTGTGGCGATATTGACGAAGAGAGGATTGGGTGTTTGTAATCGGCTAAAGGAAGATGCCTTGGGTAGATGGGTTATTGCAGGGATAACCATTAATGGCTCACCAGTGACAATATGCTCATTATATGGTTCAAATGTAGATGATCCGCCGGTTCTTCACTATCTTAGTATTGAATTAGCCGATTGGCCAACCCCTTTTATTATCTGTGGAGACCTGAATATTCATCTAGAGGGCAGCTTTGATCTCAATAGCAATAACCCTTATATGGGTAAAAAAATTAAAGTCTTCAAGGCTATTAGGGGTTAGTCAAGGAATTTGGTCTGGTGGATGTGTGGCATTCACTGAGACAGTCAGATCCTGGAGAAACTTTTTATTCGGCGCCCCACAGAAAACATGTACGCCTCGATTATTTTTTTGTATCTGCGGAAAAAGTAAGGGGCTCTAAGATGGAGATTCTACCAAGAGTAATATCAGATCATAACCCGATATTATTAGAAATTGACTTTAGTTCCCGGGTCCCTGTAAAAGCATGGACCTTTGAACGAAAACTTTTATTAGATTCAGATTACCGTATACATATGGAAGGGTGGATTAGTGAATTTTTTAAATGTAATCGGGGAACTGCTTCAGATTCCATTGTTTGGGATACATTTAAGGCGGGGGTTCGGGGAGAAACCCTTAGTTATTCTCGAAATAAACAACGTAAAACCCAGGCAGAAATAAAAGTCCAGATGCATCAATTAAGGCTTTTGGAATTAGAACTAATGAGGGAAATTTCTCTGCAGGGTAACCTAGAAAAACTAACATCGGCCATTGCAATCCTAAAAATGCAAATACATCAGCACTTCGCGGTGAAGGTTGCGAATAAACTGGCAATTTTTAGGGACCAAATTTACGAAGCAGGGGAAAATTCAGGGCGGATTTTAGCGAAAAGATTACAGCAGAGGAGTGTGCATAATAAGATCTTACAGATACAGGACCATCTTAGCCAGATACAAAGCTCCCCAGAAGGAATCTTGGCGGTTTTCTGCAAGTATTACGGGAATTTATACACAGAGGGATGTCTGGGGGATCCAGTGGAAAAAATGATGGCGTTTAACTCAGATATGGTAATTAATAAAGTCACAGGAGAGCAGAATGAAGGGTTGGTGAATGATATTACCTGGGAGGAAGTGGAAGGGGCTGTACTGTCATTAGCAGTTGGAAAAGCCGTAGGTATGGACGGTATTCCTTTAGAATTTTATACAACGTTTCGCACAGTGTTAAAGGAGGAGCTCCTGACATTATTTCATGCAGCTCAACAGGGTATAGCACCTGAATCGTGGCGAAAAACTATTATCATTGTATTCCTTAAAAAGGGAAAACCCAAACTATGCCCTTCTTCATATAGACCAATTTCACTGATTAATGCCGACAGCAAAAAAATTCTAAAATTATGGCACAGCGGTTGGGAAGTGTCATTACCCCTCTGGTTTCCCAGTTTCAGCACGGGTTTATACCCGGTAGGGATACGACGGATCACATACGACGTGTCATAGCACTTTTGGACTGGGCGCAGGCAACTGGGTCCGGACTTGGGGTGATCCTACTGGACGCCGAAAAGGCGTTCGACAGGGTCTCCTGGCAGTATATGTGGGAGATGATGCACATGAAAGGGTTCGGCCCACAGTTTATTCGGGCAATTAAGACTCTGTATATATGCCCGACTGCCGTAATCCGGATCTCTGGTCAAGAATCCGCTGCGATCACTATAAGTCGGGGTACACGGCAAGGTTGTCCGTGTTCCCCTTTGTTATTCGCTTTATTTATTGATTTATTTCTGAACAAAATCAACCAACATGCAGATATTATCCCAGTTAGGATCCAGAATATTGAATATAGAGCACTTGCTTATGCAGATGATATTGTCATAGTTTCTAGGGACATTGTAACTGCCTTACCCGCAATTAAATCTTTGGCACAGCAGTTTGGGGCTTTTTCAGGGTATAAAATGAATGAACAGAAAACTCAGGTAGTCTACTCGGGCAAAAACCCCCGATAAATATACCTATTGTTTTGGAAGCAACATATCTTGGAATTAAAATCACATCAGCGGTAGATAAGATCCCTGAACTTAATACTCTCCCAATAATCGAAAAAGTGAACGCAACCTTAGAAAGGCTAGATCATCTCCACTTATCATTACATGGCCGGAATAGTGTGTTGAAGATGCTGATACTTCCAAAATTTTTATATGTGTTTAGAACTATTCCATTGGAGTTTTCGGCGTCACTTTTTGTTAAAATAGAAAGAATCTGTTCTCGGTTTTTATGGGGATATCGGAAACAGCGAAGGGCTTACAGGAAAATGATTTTACCAAGGCATGATGGAGGGTGGGGCATTCCCCATATTATTATGTACTATTGGGCTGCAATGTTACAATATATAAGACCATTGGTGATTGGGGCTAAAGCTGAGATCCCCTTGTGTCAGAGGCCATCTATTTATGAGTTTGGTTTGGGTGAGGAAATGAATGCTTTTTTGTAAAAGTTATCGAACCTAGCTACTTTAAAAAAACTAAATTTAAGATACTTAAGGCAGCATATAAAGGCTGGAAACAAATTAAACGGAGTCTTCAAATTTCGAATCTTAATGCCTACACCCCGCTGCTGGCTCCTGGGTTATTACCTCCAATTTTTCAAGATTTGGTAACAATTAGATGGGGCCAAAAGGGCATACATAATTTAGGTGATCTGTTTAATCAAGATCAACTTTTAACTTTTTCTGATTTCAGGTGGTGTATGGGGTAGGGAAGCAGGATTTTTTTAAGTATCTTCAGGTACGCAGTTTTTTGACTAGTCGGGGCTCAGGTTCGATGTATCAATTCGGGCCCATCCCCCTAATCGAAAAAATGAAGAAAAAAACACCAATTGGTCAGTTTTATCAGCTACTTCTGGAAACACTCCCGGATGATTTAGATGCACGTAAAAAAAAATGGCAAAACATATTAGGTTTAGATGATATAAATATACTAAAGTCTATCGAATTGGCAAATCAAGTCTTAATGACAGGAAGACTATGTAGCCAACATTACATGGCTCTATATGATCTTTATCATACACCTAGCAAACTGGCTCGTTGGGGGGCAATTGCTGGAACTAAGTGTAATCGATGTGGACAGGTTTCGGCTGACTCAAGCCATATGTTTTTTTTTTGTCCAAAAATGGGGGAATTCTTTCAAAACATAGAGAAATTTTTGTATGTAATATTTGGGCTCCCTATCCAAATTAGTGTGGGATTGACAATTTTTGGTGTAAGTTCGGATACTGATGCTAGCACAAGATCAGAAGTTATAAATACACTTTTATTTATTATTATGGCAGTAGTAAGGGCCTGCATTACCAATGAATGGATTAGTCCTGATCCACCTACTTTTATTAATTTTCAGTACGAGGTTGCTTACTATGTATAATTTTGAATCTTCTATCTATAAAACTAAAGGTAAAAGGAGAAGAATAAAAGGTGCTAAAATCTGGGCGCCTATAACAGATTGGGCAGTGTGATTGAAATATGAGGTGGGTTAAATTGTTGGATTTAGATGGAGTTAGGTGGGTTTTGGGGACTTAATTCTCTATGATCTGTTTAATCAATTTTTGATTGCAGCACCATAGATTTCCCAATTTTTTATTTTTTTTGTTTTGTTTTGTTATAAGGTGAATGCTAAACTGCCTTTTTTTCTCTCAAGCTGTATGCCCGATCACATGTTTCCTTTTTATCCCAAATGTTTATCCTGATTTGTCTATCTTCTTTTTCTCTTAAGACACGATAATGATTCTGCAGTAATAATCATGTAATCGGCTTAATAATTTATTATTTGTCTTTTTGTTCTTGTTTTTCTTTTTTTGGCTCTTGTGTACAGCCTTGGCTATGAAGGAGTAAATGGTGTAAAAAAAATTAATAAATATTTTTTTTAAAAAAAGTAAATTTGCTCACCTCAAATGTCTGCTTTTCTATCAAAGTTTTTAAGCATAGGAATAGCACAGTGCTATCCATGCCAAGAGAGAAAGGTACAAAGTATTTTGCCATTTCTATAGTAAAGTCTTTAAGCATAGGATTAGCAGAATGCTATCCATGCCGAGCTACAAAATGACAAAAACCATTTACCACTCCAGGCACAGTATTACAGCTTTGGATTGGTAAAATACCATCCAAGCCAACCGGAAATAAATAAAAGCAACTCCTGACACGTGTTTCGCTGTCATTGCAGCTCTTCAGAGAGTTTTAGCTTTGTCCAGATACAAGGGAGCACCCTGTATAAGTGAAAACAATACCCTTGCAGTCATAGAGTGACACATACATTATGTAAAAAAGAAGCAGAGTACTCTGGGTAGTGCCCAAGTTTAGGTGGAAGGCAGCGCCTGTATAGAGCACCCTCAACACCAGCGACACTCTAAATTTGCTCACCTCAAATGTCTGCTTTTCTATCAAAGTTTTTAAACATAGGATTAGCACAGTGCTATCCATGCCAAGAGAGAAAGGGACAAAGTATTTTGCCATTTCTACAGCAAAGTCCTTAGGCATAGGATTAGCACAATGCTATCCATGCCGAGCTGTAAAATGACAAAAGCTAATTGACAACTCCAGGCACAGTATTACAGCTTTGTAAAATACCATCCAAGCCAACCTGAAATGAACAATAGCAACCCCTGGCACGTGTTTCGCTGTCATTACAGCTCCTGCATAGAGCACCCTCAACACCAGCGACACTCTAAAGTTGCTCACCTCAAATGTCTGCTTTTCTATCAAAGTTTTAAAGCATAGGATTAGCACAGTGCTATACACGCCGAAATAGAAAGGGACAAAGGGGCATATGTACAAGCCTCTATCGCCACGGGAACGTCACTTTTTGTGACATTCTCGTGGTGATAGGGGCCTTGCCTTATGTACAAGGCAGCGCTTAGCTACTTAACGTGGCTTAACGCTGCCTTGTACATAAGGCACCCTTTCATGCTATGGTTAGCATGAAAGGGGCGTGCAGTGGGTGTTGCGGTGGGTGTTCCACCGCAACACCCATTGTATTTGACGCTGCCCCTATGTACAATGGTGGCGTATACAGGAGGCAGCGCCAAAATTAAGACCAGGGAAAACCTGGTCTTAAGTTGGCGAAACGAGGAGAAATGCATTATTTCTCCTAGTTTTTGCTTTTTGCATGTGTGCTGCCTTGTGCAGCACGCATGGAAAAAGCAAAATGACATGGTTTGTTTATGTACAGGAAGGTGTCCCTTCCTGTACAGAAACAACCCTTTTTAAAAAAATGCCAATCTGTAACTTTCATGTGTGCTACATGAAACAGCACACATGAAAGTTACAAAATGACATTTTAGGATTGTTTATGTGCAGGAAGGGACACTTCCTACACAGAAACAATCCTCCCATGCACGCAGACACCCTTGCACTCTGGTGCAAGGGTGCCTGCGTTGGCGCTAAGTTGCTAAACTTGCAAAAAGAACAATTGATGGACAGAATGCAGAACAATATCATACATTCACCCCGTACAGAGATGTGTGCCTAAATCCATCGTTTTTTTGCTCCCCATGCCATTCCAGTTTGAACCCAGCCATATGCAAATCATTCTTGACCCTGTGCCCAAGGGGAACAGTCCAGCCCGAACTGCCAGGCCAGGTCCTCCCTGGACTGGAAACAAGCATCCTAGAACCGGTTTCAGGTTTTCAACCCTCATCAGCCAGGATAGCTTAACATCCAGTGGCATGGAGAGCACGGGACCCACGTCTGGGCATACCCGTCCCACTTGGGGGTGACAAATGCAAAAAGAACAATTGATGGACAGAATGCAGAACAATATCATACATTCACCCCAGTACAGAGATCTGGGCCTAAATCCATCGTTTTTTTGCTCCCCATGCCATTCCAGTTTGAACCCAGCCATATGCAAATCAGTCTTGACCCTGTGCCCAATGGGAACAGGCCAGCCCGAACTGCCAGGCCAGGTCCTCCCTGGACTGGAAACAAGCATCCTAGGACCGGTTTTGGGTTTTCAACCCTCATCAGCCAGGATAGCTTGACATCCAGTGGCATGGAGAGCACGGGACCCACGTCTGGGCATACCCGTCCCACTTGGGGTGACAAATGCAAAAAGAACAATTGATGGACAGAATGCAGAACAATATCATACATTCACCCCAGTACAGAGATCTGGGCCTAAATCCATTGTTTTTTGCTCCCCATGCCATTCCAGTTGGAACCCAGCCATATGCAAATCAGTCTTGACCCTGTGCCCAATGGGAACAGGCCAGCCCGAACTGCCAGGCCAGGTCCTCCCTGGACTGGAAACAAGCATCCTAGGACCGGTTTTGGGTTTTCAACCCTCATCAGCCAGGATAGCTTGACATCCAGTGGCATGGAGAGCACGGGACCCACGTCTGGGCATACCCGTCCCACTTGGTGTGACAAATGCAAAAAGAACAATTGATGGACAGAATGCAGAACAATATCATACATTCACCCCAGTACAGAGATCTGGGCCTAAATCCATCGTTTTTTTGCTCCCCATGCCATTCCAGTTTGAACCCAGCCATATACAAATCAGTCTTGACCCTGTGCCCAATGGGAACAGTCCAGCCCGAACTGCCAGGCCAGGTCCTCCCTGGACTGGAAACAAGCATCCTAGGACCGGTTTCGGGTTTTCAACCCTCACCAGCCAGGATAGCTTGACATCCAGTGGCATGGAGAGCACGTGACCCACGTCTGAGCACACCCGTCCCACTTGGGGTGACAAATGCAAAAAGAACAATTGATGGACAGAATGCAGAACAATATCATACATTCACCCCAGTACAGAGATCTGGGCCTAAATCCATCGTTTTTTTGCTCCCCATGCCATTCCAGTTTGAACCCATGGCTGGGTCCAAACTGGGGTGGTGTGGTGAGCAAAAGAATGATGGATTTAACCCAGATCCTTGTGACTGGGGGTGAATGTTTGCATTGTCCAGCATTCCGTCCATCAATTGTTTCTTTTGTATTTGTTGCCCTAAGTGGGAAGGGTATGCCCAGACGTGTGTCCCGTGCTCACTACACCACTGGATTCAAGTTGCCTGGCTGATGAAGGGTGATGCCCTGAAACCGGTCCCAGGATGCTTGTTTCCGGTCCAGGGAGGACCTGACTTGGCAGTTCGGGCTGGACTGTTTCCACAAGGAACAGGGTCAAGACTGATTTGCATATGGCTGGGTCCAAACTGGGGTGGTGTGGTGAGCAAAAGAATGATGGATTTAACCCAGATCCTTGTGACTGTGAGTGAATGTTTGCATTGTCCAGCATTCCGTCCATCAATTGTTTCTTTTGCAAGTTGCTAAACTTAGCAACATCGCAGAGGGAAACGCAAGGCTGCACCACATTCTTGTAAATATGGTGCAGCCTTGCGTTCCCGAAGTGGCGGAGCGTGTCGTTAAGCCTAGGAGGCTAACAACACGCTCCGCCACTTCCTTGTACATATCCCCCAGTGTTTTCTGTGCCCCCCTCCTGCGGAACCCCTCCTGTAGACTGCATGGGCACCGTAAAGGGATCTGCAGCGCCAAATCTTGCCTTCCTTCTGCAGTGGAACTATATTCAATTTCAGAACGCAGGAGAGGGTTGAGGCTGAGTTTAAAACTCTTGGAATCATGTGGAGTGAGTGGAGCCTGATTTAAAAACAACTCTCTCTTCCATGCTATCGTCTGGAGCTTATCCACGAAGTGCAGGGGGTCAAGGAGAGTTCCAAGTGCACAGATACGAAGCAAGCGCAGGAGGCGCTCGAGGAACCAAATGTAGAGAATCTGAGCCTGTCCGTGAAGGGAAGCAAGCTTCTCAATAGATCTGCCCTGAACCGTAGTCAGGTAAGTGACCCAGATCACTGGTATGGCAGGGGTCACATGGGCTTCAAAGAGATCCTGACATGCCCGTTCGTGTGTGCACACATAGTGACTGGGGAGGGGGCTCTGCACAAGGAAGGGTTAGTGATATCTGAGTAAACACGGCGTCCATCTACTCTGCATGCATGGCTTTTCTAATGAAGTACTACCCTGCATAGGAGTCTTAAAGACTTTATTTGCATATGATTGTGTGTTTCCTAATGGAAGGGGCTGTTGTGTACACTGCCACATCCAACTACCTGTCAAGTCTGCAGGGCCCTGCACCCATACATGAAACCATGAACAGCATGCACTGGTTATTGTTGTGTGTTTTACAATGAATTAATTGTTATCCATCTATATGGGGCTACCTGAGCTCTGTCAAATGGGGGTGCAGGGCACTGTGTAAAATGTTGTGTATGATGCTTCTGTGTTGTTTCTTGGAAGTGAACGCTAGAAAAAGAGTGAAGAGGTGAGACACTGCTTGCATGACTCCCTGTCACTGTCGTCCAGTCACTTTTAGCCAGCAACACTTTACATAGTGTCGTTTTTCAGCCATTGAAGCGATAATAGCGAAACCACAACTCTCAGAATGCAACTGTTGGTTGGCTTAAAAAAAACAGGAGTCGCTGAACATCACTAAGGACATGGAGATACTTGGGAGATATGCCGTCAGGGCTTAGAGGGGCGCGAGCCGACATGGGCAAGTTGTGAGGAAACTGATTGAAAAATATACTCTGAAATTCTTTCCAATAGATGGGCCGCAAGGAGAACTGGCTGGGTGGGCTCTATGCAGCAATGTTTTATTCCTGCAAGAGAGACCACGGCTTGTATCAATTTGGGAACTAGGGTATTTGATGTTCCCCCACAGGGATGATCCTGCTGGATGCCAAAAAGGAGTTCAACGGGGCCTCCTAACCATATCTTTACCTTACAGTGGTAAACTTTGGCTTTTAGACAAAGCTACAGCCCGAACTGCTGAACGGAATTACACCAAATTTGGCAAAAAGGTAGGTCTTGGTTCAGAAAGAGTCCTTTTTGTTAAATGGTGTAAATCCGTTCAGTAGTTTTTGAAATATTAAAGGAAAAAGAAATATTGATATCTGGGCGGAGCCTAACCACACATGTCATCGTGAAATCTGATTGGCTGTCAGCACTTCATCCAGGAAATGCTGGCAGCCATCTTGGGACTAGGTTGAACCAGAGTCATAAGAAAACAGTTAAACAAGGATGAAAAACAAGAAAAGGGGGCAGGGTAGGAACACCCTGACCCCCTAGGCCTGCTCAGGGGGTCCCACAAGGACCCCCAGCCCAAAAACATTTTAAGAAACGTCCAAATTCGCGCTGGGTGCGCGAATCCGGAAGAAAAAATTAAAACAAGCATTGGCATTGCCAATAGGTCTCGCCGTTGGGACCTTATAAGTGTTTAGCCAGAGATATTTGGAATGTTTCTAAGGTGTGTTGTAGAGAGAGAGAGAGAGACTGACTGACTGAGAGAGAGACTGACTGACTGAGAGAGACTGACTGACAGAGAGAGACTGACAGAGAGAGAGAGAGACTGACAGAGAGAGAGAGAGACTGACAGAGAGACTGAACGACAGAGAGAGACTGACTAACAGAGAGACTGACTGACTGAGAGAGAGACTGACAGAGAGAGAGAGACTGACTGAGAGAGAGAGACTGACTGACTGAGAGAGAGAGAGACTGACGGACAGAGAGAGACTGACAGAGAGAGAGAGACTGACAGACAGAGAGAGACTGACTGACTGAGAGAGAGATACTGACTGACTGAGGTAGAGAGAGACTGACTGACTGAGAGAGGCTGACTAACAGAGAGACTGACTGACAGAGAGACTGACTGACTGAGAGAGAGAGACTGACTGACAGAGAGACTGACTGACAGAGAGACTGACTGACTGAGAGAGAGACTGACTGAGGAGAGAGACTGACAGAGAGAGACTGACTGACAGAGAGAGAGACTGACTGAGAGAGAGACTGACAGAGAGAGAGACTGACTGACTGAGAGAGACTGACTGACTGAGAGAGAGACTGACTGAGAGAGAGACTGACTGAGAGAGAGAGAGACTGACTGAGAGAGAGACTGACTGAGAGAGACTGACTGACTGAGAGACTGACTGACTAAGACTGACAGAGAGAGAGACTGTCTGACATAGAGACTGACTGAATGAGATATAGACTGACTGACAGAGAGAGACTGACTGAGAGAGAGAGACTGACTGAGAGAGAGCGAGAGACTGACTGAGAGAGAGAGCCTGAGAGAGACTGACTGTGAGACTGACAGAGAGAGAGACCGACTGACAGAGAGAGAGACTGACTGACTGAGACTGACAGAGAGAGAGACTGACTGACTGAGAGAGAGACTGACTGACTGACGAGAGACTGACTGACAGAGAGACTGACTGACTGAGAGAGACTGACTGACTGAGACTGACAGAGAGAGAGACACTGACTGACAGAGAGAGAGACTGACTGAGAGAGAGACTGACTGACTGAGAGAGAGACTGACAGAGAGAGACTGACTGAATGAGAGAGAGACTGACTGACTGAGAGAGACTGACTGACTGAGAGAGACTGACTGACTCAGAGAGACTGACTGACTGAGAGACTGACTGACAGAGAGAGAGACTGACTGACTGAGAGAGAGACTGACTGACTGAGAGAGACTGACTAAGAGAGAGACTGACTGACTGAGAGAGAGACTGACTGACAGAGAGAGAAACTGACTGACTGAGAGAGAGACTGACTGAGAGAGAGACTGACTAACTGAGAGAGACTGACTGACTGAGAGAGACTGACTAACTGAGAGAGACTGACTGACTGAGAGAGTGACTGACTGACTCAGAGAGACTGACTGACAGAGAGAGAGACTGACTGGCAGAGAGAGAGACTGACTGACTGAGAGAGAGACTGACTGACTGAGAGAGACTGACTAACTGAGAGAGACTGACTGACTGAGAGAGTGACTGACTGACTCAGAGAGACTGACTGACAGAGAGAGAGACTGACTGGCAGAGAGAGAGACTGACTGACTGAGAGAGAGACTGACTGACTGAGAGAGACTGACTGACTGAGAGAGACTGACTGAGAGAGAGACTGACTGACAGAGAGAGAGACTGACTGACTGAGAGAGAGACTGACTGACAGAGAGAGAGTCTGACTGACTGAGAGAGAGTCTGACTGACTGAGAGAGACTGACTGACAGAGAGACTGACTGACAGAGAGAAGAGAGAGAGACTGACAGAGAGAGAGACTGACTGACAGAGAGAGACTGACTGACAGAGAGACTGACACAGAGAGAGAGAGAGACTGACAGAGAGAGAGACTGAGAGACTGACTGACTGAGAGAGAGACTGACTGACAGAGAGAGACTAACTGACAGAGAGACTGACTGAGAGAGAGACTGACTGACTGAGAGACTGACTGACTGAGAGACTGACTGACTAAGACTGACAGAGAGAGAGACTGTCTGACATAGAGACTGACTGAATGAGATATAGACTGACTGACAGAGAGAGACTGACTGAGAGAGAGAGACTGACTGAGAGAGAGCGAGAGACTGACTGAGAGAGAGAGCCTGAGAGAGACTGACTGTGAGACTGACAGAGAGAGAGACCGACTGACAGAGAGAGAGACTGACTGACTGAGACTGACAGAGAGAGAGACTGACTGACTGAGAGAGAGACTGACTGACTGACAGAGAGAGAGACTGACTGACAGAGAGACTGGCTGACTGAGAGAGACTG
This sequence comes from Calotriton arnoldi, assembly GCA_963921515.1. Taxonomy (NCBI): domain Eukaryota; kingdom Metazoa; phylum Chordata; class Amphibia; order Caudata; family Salamandridae; genus Calotriton; species Calotriton arnoldi. Next base: position 43,279 of record CAWUFW010013239.1, read on the forward strand.
ACTGACTGAGACTGACAGAGAGAGAGAGACACTGACTGACAGAGAGAGAGAGACTGACTGAGAGAGAGACTGACTGACTGAGAGAGAGACTGACTGAGAGAGAGACTGACTGAATGAGAGAGAGAGACTGACTGACTGAGAGAGACTGACTGACTGAGAGAGACTGACTGACTCAGAGAGACTGACTGACTGAGAGACTGACTGACAGAGAGAGAGACTGACTGACTGAGAGAGAGACTGAATGACTGAGAGAGACTGACTAAGAGAGAGACTGACTGACTGAGAGAGAGACTGACTGACAGAGAGAGAAACTGACTGACTGAGAGAGAGACTGACTGAGAGAGAGACTGACTGACTGAGAGAGAGACTGACTGACTGAGAGAGACTGACTAACTGAGAGAGACTGACTGACTGAGAGAGTGACTGACTGACTCAGAGAGACTGACTGACAGAGAGAGAGACTGACTGGCAGAGAGAGAGACTGACTGACTGAGAGAGAGACTGACTGACTGAGAGAGACTGACTAACTGAGAGAGACTGACTGACTGAGAGAGTGACTGACTGACTCAGAGAGACTGACTGACAGAGAGAGAGACTGACTGGCAGAGAGAGAGACTGACTGACTGAGAGAGAGACTGACTGACTGAGAGAGACTGACTGACTGAGAGAGACTGACTGAGAGAGAGACTGACTGACAGAGAGAGAGACTGACTGACTGAGAGAGAGACTGACTGACAGAGAGAGAGTCTGACTGACTGAGAGAGAGTCTGACTGACTGAGAGAGACTGACTGACAGAGAGACTGACTGACAGAGAGAAAGAGAGAGAGACTGACAGAGAGAGAGACTGACTGACAGAGAGAGACTGACTGACAGAGAGACTGACACAGAGAGAGAGAGAGACTGACAGAGAGAGAGACTGAGAGACTGACTGACTGAGAGAGAGACTGACTGACAGAGAGAGACTAACTGACAGAGAGACTGACTGAGAGAGAGAGAGACTGACAGAGAGAGAGAGAGACTGACTGACAGAGAGAGACTGACTGACAGAGAGAGACTGACAGCGAGAGAGAGACTGACAGAGAGAGAGAGAGAGACTGACTGACTGAGCGAGTCTGACTGACTGAGAGAGACTGACTGACTGAGAGAGACTGACTGACAGAGAGACTGACTGACTGAGAGAGACTGACTGACTGAGAGAGAGACTGACTGACAGAGAGAGAGAGAGACTGACTGACTGACTGACAGAGAGACTGACTGACTGACTGAGAGAGAGACTGACTGGCAGAGAGACACTGACAGAGAGAGAGAGAGAGAGAGACTGAATGACTGACAGAGACTGACTGACAGAGAGACTGACTGAGAGAGACTGACTGACAGAGAGACACTGACTGAGAGAGAGAGACTGACTGACAGAGAGAGACTGACTGAGAGAGAGAGAGAGAGAGACTGACTGAAAGAGAGAGACTGACTGACAGAGAGAGAGACTGAGAGAGAGAGAGAGAGACTGACTGACTGAGAGAGACTGACTGACTGAGAGAGACTGACTGACTGAGAGAGACTGACAGAGAGAGAGAGAAACTGACTGACAGAGAGAGAGACTGACTGACTGAGAGAGAGACTGACTGACAGAGACTGACTGACAGAGAGAGAGACTGACAGAGAGAGACTGACTGAGACTGACAGAGAGAGAGAGAGACTGACTGACAGAGAGAGAGACTGACTGACTGACTGAGAGAGAGACTGACTGACAGAGAGAGACTGACTGACAGAGAGAGACTGACTGACTAAGAGAGAGACTGATTGACAGAGAGAGAGACTGACTGACTGAGAGAGACTGACTGACTGAGAGAGACTGACTGACTGAGAGAGAGACTGACTGACTGAGAGAGACTGACTGAGAGAGAGACTGACTGAGTGAGAGAGAGACTGACTGACAGAGAGAGAGAGACTGACTGAGTGAGAGAGAGAGACTGGCTGAGTGAGAGAGATACTGACTGACTGAGAGAGAGACTGACTGACTGAGAGACTGACTGACTGAGAGAGACTGACTGACTGAGAGAGACTGACTGAGAGAGAGAGACTGACTGACAGAGAGAGAGGAAAACCTGCTCTCGCTACAATGAAGCAAAGCAGGATTACATGTCAGCAGCTCCCCTTGCTCAAAAGCAATGCCAGCTCCCGCAGGAGGCGGGCAGCCGGCGGGACCGTGGGGGCATTGGGGCTCCCCCCACAGTCCCCAACACAAAGGGCCGGCCCCGGGGAATGGGGTCCCCGGGGCAGAAGTGGCCCAGGAGGGGGGCAACACGGCCCCCCTTCAATATTAAATTTAAAAAAAAAAAATAAATAAAGAGGCACAGCCACGGGGGATGGGGTCCCTGGGGCCAATAGAGGCCTAAGGAGGGGGGTCACGCAGTCCCCCTCCTTAAAAAATAAGAAAACAAACAAAAAAAAATGTGGCCATGCCCCGGGGGATGGGGTCCCCGGGGCCGAAATTGGCCTCGGGATGGGGGCCGCGCGGCCCCCTTCCCGTTTTTTTTTTTTTAAATCTAAAAAAAAGAGCAGGCCCTGGGGGATGGGGTCCACAGGGCCCCAAATAATGTAAAAGAAGGGGGCCACACAGCCCCCCTTGTAAAAAAAGCCGGCATCGCGCCAGAGGCCCCGCCCCCTCCCTGCAGCACTTAGCAAACGCACCCACCTGGAGCGTTGTAAGTTGGGGAATTAATTCCCCTTGAATACTGAGGGTCCCTGGGGGCCAACTAGCCCACCAGGTACCTCCAGTATACGCCACAGAGCTGCATTGCAGAGAGGTGTTCCGAGGCCACGCCCCTATTTACACCTCTCTGCAACGCAGCTCTGTGGTGCTTACTGGAAGTACCTGGTGGGCTAGTTGGCCCCCAGGGACCCTCAGGATTCAAGGGGACTTAATCCCCCAACTTACAATGCACCAGGGGGCGCATTTGCACTGTGGTGCAGGGAGGGGGCGAGGCCTGACATAACAAGTGTGCTAACCCGCCCCCTGGCGCATTGTAAATTGGGGGATTAAATCCTCTTCAATTCTGAGGGTCCCTGGGGGCCAACTAGCCCACCATGTACCTCCAGTAAGCGCCACAGAGCTGCGTTGCAGAGGGGTGGTCTGAGGCCACGCCCCTTTTTACTCCTCTCTGCAACGCAGCTCAGTGGTGCTTAATGGAGGTACCTGGTGGCCTAGTTGGCCCCCAGGGACCCTCAGGATTCAAGGGGACTTAATCCCCCAACTTAGAACACGCCAGGGGGCGCGTTTGCAGAGTGCTGCAGGGAGGGGGTGGGGCCTGATAGAACAAGTTAGCAATCCTGCTATGTGGGACTTACTGGAGGTAATAAAAGGGTAGTTGGCCCCCAAGGTTGACGTTGGGGGCTAACTATCCCTCCTGTTACTTCCACTAAATCCCACACAGTGGGATTGCTAAAAGGTGTTTGAAGGCCACGCTCACCTTTCTCCACCACTCTGCAAACGCGACTGCTATGTTATAGTTAGAAATTAGCATTTAAAAAACCTTTGAAATTCACTGAAAAAACCATAGGTTTCAGGGACGTTATAGTTATAAATTAGCATTTAAAAAACCATTGAAATTCACTGAAAAAACCATAGGTTTCAGGCACGTTATAGTTAGAAATTAGCATTTAAAAAATCTTAGAAATTCACTGAAAAAAACATAGGTTTCAGGGACGTTATAGTTAGTTGGACATTTCACTCGTACAAAACCAGAGAAATTCCGCCGTTATAGTTAGTTCAGCTAACTATAACTCGCGCCCCATAATGCACTGCTGATGACGTCACATATTACATCATTCATGACATGGTCAGTGACATCACTGATGACATCACTGATGACATCTCAAATGACATCACTGATGACATCACTGATGACATCATCCACGCACACCTGAATATAACCTTTGATACACCCACTCTAAAATACAGACTACCATTTTCGAAAAAATAGACACATCAATACCAGTTACTAAATACGCACTGACTGATTCCTAGGTCTACACACACATCCACTCATTCACCCATACAGTCACTCATACATGCCGTCACTCATCAATACAACACTATCATATGCACTGATACACCTATACAGACACTCACACACCACCACTCATCCAGAGTTACTCACACACCTAGTCAGTCATGCAAAGAATCAATCACACTTCCATTTATTGACCTATACAGTTATACACACACCACATCACTTATTCAAACAGAAACAAACGCATACTTACTCTCTTATACAATCACTGATACAAGTACACACTCATCCAAACAGCCACTCTCACAATCACTGACTCTCACGTATAGTCATGTATATACTCCAACTCTCACATACACTGCCTTTTACATATGTAGTTACTTGGACATGTGCCACTGAGACATCCATTCACTCACCAACACACCCATACACACACTCACCCACCCATACAACTGTTTCCACATGCACTCTTGAACCCATACACCCAGTGAATCAACCACTCAAACATCTATGCACAGAGTCACACACCTCCCACCCACCCACACACACACTCAGGCACCCATACAAATACTCAGGCAACCAATCGATAACCCATATAGGCACTCATGTAGCTACTAACCAACCCATGCAGCAGCTTATACAACAACAGACAGACTGATACAGACATTCACACAGTTTAGTCACTAACCCATGCATTCAGTAAGACACATGTAATCACTCACTTAAACAGTCAGTCACGCACCTACTAAATTCTCCATCCAGACACTTATACACCCACTCATTCTTCAATACACCTTGGCATATATATAATACATATTTAAACTTTAAAGAAACACACAGTCACTGGATGATGTCATCAGTGATGTCATCAGTGATGTCATCAGTGATGACACTGACCATGTCATGAATGATGTAATATGTGACGTCATCAGCAGTGCATTGCGGGGGCGCGAGTTATAGTTAGCTGAACTAACTATAACGGCAGAATTTCTATGGTTTTGTACGAGTGAAATGTCCAACTAACTATAACGTCCCTGAAACCTATGGTTTTTTCAGTGAATATATATATATATATATATATGCCAAGATCCTCGCTTTTCGGCTTTTCAGCTCCCTTCCAAGGACAAAACGAGCGTAGACCCAGGTTTGGTGCTAGTTGTTTATTTGATCAGCACACCATCAAGTCGCCATGATGCCTATATATTACTCCGATCCTCCACAAACACTCCAGTAAAGAAGGTGGGGCACTCCAAGCAGTTTTACCAAGTGGATTTATTTTTCACTCTTCACCAACATAAGACACGGTCTCTCAGGACGTGTTTCGGCTTCTCGCCTTCATCAACTGGTGAGTAACCATTTTGTTTTAAATTTATAGTGAAATACACACATTGCAGGGCTGTACCTAGTAGACATGGAAGAGTGTAAACAAAAACATACTATGTTTTTGGCACATTTTAAATTAATACAAAACACAATTCTGCCTCAGTAGGCATTGGGCAATGTCATAATCAATTATACATCATATAGCATATAGTAAATCATTGAAAAAGGTGTTAGAAATATTAGGAGCAATACAAAAAACCATCACAAAAGGCACATCTACGTTTCTGTGGTCATGTCAGAGAAACTTAGCTATTGATGCCATAGCTATGCAAGTGGAAGGTCTGTTTTTAACCAACAAACAAAACAAAACAAAATATAGCCCCAGTGGGCCTACTGTCATGCCAAACTTTAGCTGTAAAGTGACTTCTCGTCACTACATAAAAAGTGAATAAGCTGTAGGTACATCTCAAAAATCCATCACGAATCTAAAAATTCTGTAGCATACCTGTATGTCACACAGATTCACAGATAGAGATCTAGACCATAAACGAATGTCCACACGACACACTGTCTCAACAGCTCCTTGCTCATTAGTAAAAAAGGTAATTCTTACTAACACCCCAACTAGTAGATGATACTCTGCCCATTACGGTGGATATCTTCCAGTGTTTCTTACTGGTCTCCATGACTACTCTGAATGCACACGCATTCTCTAAAATCTGCAAAAAAATTAAAACAGAAATATCATATTAGTTGACTGATCACCAACCAACATACTCAAATTTAAAACCGATATATACAAAATGGATCATATGACATGCTGCTAGCTCCTATGTACAGACATCTAATTATCTACCAAAGCTGACAAGTTTCTCAAAACATAGAAATAGATCACAAGTGGACAGGACATACATTTCTTCGCTGGCATTTAGTCCCTTCGGTTCCATACTATCTAGGGCAAGTATGTATTTAAATTCTAGGATTCTGAGTTTCTTTTCTCTGTCCCCTCTTCTCTCATCACTCTTCACTCCATCAATGACACTGTATTTAAGATTTATGATATCATGGCTTTGGCAATTTTGGCAATGCTTAGCTAATGCATAACTGAGATCACTGTTTTTGACTGCTCTTAAATGCTGTAGGATACGCCTGTGAACTTGTAAAGTCGTACCACCAACATAGACCTTCCCACAACCACACTTGATAGTGTACACAACAAATTCACTTTTACACGTGTAATGCTCTCTGATCTTGTGCGTTCTGTTGTGCAGTGTAAACTCTTTTAGATTTTCCCCATTTTTGCAGGCTTTGCACTTGGTGCACTTAAAAAAACCTTCCATAGGACGTAACCAAGTTTTCTTTTCTATCCTTACGTCACTATGTACCAGCTTGTCTCGTATGGAATCCGCCTTTTTGTATGTGATCTGAGGATTTTTTGGTAGATCTACACCTATAATAGGATCCCCTTTGATTATGTGCCAAATTTTTTGCAATATGGATTTTACTTTCAAGTGTGCTGTGCTGTAGGTAGTAATGAACCGAAATTCTGGTTTCTTTTCAGTTCTGTGTTTGTTTTTGTACAGTAAGGTCTCTCTGGGTATTTTGGCTACCCTATCTGCTGTGGTGTCTAGAGTCTCTCTATTGTATCCTCTAGTTTGGAACCTGTTTGTCATATCTCTTTGTGCAGTGGTGAAGCTTTTTTCAGTATTGCAGATTCTCCTGGCTCTAAGATATTCTCCGTGTGGTATACTGCTGATCTGACTTCTCGGGTGGAAGCTGCGGGCGTGTAGTAACCTGTTCCCCGCACTCGGTTTTCTATATAGAGAGGTGATAATTTCTTTCTCCTCTATTTCAATTTTAACATCAAGAAATCCTGCCTGTGTTTTGCTAATGTGACTAGTAAATTTGAGATTAAGGTTGTTGTTGTTTATCTCCTCTACAAATTTCTCAGCTGCGCTGATGTCACCGCGCCAGATGATAAAAATGTCATCAATAAAACGAAGCCACATGTAAGTATTTTCGTTCCATTTTTCCAAGGGTGGATTCTTGAGTATCTGATCCTCCCACCACCCCATGTGGAGGTTCGCAAAACTAGGGGCAAAACAAGTACCCATGGCAGTCCCCTGCTGTTGTTCATAGATGTCATAATTTTAGAAAAAGATATTGTTTTTTAGACACCATCGCATCATTTCTATGATAATCAGGTTATGTTTAAAAAACCTGATATGCCTCTCTTTTAGGAAATGTTCAGTGCCCCTGATGCTGTCCTAATGTTTGATGCTGGTGTAGAGTGATTGGACATCTAATGTCATCAATACAAAGTCCTCTTCCCATACTACATTTTCTAGATGTTTAAAAAAATCAGTTGTATCTTTGATGTGCGAGGGTAGCCTTTCCACAAAGGGTCTCAGAAAAGTATCTATGTATTTGGATACATTTTCAAAAAGACTACCCTGCGCGGCAATAATAGGTCTGCCTGGTGGTCTAGTGGCATCTTTGTGAATCTTTGGGATAAGATAGAAGACCGGTAGCTTAGGTTTATCCGTCTTCGGAAAAATGAACTCATCACTGCTGATGAGACCCTCATTTCTCCAGTGTGTGAGCCTTTCAGTGAAACTACTTTCTATTTTTTCTACGTGGGATATGGTCACTTTTTTGTAACAAGTACGTTTCTGAGATGGTTATAGGCCTCTGTCATGTAAGCTTTCTTTGACCACAGGACAATATTGCCCCCTTTGTCAGCATTTCTGATGGCTACGTCATGATTTCCTGCGATCTTTTTAAGAGTTTCTCTTAGACTAGAATTGATTTTGAAATTCCCATGTACTTTTGAATCTCTGAGCTCCTTGATTTTGGCTGTAACTCTGGCTGAGAATTTGTCGATATCATCATTCATAGTGGGTGATAAAGCTTTTGATTTGGGTCTCAAGTTGGATCCTCCTTCTTCCGACACCCACACCCCTTCCCTTTCTAGTCTTTCAGCTACTTGGGTATTTTCTAGGGGGCCTAGGTTGACATTTTCTAATTCCCATAGTTCCTGCATTTGTACAGCGTCCCCTACTACTAGATTATGTTTCTGTATATCTCTAGCTGAAGGGATAGGTTTCACCTTGGTGTTTAGTTTAATTCAATTTGGCTAATTTCAACTTACAAACAAATTTAAACAGTTCAATTCTAGTCTCTACATAATCTAATTCTTTTTGGCTCACAAAAGGATAGTCCCAGAGCCAAATTGCTCTTGTCTTCGTCCGAAAGCTCCATTTCAGAGAGGTTAATTATCTTTTTCGGTTCTGTGTCTAGTAACGCCTGTTGCTCCTTGTTACTTTTCCACTGTTGCCTTCTGTAGTCTCTTTTTCTTTGGCCCCCTCGTCTGTTTTTCCTCTTCCTCTGCCTCTTTGTCTTGGATTCCCTCGCCAAGGCCTGTTGTTTTGTGCAACGGTCCAACTGTAAAAAATTAAACTCATCTTGAAGAGTGGTATGTCCTCCCATTCTTCTGCCCTCTTCAAGGTCGGTATCAGACGTACTTGCGTCGCTTTGTTGTGGTTCATGTCGTGGCCTTGTTGTTCCTTGTAATTTCTGCCTTCTCATATTGTCAAAGCGCTTGGCAAAGGTATATATTTGACCAGTTTGATAATCTATCCGGTCTCTGTTAAATTTTCGTACCTTTTTCTGCCCAATTCCATCCTCCACTGATGTCAGTCTGTCATTCATGGCTTTAGATAAGGATTGCACTATTTCCTTATTCTGGTGTTTCTCAATTTTGTTTTCTATAACTTTAATTTCTTCCAAGATTCTTTCTCTGTCGATTTCTGCATATTTTATTAAAATCCTTAACATGCCTGCAGAGCTGTTTGCGTTATGCTCTGCCCACTCTTTCTGCATATCTGGGTGAGGATTCTCATGACTGGGCATTGTTAAGATTCTCAAGCCTCTCGGTATTCTTCCGACGTCCAAATATTTTTGGAGGGACTCACACTCCCACCATTTGGTGAGTTCGTTTTTCTTTAGTTTCTCCAGCATTCTGAATTGTAAGTAAATATTGTCCACATTGTCAGCAGCAGCTCCTGTACTACCGCTTGCTCCTGCATTAGGATTTGGTGCGCTTGAAAAAATGGTAGCTGACCTTAGTTGTCTGGCAGCAAAGATCGTGCTCGCGTTGGTGCTCATGGTATCAGTGAAAAATGTTGTATCAGCGATCGTGACTCGAGTGTGTGAGATCTGACACTCTGCAGTCGCGCCCCACTCTGCAGTAAAGTACGAGTCTCTCGCCTCGGTCGCCACTCACCTCCCGCAGCGGTGCTCTGTCCTGGTTGTCCTCCGACCGCCCTTCAGGTCCTCCTGCATTCCGTGCTGGCTCCCATGGCGCTGCTCTCCGATGAATTCCGCAGGGGCAATCAGGTTGCAAAACAGCTTCCTTCCTCCAAACGGCTCTGCCTGACTGCGCTTGATCGTGGGTGGTGCCTCGCAAGGCGTCTCGCCGTCGATGCCGAAAATTACTCCGATCCTCCACAAACACTCCAGTAAAGAAGGTGGGGCACTCCAAGTTGTTTTACCAAGTGGATTTATTTTTCACTCTTCATCAACATAAGACACGGTCTCTCAGGATGCGTTTCGGCTTCTCGCCTTCATCAACTGGTGAGTAACCATTTTGTTTTAAATTTATAGTGAAATACACACATTGCAGGGCTGTATGTAGTAGACATGGAAGAGTTTAAACAAAAACATACTATGTTTTCAGCACATTTTAAATGAATACAAAACACAATTCACATATATATATATTACCTACTGGCGGTTGCCAGTAGGTAGTTATTGTTAGGACCTTGTTTCTATTCAAAAAGCGTTTTTCTTTTGCCAATATCTTTTGCGCCATTTGACGAATGTTCGCGAAATTTTCAAAACTAATGGTTCACTCAGGTCAGCTCCTGTCCTGAAAGTTTCAGGGTGATTCGTCGAGCAGGGGCCAAGAAAAAAGGGGGGTCCCAAAACGCGTTTTCTCCATGTTAATTTCCATAGGAACTTTAGACACGGCTACAGCCCAAACTGCTGAAAGGAATTACACCAAATTTGGCAAAAAGGTAGGTCTTGATTCAGAAAGCGACCTTTTTTTAAAATGTTGTAAATCCGTTCAGTAGTTCCTGAAAAATTAAAAAAATTAAAATATCGATATCTGAGGGCCCTCCCGAGCACGATCTTCATTTTGATTGGTTGTCAACACTCCAAACCAGGAAGTGTTGGCAGCCATCTTGTGACTCAGTAAAACCGAGTCACAAGAAAAAAGGAGAAAAAAGGATAAAAAACAAGAAAAGGGGGCATGGTAGAAACACCCTGACCCCCTAGGCCTGCTCCAGGGCCAAAAAAAGCGTTTAAAAAAAAATATTTTCAGCCGAATTTGCACTGGGTGCGCGAATCTGGCCAAAAAAATAAAAAACCAAAGCGCAGGCTCCCGCGCTTTGTTTCTTTAAGCCCCCGGGTGGGCCAGGTCCCGGGGGCAATGTTTTATTAGGGTGCGGGGGCCCGCAGGGGCCCCTGCAGCCCCGGGGTCTGCCACCATCTGGGTCTTTATTTATTATGCGTGGGGGGCATGTGGCCCCCCGCAGCCCCGGGGATCGCAACCTCCCCGGGGCTTGAGAAAAAAATAGGTGGGGGTCTCCTGCCCCCACATGCTGCCCCGGGGACCGCCACCTCCCTGGGGTATTTCTCATTATGGGAGGCCCCCCAAGCCCCAGGGACCGCCACCTCCCCAGGGCTTAAATTTAAATTATAAAGTTGGGGGGGCTCCTGCCCCTCCCCACACTGCCCCGGGGACCACCACCTCCCCGGGGCATTGATCATGACATGCGGGCGGCCACACAGCCCCCCCTGCAGCCCTGGGGACCACCACCTCCCCAGGGCATTGAGTTAATAAATGTGGGGGGCCTCTCGGGCCCCCACAAGCCCCAGGGACCACCACCTCCCTGGGGTATTGAATATGTAAATACGGGGGTCCGTAGCGGACCAGCAGCTCTGGGGACCACCACCTCCCCGGGGCTTCAAACATGTTGGGAGGGGGGCCGCACGCCCCCCCTCCTGGAGCCCTTCATGGCCCAGGGGACCACCACCCAGCAATGTCCCGGAGTGCCCACCCCTGGGACATTGCAGTTTGCAATGGCAGGGTGGGAGCACTGCTCCCGCCCTGCCATAGCAAACACTACTTTGTTTCATGAACTCGAGAGCAGGAAACCTGCTCTCCCTTCCATGAAGTGATGCAGATTGCTTTTGGACAAGGGGAGCTGCATGTCAGCAGCTCCCCTTGTCCAAAAGCAATGCTGGCTCCCGCAGGAGGCGCGGAGATGGCTAGGACCGCAGGGGCATTGGGGCTCTCGCCGTGGTCCCCAATGTGAGGCCAGGTCCCGGGAATGGGGTCCCCAGGGCCAAAAGTGGCCCAGGGAAGGGGGACCACACGGCACCCCTCCCTTTATTTAAAAAAAAATGAATGGCTGGGCACCGGGGGATGGGGTCCCTGGGGCCGAAATTGGCCCGAGGAGGGGGGCCGCGTGGCCCCCTCATTAAAAAAAAATGGTTAAATAATGGCCAAGCCCCGGGGGATGGGGTCCCCGGGGCCGAAAATGGCACGGGAGGGGGGCCGCTTGGCCCTCCTCCCTTTTTAAAAAAAAAAAAAGAATGGCCTAGCCATGAGGGATGGGGTCCCCAGGGCGAAATTGGCCTGGGAAAGGGTGCCGCACGGCCCCCCTCCCCTTTAAAAACAAAAAAAAGATAGGCCTAGCCCCGGGGGATGGGGTCACTGGGGCCGTAATTGGCCTCAGGAGGGGGGCGCATGGCCCCCTTCCTTTTCATTACAAAAAAAATCCCTCAGGCCCCGGGGGATGGGGTCCCCAGGGCCAAAAAGGTTTAAGTGAAGGGGGGCCACACAGCCCTCCTTCCTAAAATTAAAAAAATAATAAAGAAACGGGCAACTCGCCGGAGGCCCCGCCCCCTCCCTGCACCACTCTGCAAACGCACCTCCTGGCGCGTTTTGGGTTGGGGGATTAAGTCCCCTTCCATCCTAAGGGTCCTTAGGGGCCAACTAGCCCACCAGGTACCTCCAGTAAGCCCCACACAGTGGGATTGCTGAGAGGTGGTCCGAGGCCATGCCCCTTTTTGCACCACTCTGCAAACACGCCTCTTGGCGCACTGTTGGTGGGGTGATGAGGTCCTGCTGAGTCCTGAGGACCTCAGGACTAAAGTGGGCTTCATCCCCCATGCAGCTGTGTGCCAGGAGGTGCATTTGCAGAGTGGTTTAAAAAGGGGGCATGGCCTCTGACCACTCTCAGCAATCCAGCTGTGTGGGGCTTACTGGAGGTAACTGAGGGCTAGTTGGCCCCCAGGGACCCTCAGGAGGCAAGGGAACTTCATCCCCCAACCAAGAGCACGCCAGGAGGCACTTTTGCAGAGTGGTGGAGAAAGGGGGCATGGCGTGTGTCCACCTCTCAGCAATCCCACTGTGTGGGGCTTACTGGAGGTAACAGGTAGGCTAGTTGGCCCCTAAGGACCCCCAGCAGTGAAGGGGACTTCAATCCCCATCCAAGAGCATGCCAGGGAGTGCGTTTGCAGAGTGGTGGGCAAAGGGCGTGTGGCCTGCTATGAGAACTTAGCAATCCTGCTGTGTGGGACTTACTGTAGGTAATAGGAAGGGTAGTTGGCCCCCAAGGATGTCCTTGGGGCCAACTACCCCTACTGTTACCTCCAGTAAGTCCCATGCAGTGGGATTTCTAAGAGGCTTTCGGAGGCCATGCCCCCCTTAGTCCACCACTCTGCAAACACGCCTCCTGGCACACTACTGGTTGGAGGATGAAGTCCACTTTACCCCTGAGGGACTTTGGGGGCCAAGAAGCCCTCCTGGTACGCAGCGGAATTCCTGAGCGCTGGTCTGAGGCCCAGCCCTCTTTCTCCACCACTCTGCCAACGCGACTACTAGTTAAACAAGGATTTGCAATGCAATAGGTCTCGCATTTGATAGAGTTATAGCTATTTGCATTGTAAACGTAAAAGATTTTTACTAATGTTTTTTGGAGTAGAGTGGATGTACATTGTGTGTAGTGGAATTATGTGGTATGTTGTGCAGTGAAATTATGTGGATAGAAAGTATGTGGTATTTAGTGTATAGGAATTATGTGGAGTGGGATTATGTGTTATGGAGAGTAATTATGTGGTATTGTAGTCTGTGTTGTGGAGTGGTAACCTCAGGTTTAGTCTTCCTCGTTTCCATAGACGCCAAACTATAAACTCAATGAGACACAAAAAAAGAAGGAACCACTGAGGAGCACTTCTGGACCTAGTCAGAGGTATGAGCAGGGCCACTGGAATTATGTGACTGTTTGGCTGCACCAATTTTCACATAATTAAGCATTTTCCGCATTTGCCAAATATTCCATCATCTGCCGCATAATCTGCAGATTTGAACAAAAAAAACCTTGTTTCTAGCTCAAAAGGCTCAAATGTTCCCAAAAATACAGCGTCACGTGTTACAGCGTGGTGGAAGGCCCTTTGCAAAGCTGGAATGGTCACATGTTACTTATTGCTAAATGTGAGTGTTAAATTGGTACTAATGGTGCACAAACCTCTCTCACTTCTTTCTGTGCCTATCTTGCCTCTTTCTGCATTTCTCTTGCTTCTTTCTGCACCTTTCTTCTTCTTTCTGCACCTCACTCTCTTCTTTCTGCACTTCACTTGCCTCTTTCTGCACTTTTCTTGCCCCTTTCTGCACCTCACTTGCCTCTTTCAGCACCTCTGTTGCTTTTTTCTGCAGATCTCTTATCTCTTTCTGCACCTCTCTTGCCTTTTTCTGCACCTCTCTTGCCTCTCTCTGCACCTCACTTGCCTCTTTCTGCACTTCTCTTGCTTCTTTCTACACCTCTCTTGCCTCTTTCTGTACCTCTCTTGCCTCTTTCTGCACCTCACTCTCTTTCTTCTGCACCTCTCTTGCCTCTTTCTGCACTTCTCTTGCCTCTTTCTGTACTTCTCGTGCCTCTTTCTGTACCTCTCTTGCCTCTTTCTGCACCTCAAGTGCCTCTTTCTGCACTTCTCTTGCCTCTTTCTACATTTATCTTGCCTCTTTCTATACCTCTCTTGCCTCTTTCTGCACCTCACTTGCCACTTTCTGCTCTTCTCTTGCCTCTTTCTGAACCTCACTCTCTTCTTTCTGCACCTCTCTTGCCTCTTTCTGCACCTAACTTGCTTCTTCCTGCATCTCTCTTGCCTCCTTCTGCACCTCTAGTGCCACTTTCTGCACCTCTGTTGCTTCTTTCTGCACTTCTCTTCCTTCTTTCTACACCCTCTTGCCTCTTTCTGTACCCCTCTTGCCTCTTTCTCCCCCTCTCCTACCTCTTTCTGCACCCCTCTTGCCTCTTTCTTCACTTCTCTTGCTTCTTTCCGCACTGCTCTTGCTTCTTTCTGCACTTCTCTTGCTTCTTTCTGCACCCTTCTTCCCTTTTTCTGCACATCTCTTGCCTCTTTCTGCACCTCTCTTGCCTCTTTCTGCACCTCTCTTGCTTCTTTCTGCACTTCTCTTGCCTCTTTCTATACCCCTCTTCCCTCTTTCTGCACCTCTCTTGCCTCTTTCTGCACCTCTCTTGCTTCTTTCTGCACTTCTCTTGCTTCTTTCTGCACTTCTCTTGCTTCTTTCTGCACCCCTCCTGCCTGTTTCTGTACCTCTCTTGCCTCTTTCTGCATCCCTTTCTGCAGTTCTCTTGCCATTTTCTGCACCTCTCTTGCCTCTTTCTGCATCGCTCTTGCCTCTTTCTGCACCTCTCTTGCTTCTTTCTCCACTTCTCTTGCTTCTTTCTGCACTTCTCTTGCCTCTTTCTGCACCCTTCTTGTCTCTTTCAGCACCTCTGTTGGTTCATTCTGCACTGCTCTTGCTTCTTTCTGCACCCCTGTTGCAAATTTATCAATCAATCAAATCAATCAAAAATCTTTATTCGGATATGATATATCCATAAAAGCACAGATAAAATCAAACAGTAAAAACATGAACATGCGTAATCAATAAGAAGTAATGCAGTATCTTAAAAACAGTTTCTGATATAGGGCATGAGTTGTATGGGGTGTCTACCATAAAAGATACAATAAATTATAACAAAAATACAGCACATCTCTTGCCTCTTTCTGAACCTCTCTTGCCTCAGTCTGCACCCCTCTTGCCTCTTTCTGCACCTCACTTGCTTCTTTCTGCAATTCTCTTGCTTCTTTCTGTACCTCTCTTGCTTCTTTCTGCACCCGTTGCCTCTTTCTGCACTCGTCTTCCCTCTTTCTGCACCTCTCTTGCCTCTTTCTGCACCCCTCTTGCCTCTTTCTGCACCCCTCTTGGCTCTTTCTGCACCTCTCTTGCTTCTTTCTGCACTTCTCTTGCTTCTTTCTGCACCTATCTTGCTTCTTTCTGCACCCTTCTTCCCTTTTTCTGCACAACTCTTGCCTCTTTCTGCACCTCTCTTGTCTCTTTCTGCACCTCTCTTGCTTCTTTCTGCACTTCTCTTGCCTCTTTCTGCACCTCTTCCCTCTTTCTGCACCTCTCTTGCTTCTTTCTGCACTTCTCTTGCTTCTTTCTGCACCTCTCCTGCCTGTTTCTGTACCTCTCTTGCCTCTTTCTGCATCCCTCTTGCCTCTTTCTGCAGTTCTCTTGTCATTTTCTGCACCTCTCTTGCCTCTTTCTGCAGTTCTCTTGCCTCTTTCTGCACCTCTTTTGCTTCTTTCTGCACTTCTCTTGCCTCTTTCTGTACCCCTCTTGCCTCTTTCTGCACCTCTGTTGGTTCATTCTGCACTGCTCTTGCTTCTTTCTGCACCTCTCCTGCCTGTTTCTGTACCCCTCCTGCCTCTTTCTGTACCCCTCTTGCCTCTTTGTGCACCTCTCCTTCCTCTTTCAGCACCTCTCTTGCCTTTTTCGGCAGTTCTCTTGCCTCTTTCTGCACCTCTTTTGCTTCTTTCTGCACTTCTCTTGCCTCTTTCTGTGCCCCTCTTGCCTCTTTCTGCAACTCTGTTGGCTCATTCTGCACTGCTCTTGCTTCTTTCTGCACCCCTGTTGCAAATGTATGCATCCCTCTTGCCTCTTTCTGCACCCCTCTTCCATCTTTCTGCACCTCTCTTGCCTCTTTCTGCACCCCTTTTGCCTGTTTCTGCAACTCTCTTGCCTCTTCTGCCGTTCCTTTGCCTCCTTCTGCACCTCTGTTGCTTCTTTCTGCACTTCTCTTGCCTCTTTCTGCACCCCTCTAGCCTCTTTCTGCACACCTGTTGCTTCTTTCTGCACTTCTATTGCTTCTTTCTGTACCTCTCTTGCTTCTTTCAGCACCCATCTTGCCTCTTTCTGCGCCCCTCCTCCCTCTTTCAGCACCTTTCTTGCCTCTTTCTGTACCTCTCTTGTCTCTTTCTGCACTTCTCTTGCCTCTATCTGCATCTCTGTTGCTTCTTTCTACACTTCTCTTGCTTCTTTCTGTACCTCTCTTGCTTCTTTCTGCACCCCTGTTGCCTCTTTCTGCACTCCTCTTCCCTCTTTTTGCACCCCTCTTGGCTCTTTCTGCACCCCTCGTGGCTCTTTCTGAAACTCTCTTGCTTCTTTCTGCACTTCTCTTGCTTCTTTCGGCACCTCTCTTGCTTCTTTCTGCACCCTTCTTCCCTTTTTCTGCACATCTCTTGCCTCTTTCTGCACCTCGCTTGCTTCTTTCTGCAGTTCTCTTGCCTCTTTCTGCACCCTTCTTGCCTCTTTCTGCAGCTCTCTTGCTTCTTTCTGCACTTCTCTTGCTTCTTTCTGCACCTCTCCTGCCTGTTTCTGTACCTCTCTTGCCTCTTTCTGCATCCCTCTTGCCTCTTTCTGCATTTCTCTTGTCATTTTCTGCAGCTCTCTTGCCTCTTTCTACACCGCTCTTGCCTCTTTCTGCACCTCTCTTGCTTCTTTCTGCACTTCTTTTGCTTCTTTCTGTACTTCTCTTGCTTCTACCTTTTTGTACACAGATTTACAGAGTATGCTGTTTGAAACACAGGTATTCAAGTATTTTTATGTTTATTTGGTATGTAACATATCACTAGGTAAGAGCAGAGACACACGCATGCATACCTTCACAAACTTGGTCAGACTTACAACAGTGATATGCTTAGGATTGCTGTTTTATATTTGGTAGGCGTAACATTCTGAGCACTTGATTAATAGTGAACCTTCAAGACAAAAGTGAGGTTTAAGACATCTTGGGAGAAGGATTAGTGATTAGGCTATTTTGTATGAGTCTGTAGTATGGTACAGTCGAAGTAGGCCTTTTTCTGCACCTCTGTTGCTTCTTTCAGCACTTCTCTTGCTACTTTCTCCACCTTTCCTCCTCTTTCTGGACTTCTCTTGCCTCTTTCTGCATTTTTGTTGCTTCTTTCTGCACCTTTCTTCCTCTTTCTGCACCTCTCTTCCCTCTTTCTGCACTTTTCTTGCTTATTTCTGCCCCTTTATTGGTCTTTCTGTACATGTTCTACCTATGTAGGCATAGTTAGAAATTAGCATTTAAAAAACCTCAGAAATTCACTGAAAAAAACACAGGTTTCAAGGACGTTATAGTTAGGGATTAGCATTTAAAAAACCTTAGAAATTCACTGAAAAACTACAGGTTTCAGGGACGTTATAGTTAGTTGGACATTTCACTCGTACAAAACCAGAGAAATTCAGCCGTTATAGTTAGTTGAGCTAACTATAACTCGCGCCCGCAATGCACTGCTGATGACATCACATATTACATCACTCATGACATGGTCAGTGACATCACTGATGACATCTCAAATGACATCACTGATGACATCATCCACGTGATAATCTGATGCACCTCCTCACACCCTAATATAACCGTTGATACACCCACACTAAATTAGAGACTGCCATTCCCAAAACCCCAGACACACCAATACCAATAATTACATACCCACTCACTGATTCCTAAGTCTACACACACATCCACTCACTCACCCATACAGTCACTCATACATGCAGTCACTCATCAATACAGCCACTATCATATGAACTCATACACCCATACAGACACTCACACACCACCACTCACCTATAGAGTTACTCACACAGTTATACACGGTCGAGAGGACGTAGAAGTGCTGGGACCCCAAGGAACCACCCAAGTTGAGTCGATAGGGACCCCACAGAGAGCATGTGCAGTGTGGAAACATGACTGCGTGCTCTGTACAACTCTATGTGCAAGTCACAGTTGGATTTTTAAAGGTTAAGGACCCTTCCCAGTGGACCCTGAAGAAACCCAGCGGAAGACAGAAGGTTGGAGAGCCACCCCACCTGTGGATACCCTAGTACCCATGTTACCTACACCATTGAAGCCGGGTGCATACGTGTGTAGTGGTGTGGGAAACTGCCATCGAACCCAATAGAGGACTTCAAGAAAGTGCTGCTGTGGAGGAAGGAAGAAATGCCCGGGTGAATCAGAGGATGGATTCTTGATGAGAGGTACCTGCAAGCAGAGGGGACAGAGTCTATGTCACTCAGGGGTGACCAGGAGACTTGGAAGACGAATGCCCTCCGATGTCGGGTGTTGCAGGATGGATGACAAGGACCTTGACTCTGCAGCTGTGAGGAGCAGGCGATGCTGAGGAGGACCAGGAGCTGTTATATTCCATATAGGTACCTTATATAGGCGTAGGTAAACATCACAACCTTTCACCTATATTCTTCCCTACATTACATACATAACGGTTCTTAGGCACTGACCTTTTACCTAGATACGACACTGCATTCAGAACGTGGGTTTTCCCTGGTTTGATACTCATACATTATGCATGAGGCTTCTTGGAAGCACAGCAGGACTCCCAGCAGGAGGAACATCTCCTGAATAATATCTATGTTAAAGTTCGGGCCCGACATCATACTTTAGGCAGACACAGTAACTAAGCAAGGTAGGACCCCTGGGGAGACCTGTGGGTATATATAGATCATTTCTTGCTTAGAGACAGAGGAGACCGTGACTTCCCGGCTGACACACTAACCAGAGACGCTGAGGTTCCTGCATGCAGACGCTCCAGCTAGCAGTGGTCTAACATCCCTCGCGGGGTGTCTAACTCGAGACCAGGACAGGGTCCCACATTCTCTAACTCTCAGGTAATGGGGTGGACTAGATCCTAGAGGGATTCTTGGCATAACACCTACACAGATGCTAGTTACATTTAGGTGCATCTAGTTAAGGAGACATCGTAGGAGTATGCATTTTCAGGTTGCACTTTTTATCATGTGTTTTATGTACATGTATCTATTCATGATTTCTGCAAGATGGTAGAACTATACCATCCCTTTACTTTTGTAGTATTGCTAATCATATATCTCTGCTACTGTCTGTTGGTTGTTGCAGCTCATATATTCTGCACTAGAATAACAACTGTTCAATAAATCCTTATTGAAACGCCCAGCCTGTTTATTCTGTGTATCTCTGAGACAAACTTAGTGAGCACGAGTGACTGAGCGAAAAGTAGTATATTGTTTCCACGATCCTGAGGGATCAGGGTTGTCATGTTCTGAGGTTGCCAGAAACTATTCTCTCCCAGATAAGAGGAGATTCTAGTGGCACTGTGAGCTAGCTAACGCAAACAGGCTAACGTATCCGGTGGGGGTGCTCGGAACCAGTCTGCCATCAAACCCACAGTTTATGTTATCCAAACGCGCAGGTCCTGTATAGGATATATAGGAACTACATGACAGAGCAGTGCACGAGCTGTCCCACTAAGGATGTCTAGTGCTGAGGAGCCGGTGTCCTGCGGGAGCACCAACAAGCCTTTGCAAACGCAACCAACACAGGAATCAGAGAAGGGGCAATGTCGGGACCAGCAAGGTCCAAGGGACTCACCAAATGCAGAGGAGTCAGGGCAGGCCCCGAGCAATCAGGGAAGCCCAAAAGAAACAAGTGTGACCCTCAAGTGGACCCACAGGCCAGAGGCACTGGAGTCGCGAGAGGACCTCAAGCAGCTCACCAAAAGATGCAGTCCACGATGCACAGGGTGTGGTGTGGCTGAAGATTCTGGTCACTGGAGGTGCTCGTGGTTGGGGCTACTTGGAGCCCAAAGATCCCCTCGGAAAGAAGTCAACAAGCCTTTGCAACTGCAAGTTGATGCGGTGCACATGGGTTTGGTTATTGCAACCCCCACGAGGGATACTGGCCTCAAACCTGGTGAGAGGGCAGGGCAGGCCTCAGGAGCTGTGGAAAACCACCACCTATGTTGCAGACCCTACGGAGTCCGGAGAAGCTCAGGATCAGTAGACTGGTCAACTTAGTTGCAGTGCCTGCGAATGCAGAGGAGTGACTCCTTCACTCCAAGGGAGATTCCTTCAGGTGTCTTTGATGCCCACAGGCCTTGGAAGGTTCCTGTAGGGTGCACAGGCACAGACGATGCACGCAGACTGGAAGGGAGATGAAGTCGAGCCCAAACGAAGTCCAGCGAAGTCCAGAGTGCCCAGACGGTGGAAGAAGAAGTGATGTCTGATCTGAATCTTATCCCACGACGAATATACGGACCTACACCCAGGTAAGCCCTTAAGTACCCTAGGGAAAGGGTTGGGAAGATTCAGGGGACCCTCCCAGGGAAGGGTCTGGACAGGGGGGAGGATACTCCAATGTCCTTTGTCCAGTTTCGCACCAGAGCGGGAGCCATCGGCTCCCAGAACTGGTTTGAACTGAACTATGCACGGGGACACGAAGTGTGCCCCTCATGCAGACTTTCTGGTGCTGGCAAGCGCACCCACCCAGTCCCAATACACTAAATCCTGTCTGGGAGGTGGTCACACCTCCCTGTGACAGGATGCCTATTGTTCCACCTTCCTCTGCTCAAGCTTGGCTCAGCAGCAGAAGGGCAGAAAATGTGTCTCAGGTCGGCAGCAACCATTTTGTGCTGTCCGGGTCTAGAAGGTTGGCACCGGAAACACTGAGAGCCTAACGGAGGGCTCTTCCAGTGCTTGGAATCATACCTCCCACACCGTTTACGGTGTGGGGGTATGATTCCAACATGGTTGATACCAAACATGATAGGATTCGTTGCAGCTGTTTTCGAGATGGTCATTGCGTAATTATGCGGTGCCCCTCTATATAGTATATTGCTGCTTCACTGACAACCCGGGAGAATGGACTCCATAGACTGCAGGGGTGTCCTGCTCATGCAGGGGCACCCTCTCACTTAGAACCAAGCACCCTGCTTTCAGGATTGCAAAGGCCTGCTATAGGGGTGGCTTATAGGTTTTAAGTGCAGTGACCCTTAGATATAGGAAACCTATATCTCAAGTAACTGGTGCAAGCACCAACTTCCACAGGTTGCAATGGCAGGCCTGTAGTTCCATTTTGAATGGTCTCTCATGGGTGGCATAATACATGCTTCAGTCCATGGGAAACCTCTGGGGTACCTATGCCCTTGGTACATGGGTACCATATACTAGGGACTGATAAGGGTACCCCAGTTTCCAAATTGGGATTGTACCTAGGTACTAACACAACAATTTAGGGAGAAAGCAGATAAACTGGGGTCCTGATTGGCAGGATCCCAGTCAGACTAGTCAAAAACAACATCACATCAAGCAAAAAGTGGGGGTAACCATGAAAGCAGATCCTACTTTCCTACAGTGTCTCAATACTGTAAATCCAAAAACACAACATAAGAGCTATTTCTGAGCCTCTCTACCACTGTGTCACTGGTACATTTAGTGTTTCAAGACTTTTCTACTTAGGTGTGTCAGATTTACACTTTGAGAAACACTGCATATAGAAATCTGCACATTGATCTGTATCACAGCATATAGCTCACTAATTCTTCCAAGTACATGCAAACAGTATGTGGCAGGTTACATATATAATTCACCAGATGGTTCTAAAAGAGTACATATTCCTCACTAAAACTTGTAAATACATGTGTTTCTGGTTGAGTGCAACAATACTCCCTGGATGATTGGATGAGTGCATAGATAGTGCCTAAGTGATTCTCTCAGAATATAGGTAGTGCCTGTATGATTCCCTGAGTATGTAGGAGCTACATCAGTGGTTCCATATCTGCATAGTTAGTGCCTGTGCATGACAATATTGCTACTATCTGGGTGATTGGATGAACACATGGGTGTTGCCTGCATAGTTCAATGAGCACATATTTAGTGCCAGCATTATTGGAAGAGTGCATGTGTAGTGCCTGGGTGATTGAATAAGTCTACATATCACACTTGATATATAATTGCATACATGACTCTCTAAGAGCATACATTTTTCTGTTACTCAGCGTGCACATGCATCAGTAAGTTTCTAAAACTGAAAACAACAATTCTCACTTTTTCAAAGCACAAAACCTATTCTTGATGGTCTACTTACATCATTTCGCAAATATTTCTTGTGTCTTTAAAACATATATTCAGCAATTCTCAAAGAAAAGTTACAGGCCAAGTGAAGCTAGCACAAGAACACTCAAGAGACATTCTGCACTATTAACCCTCTTCAATTTTAAACATAGCGTGTTTAAAGAAATACACCACCCTCACCATATACATGATATTTTCAACAGTCTTCAAGAACATAGATCACCATGTAAACATATATGTGATTTCATAATAGATATACACCTTCAGGCCATCTTTCCAAAAATATATAGTTCTCTGAATCTTTAAGTAATCTCATTAACTATCTACAGCTACAAAAACCATTTGTCACCATCTAAGGGGTCGATTACGATCCCGTTCGGAAGGGCTCCGAATCGGATTCGGATTTGCTGAATCCGATTTGGAACCCTTTTTGCTGACCGAATCGTACACAGTTCCCAACGACCGATTAAGATGCCCATAAACCGGTAGGGCTGTCCGAATCGGTTCTGAAAGGCATTTGGATAGGTCGAGTCTTTAAGGGCCGAATCGTACAGCTCTAGGGACTCGTTTTCCAAGCGAGCGAGTACGATGACCGATTCAGACAGCCGTTCCGAATCGGTTTCTCTGGAATGAATCGGCTGCCGGACCAGTCTTTGGGGGCCCATAGCAGGCCCCCCTTCACCCGGGGCCCTCCAAATCTGGCCCGTGGGGATACCCAATGGACCCCCCTTTCCAACCATGCACAGTGTGGCAGGCACCATGGGGTGCCTGCCATAGGGTGAAAGGTTTTCCCCAGCCACCCCTTTCTTCAATGGGAGCCTGTGTTCTCGTTCGGAACACAGGCTCCCATTGAAGTCAATGGGAGTCCAACCGAATCATATCCGGAAGCATCCGTATGCAACCAAATTGCTCGGTTGGACTCCCCTGCTCCGAGTCGTCCGGAAAGCATTCCGGAACCGATTCGGTACGAATGCTTACCAAACAGGATCATAATCGGCCCCTTAGTATATGCAAACCGGTCATATAAGTCAAAAACCGCAATGACAAACACTTCCTAATACATACCTAACAAGTATTACTACTTTATAATTCATATACAGATGCAGCACATTTTCTTATCTTTTATTTCTGACTACACTACTCATGTTTAATAATGTGACTAAAACAACCACAATCCCAGAATGCAAATAATATAGATATATCTATTCTGCACATAATGCTTAGACATTTAAAACATTGTCATTTTAAAGGCATTGCTCATGGTAATTTTCAACAGTACTAACATCTTAACACATACCCACCAGATACAGTTCATCTAATATTTTTTTTTCACATCACTGTGATACTCTTTTTAATCAAACTCCCATATACATCTTCATTTCTAATCTACATTTTTCAAATAATTAAAAAGTTAAATACATACCAATGAATTGAGTTTGTAGATTATATTGTTATTTTAGCTCTTCCTGGATAGTTTTAACACTGTTAAGATTTGTAAAAATTAAGCACAAGAATGGTACACCACTCTCATAGAAAGCAACTATAAAATGACAACCTCTTCAACTTTCCACTCTATGATCATGAGAAAAACAGCAAATGAAATCATGTCTTTCATTTTAAATTACTGCACCTCCACTTGTGAATGGTTAGCATCTGTTAACCCTTCTCCTCTGTTTCAAAACGAAGTTCCTGTCTTGTTTTCGCAATGTTTTCGTGATTATTGCAGAATAATTGCAAAAAAAAATGGAATCCAAAATGATATTTAGCTTCAGTTTTTTTTAAATTTAAATGCTGAGCAGCAGTTTATTACGTAGTCCGGAGTTGGAAATTAAAGTTTGTCATTACTTAAGTTGTGTCATAACTCCTCAACGTTTTTAAAAATGTTCTGTCTCTTTAACACCCTTCCCCCACTACACTCTTAGCTCAGTGTACCTGGCAACCCAGTGGGACCAGTAGGTCACAAGTTCACAGCACATTCTAGAAGGAACATGAAACTTCCAAATAAGATACAGCAGGTGTGGTTTACTCCACAGATTCAAAAGCATATCCATGTCTGTATTGCATTTCTTTTTTTAAACAACAGCCAATAATAGGGCTTGTTGCTAAGGCATCCAACACACTACCTAATTTTATTCACTTTCATGCTGACAACATCCAATGAAATATATATATATTTTTTTTTTACCTCCATTTTAACTGATTTTCATTTGGAAAACTACCTCATTCAGCTCCAGCCTTCTCCTGACTGCAATTCCTCCTTCACTTGTAAATATGTTTATTGTTTGATTACTTTAAATCTTTACAATAAAAAGCAATAAAGGTACAACACTAATACTAGTTATTTAAAATATCAATAAAAACCTATATTATAGATAATTTTTTTGTGTGCAATCAAAAAACAAGGAGGTAAAATTAATTAGTCAAAGACGGCCTTGGAGAATGGCGAGGCAAATAGGGTGAAGAGTGTTTTATTGGCACTGTCCGAATAGGTGACTATTTCCTCAGTCAGGAGGCGGTTATCAGTCTGTTGTCAGGGCAAGTTGGGGTATTAACCCCTGACGATGTTTTGCTGCCTTTATGAGTGCCTTTTCCACACCATAGATGTACTTTACTGTTCTGGCAATAGAGCTTGCGTCTGATGAGTTGAAGCAGGTCAGAATAGCTTCCCTGCAGGTGCGCACCCGTTGCTGTTTCCATTGGGGGCTCAAAGGTCTCCGGCTAATTTCTAGTGTGGTTGCACAGAGGCAGATGGTGTGGACCAGGTTTTCGACTGCCATGCCACATAGCCTGCAGGCCATGTCACTTTCTATCCTCATCCAGGGCTTGATAAATGGTAGCGACAGGAAACCACCCAGTCGACAGAACAAGAATTGTTTTTTTGTCTTGGGGTTAAGAGCTTCCGTGAGTTACTGCTGAGGTCTCAGGGATGTATAGCTGTTCAGTACTACCCAGGCATGTTGGCGTTTCGCTAGGGCTGCCCTGTCCTCTAATGATGCTGAAATTTTAGACGATTTTGATACCGCCTTTTTTAATTGATCTTGGCTTGCTAACGTCAGCCACAGTTCCGCCAGGCCTAGCATTTCGATAGTGTCATTGAGATATTTGTAAGAAGGCAAACGTGGCTTTTTTGTAATCTCCTCCCAAACATAGTAGTTGATAGAGTTGGACTCCGAGTTTTTTAGCTTATAGCAGAGAGCGGCAAAAGCTCCTCCTCTTGCGTTAGACTGCTTTATTAGCCCAAACTCGAGCCTGATTTGTGCATGGTGAAGTACTTTGGGGGAGTTGAAAGATTCGCTTGTATATGCGAACTAAGATTTTGTCCAGGACCAAGGTGTCTCTGCCTCTCAGTGCTTCACACCCATAGGCTAGGGATGGTACTATTTTTACTTTGGCAGTTTCAAGAATCGGGATGCAAGAGGACTCATTTAGATGTCTGAACAGACCTGCCAAGCCTGCTGCGAGGGCCATTCCTTTCTTTTTGAGCTCCTCTTTATGAGACTTGAAAGAACAGTCACTGTCAAAGGTGAGGCCAAGGTATTTGTAGCTGTCTGTTTAATCTATTCTGCTCCCCCAAGGTACCAGCTGGTCTTCCCTTTGAGGGCCTTTCTCCCAGATATCATTTTTTTTTAACTGTTTATTTTCATCCCGCTGGTCTCAGCGAACTCATCCGTTGCTTTCATGAGACTCTGCATCCCGACTTGTGTTCTGCTTAGTATCACCAGATCGTTGGCATAGAGAACATTGGATAGCTGAGGAGACCCTAGTTTCTGGATGTGTGAGTTGGTGGAAGCAAGTATTGGTGAAAGATCAGCAAGGAATAAAATGAATAACAGCGGTGCTAATACGCACCCTTGTTTAAGCCCTTTGGTTGTCGGGATGGCACTTGAAAGTTTGTCTCCATTCCCCAGTTTGATCCTTACCCACGTGTTGGAATGTAGGGTTTCTATAGCTCTCAGGAGGTAGGTTGGGATTTGCCAGGTCTCAGTTTTTCCCATAGTCTGTTCCGGTCTACTAGATAAAAAGCGGCCTGAAAGTCGATGTAACTTAGGTAAAGGGGAAGCTTTGAGGCTCTAGAGTGGTCGATTATGAGCGAGAGGGCCATTATATTTGTTATGGTTCCTGTGTTCCCGGTAAACCCTATTTGATTGTGAGGGATGACAGAGTCTGAGTCGGCCCAGTCCCTGAGGTGCTCAAGTAGTACTCTGGCTTAATATTTGGCCTCATTAACAATCAGGGCTATCAGCCTATAGTTTCCTGAGTCAAGTTTATTCCCTCCTTTGAAAATTGGTGAGATGATGGAACCTTTCGGGGAGGCTGGGATTGGTCTCCCATTTAGGTTGTAATTAAAAAATTGCCACATTGCTTCTGCCCATTTAGCCGGGTTGGTTTTAGATTGCTTGGGGGATCCCGTTTGGCCCTGGAGCCCCAGTGTACCACCCCTCAGTTATTTGCCGCTGCACCTCTTCAAGTTTAATTTTAGTGGTCCTTGGCTTGCCTGGCCCCCGATTCAGTGCCAGTCTGCGATCCGGTCCTATGTTGTCTGGTTGTCATAAAGTCCATATGTGCCCCTCGCCACAGCCGCATATTGAACCATGGGCACTCATCTGCAGGAGTCGGTCAAATGGCCGTACTTCCCCCAGTTCAATAACTGATGCTCAATGTCGACAGGTGTGCCCTCCAAGGTTACACACGGCGGTTCAGGCAAATATGTAATATTCAGTTTACAAGATTCTACCTTAGATTTGCCGAACTCAGGGCGGGTGCTTATTCCACTATGTGGAGGCAGACCATGAAAACATTCCAAGAAAGTCCAAAGGACAACGCGGAGCACTCGCGGGGCGAAGATACATACTTTATAGCAGGTAGACGCGTTTCTGCCTTTGCCATTTTCAGTGCCTGCTCACAGCTGAAAGACAAACATGAAAATAGCTTTTAAAATACAGCAATGCATACCCATTGGTCAGTTTGTAACAGTTAGTGAAAAAAGACTACCACATATCCTGCTGGTAATGTCTCATCTCTCACCGCCATATTGATGTACTTAACATTTCAATGAATCCAAATGGTAGCATCACCACTGTGCCAATTGTAACCAATAAAGTCACAAGTGTCAGATCCCTTATTTCACCTTGAATGGGTGCACAGTGCTATGATGCTTTCACTTTAAATTAATGGCCAAATTTACATGGTCCTCTTTCGCAAATAATATATGCTGTCACTCAAGTTTTTCTTCTTCACGTTGTTTAATGTGAGATCATAAAGTCCATATGTGCCCCTCGCCACAGCCGCATATTGAACCATGGGCACTCATCCGCAGGAGTCAGTCAAATGGCCGTACTTCCCCCAGTTCAATAACTGATGCTCAATGTCGACGGATGTGCTCTCCAAGGTTACACACGGCGGTTCAGGGAAATATGTAACATTCTGTTTACAAGATTCCACCTTAGATTTGCCAAACTCAGGGCGGGTGCTTACTCCGCTACATGGAAGCAGACCACGAAAAACATGCAAAGAAAGTCCAAAGAACAACGCAGAGCACTCACGGGGCTAAGATACATCCTTTATTGCAGGTAGACGTGTTTTGGCGTTTCCTTTTTCAATACCTGCTCACAGCTGAAAGACAAACATGAACGTAGCTTTTAAAATACAGCGATGCATACCCATTGGTCAGTTTGTAACAGTTAGTGAAAAAGGACTACCACATATCCTGCTGGTAATGTCTCATCTCTCACCACCATATTGATGTACTTAACATTTCAATGAATCCAAATGGTAGCATCACCACTGTGATATATATATATATATATATACAAACACACACATATGTATTACCTACTGGCGGGTGCCAGTAGATAGTTATAGTTAGGACCTAGTTTCCATAGGAAGAGTGTTTTTTAGCCAATAACTTTGGTGCCATTTGACGAGCCCTAGCAAACTTTTCAAAACTAGTATGACGCTCACTACAGCTGCTGTGTTGAAAGTTTCAGGGTGGTCCGTCAAGCAGGGGCTGAGAAAAATGGGGTGTTCCAAAACACGTTTTCCCCATGTTAATTCCCAATGGAGATTTTAGACATGACTACAGCCCAAACCGCTGAACGGAATTACACCTAATTTGACAGAATGGTAGCTGTTGGTCTAGAAAGCGAACTATTTGCAAATTGACATAAATCAGTTCAGTAGTTTTTGAAATATTAAAACAGCCCACAATGTCCTACTGGCCACCCAGTCCCCTCCATATCTACCTGCTCGAACCACTGTTATACAAGGCTGGCATGAGCAGGCGGGATGCAGGCACACAGTGCTGTGCTTTGAGGTGGCGGTTAGGACGAGTGAGCATGCAGTAACGTTGTTGAGAGTCCGGTTTTGTGGCTGTAGCTGGGCCATCTTCTGTTTGGTCCAGACCCCAGAAGCAGTGCTTTTCCCCTCCCTGCCAGGCCGTCACACTGAGGCCATGATGGATGAGAGAGGGAGGTGTGAATGCAATGGCCTCCCTGGGGGGTAGGTGCAGCTCTGACCCTTAAGCTATTTACACCTTGGCACATGTGAGGCTAGGGGGGCTGTGGGGGGCAGCAGCAGCTCAGCACAAAAGCAGTGTCTTTGCTGTTCTCCTCTCCAAGGCAGTCACACTGAGGCCATAGTGGG
The DNA here is from genome assembly GCA_963921515.1 of Calotriton arnoldi. NCBI lineage: Eukaryota > Metazoa > Chordata > Amphibia > Caudata > Salamandridae > Calotriton > Calotriton arnoldi. The sequence continues at coordinate 72,599 of CAWUFW010013239.1, forward strand.
CAGGGGCAAGAACGTGTGAAGAGGCTGAGAGGCCGCGTCGGGAATCCAGGTCAGGTGTTGAGGCCATTGGGCCATTTTCTCTTCGATCCATATGAACTAAACTTCAATATTTAACTTACCTACTTACTTGCACAGGTCCCTGTTTTTCAGACAGTGACAAAAGTACTTTCAGGAAAGATCTGTGCTTTAGCTAGTAACATATTTTACTTATCATAATTTAGAACAGAGTGTTAATGTGCCTGCTGCAAAACAAAAAGTGTAACATGCATATCACACATTTTATTTAATGTAGATAAATAAATCAGTAGATTACTGATTTAATGTCAGAGGTCCTTTTGTTACTTTAAGTTCATAAGTTACAATCCTTCCACTGTAGTGCAGTGAGTTATGAATTAGCATCAAGGCACTGCATATAAACTGCAAGGCATAGGAAAGCAGTGTATTATCTTTTTACTTAATCATTCTCTAGTCTAAGGTTGCTAAAAAAAAGGAGGGGCTCTTTGGGTAATAGTAAAGTCTCAGTAGTGAATAGAGGTGATTTTACACTACTGGTTGTATTAAAACAAGCATTGACAAAACCAATAGGTCTCGGCTATGCAAGCTATCGGCTTTGTCAATGTTTTAGTCATGTTGCACAGCAACGCAGCTACTGTCCTGCATGGCTGAAATTGGAAAAAAGCACTATGAAGCTGCCAGAGGAGTCCCTGTCATAGTGCTTTTTTTGTGTTATGGCTGGTGGGTGGGGTCAAGCAGTGTCAACGGGGGTGAGGGGCAAACAACAACACGAGGGGTGGAGGGAGTGATTGAATACAGTTATTTTTTAAAAACTCTATGACATGGACTGCACTGTCTGCACCTTAGTGCATTTTTATTGCTATGGCGAGTGGGGGAGGGGGCATCACAGGCAATGGAGAGAGGGTGGCAGGGGAAAGCAACAAGATGGATATTGGATGGTGGCAAGCAACAAGACAGACAGCAAGAGTAGGCATGCAACAAGATTGATAGTGGAAGGGGGCAAGCAAAAACACAGAGGGTGAAGGGAACAAGCAGCAACATGTGCGGTGGAAGGAAGAGAAAGCAACAAACAAGAGGGCAGGAGGGGCAAGCAACAGCACAGGCAGCAGCTGGGGGCAAGCAATAACATGGATGGTGGAAGGGGGCAAGCAGCAACATGGACAAGGAGTGGGGGCAAACAACAACAAGGAGAGGTGGAGGGGGCAAGCAACAACAGCAAGTGGGACAAAAGCACACGGGTACAAGAGAGACATGGGGCAGAGAGAAGTACAGCAAGGAGATGGCCTTCAAAGACATGTAATCTTATGGAATGCTTCAACAAAAAGAAAAAAGTAGCTCCAAAAATGCATGCAGTTGGAAGGACACAAGTACTTCGTCATGCTTCAGGCGAGGGACACACCAAGGAATAAGGAAAGCCGGCACGTGCTGACCAAAGAGAAGCAAGCAAATAAGAATGACGAAGAAGCCAACCAATGGTAAACAATGGGAGGGGTTTAAGCCCACTGTAAGTTAACAAAATGTCTCACAAGTGATAGCCCATGCGGTGTTTTAAAGTGAGACCTAAAAAGTTAGCAGAAACAAGATAGAGCTGTCACTGAAAATGAGAGCTTTTATTCTGTCAAACTCTTTTGTAGTGAATCATGGAGAGGAGAAATTTCAGAGCCATTTTTTTTGTCTTGTCATTGTAGGTTGTTTTCCCAGAGATCCTGAACTAGCCCTTCCCCCCAGAGCTTTGTGTTCAATTTGTGATTTATGTCATAATCTGGATCAAAGATGCAGTTGATTCAGAGTAGGTATCTTACTACGTTGTACAAGGTGTTGAGACTGCTATAAATATTCAGATTTTACCTCAGTGGTATTTCCAGTCTTGACAAATGATACTGACAATACAAGCTCTAAAATGCTTAATTTCCTCCACATTTCCCTAGGGTCACGCTCTTCGAATGTGGGCCACTTTTGTGGGGGTGCCCGGGCCTATTTTTGGGCCCAATCCGATCCTGCCTTTCTCTGCTCGGTTCGAGTAGGGTGGTTAGAGAAGCTTTGGAGCCTCCTGAAGCTGCCCCTTGTGATATCCTGTTGCCTTTCCTGCTGGATGTGGTGGTGTTTACAACTGAACTAGAATCATCCCAGGACTGACACCGCAGGGAAGAAGGTGAGCCATGGGCGGCACTTGGGAGGGACAGGACTAGATTCTGTCTGCATTCTGAGAGTGCTATTTTGGAGATCCCTTTGCATTTTAATGCAGCTTTCATTACTTTTACAAAAAGTCCTGCTGCAGTTCTATGGATCTACCCACTTAAAGCAAAAAAAGGCAAATACAGACTCAAAGAATCGAGTTCTCCTTATAATTAAAGCATAATAAGCATTGCACAACCCATTCAATTATGGTGGTGAAAACCATAGTCCTCAAAATCCTGTAACGGAAATACAAATAAACGGGAATCACAAAAATGTGTGTCTGATGATTTTGGCCTTATTCTCCACCTTACTCTGTATGTGCTCAAAGGGCAGGCAGAGGCCACAACAAATATTTTTATGATGGGTTTAGTGTGGTAACTATGTCTTAGCCTGTTGAATATTAATGAAAATGAAAATGTTTGTTTTCTCTTGTTTAGCATTCTCTGTATTTTATTGCTATGTTTACATAATGACACTTCGTTTATTTAATAAACTATATATTTAGGTAAGCTTGACAAAAGTTGAGACAAGGGATAAAACAAGAAGAGAATTTAAAGGGGGCGTTTATATCTTTAATAACAGTATCTATGATGTACAGTACTTGAAAGCTGCAGACCTCTAACCACTATATGATCTCAAAATTTGTTTGATTAGTCTATGTGCATTTGAACCACCAGAAAAGGGTTGATGAGTTGCACGAATGATTTCACCAAATTTCCCTATTTAGGGCAAAAGCTTCCGACCATTTCCACAAAAGTTGACATATCTCAATATTTTTACTTTGTCTATTCTAAAACATTTATTTCTCTGATGCAAGTCAATGGGCAAACGCAGCACCCTCTTTCTACTGCCAGGTCTCCCTGGGGGCCACAACTCCTGGCCTGTGTGAACCATTTATTTTTCTCTGTCTCTTTTGCCTATTCATAATCCTCCCTCCCCTCCACATTTGCCAAAATCCATTCCACCCCCACCCACCGCAGAAGAAAACGTAGTAAAGACAGCAATTGGGACTTAATGCCATTATTAGGCAGGAGGTCTTGGGTCAGAGAGGATATGGCGGAGGGATTAAGGAAGGGGTGGAGGTGGTGAGGAAAGGGACAAGTGAAAACCTGTTTTCCCCTGCAAAAAAGATCACAATTGAGGCATTCTAAGTTGTTAGACAGGGGACTAAGTGAAGTGAATAACATTTTTTAGTTCCAGTTCAGTACGTGGAGCACTTCCAACTCACTTTATTCTCAGTGGCCAGGCACTGATTGACTGGGCACCTCTTCTGCGCCACTCATGGATAGCACTCTTCTCCTCCTGCAGGGTCATACTGGGACAGAAAATAAGTACAGCCAACAAAATCAAAGTGGCCCCATTAGCGAATCATCTGAAAAGCGGCCTACGTTTTCAAATCGGGGCAGTTTTGAACTTGTAAAAAACTGCATGTATTTGTGCTTGCTGCAGGCAACGTTTGTGGTAATAACAGTAAAAGGGGCGACCAGAACATAAATTAGTCCCACAAACAGCCCAAAAATCAACAACCCATACACTGACCTGTCAGGCCACCCCATCAGGCACTGCCATGTTGCCCTATTAACCAGTCGGACTGTCGTGTAGTTCCTACCAATACGTAGGACCTCCGCATTGTTCGGACAACATAAACTGAGGGCTTGGTGTCAAGACTGATTCCAGACACCCCCGCTGGATATGTTGGCCTATAGACCAGCTAGCTCACACTGAACATGACATCCCTGATTCCTCTGGAATCGTGTAAACAGTACATAACCTTTCGCTCAGCTACTCATGCTCACTTAGTTTCAGAGGAATATACAGAGAAAACACAGTGGGATGTTTTCAATAATATTTATTGAACCAACGTTATTCTTGCATAAAATACGTGTGCTGCAATGATTAGTAGACAGAAGCAGATAAACGTGATTAAAAGCACCAACAACGTTAATAGTAGATGTAGTTCTACCATGGTGCTAAACAGTTGTATATATACAGGCATATAGACAAGGCAGTAATCTAGCGTACTCCTACTATGCAAACCCTACTCTAAGTGTACCTAGAGTGTGTGTAGGTGTAGAGCCAAGAATCCCCCCAAGGGACGATCGAACCCTATTACCTGATAGGATAGAGTGAAGGACCCCGTCTTGGTCTCGAGTTGGACACCTCTCACGGAAAGTCAGACCTGTGAGTGGTGGATTCTCAGCATGCACGGACCCTCAGCGTCAGCGGAAGTACCTCCTCTACTAATCTATTGGGATACCTTTTATTTATAATAAAAGGTGGCCTCGCGATGTGCGCATTAGATTAGTAATGTTATGGATATGTCGATAGCATTGTCGCCTTGTGGATGAAGATAGGACGACTTTTGTACCCAGTGCGTAAAGAGGCCTAGCACATGATGTTCAAGGCGTCGTGATAATGTTGTCTGAAGCTGGATGTGTGAAGAAAGTAGTTCCAGAGAAACGAATACAGCATTGTCGTGCATGCAAATGTGTGCAAAAGTTCACAGCTGAAATGTTAATTTCTAGGGCAATGTAAGAAATAAGCTGCTTCGCAACATAGGCCTAACTCTGGAATATAACATCCACTCCTTATACTAAGGGTCGATATATAAAAGCTATCTAAAAAGCCAGTATACCAAAAAATGGAATAAAAGGTTAAAACATTACATCTAAAATTGTTTAAAAGCAAGCTTCCTTTTAAAATATCCTAAAAAGCCTTAAAGTCATTAAACTGTAAAGAAGCCTGAAGTGATTATACATGTTTGACTTCCTAAGCACTCCGAAAGCCATGGTGGCTGGAAAAATAAAACAAAACTGTTTTGGATAAAAAATAAATAAAAAACAAGCCAAATTGTTCCCACACGAAAAAGGGCAATTATTACATGTGTTCCGAGTGGCAGACGCAACATTGCTATTGCCCATAACCACAGACGACGATCCCAGAGGTGCACCTCGAAGCAGATTTATGAAGCAAATGTGATTCCATCCAGTTCCCACAGCAGCCGGTGAGGGAGGGACTGCATCTTGTATGTGTATCGTAGAGCCGTTGTCTTAGTCACTAGGAGCCGAAGCATCCCAGGGTGACTCAAGAAATGCATTCATCAGTAACAGAAGATGCTGGGGACAAAAATACCCATCGGCCGTTAACGGGTCCAGAGGTACATCAATGTCCAATGGCGCAACCAATTGTGATCCTAGGCATATGTACAATACGGATTTGTGGCCGAAAAGCATGCAGTAGAATACAAGTTGTATGCAGTTAAGCCAAACAGGCCTGAAGGACATGAACCAGTGCTCCTCCAGTTCCCGAAGTCGAAGTGTGCCAAACGTGTGAATCATTCATTTATTTATTTATAAAGTTTTATATAGCGCAAACATGACCCAAGAGGGTATCAGAGCGCTTTACATAACATCGTTCAGATACATAAGAAGGTAGAGGGTAATATACATACATTCAATTAACAGGTAGAGTGTGGTAGGTAAGATAACATATGTTGAGAACCAGTAACGTGAGACATAAAGTCTTAGGATGTGAGTTTGATCATTAGAAGCATTTTCACTTCTTTTTTGAAGGAGGAGGAGGAAGGGATCCTGCGAACATCTGGTGGTAATGAATTCCAAATCTTCGGTGCGATACCTGAGAAGGCTCTGCAGCATGTTCTCTTTTTGTGGAAGGACTGAGGTTCCAGTAGTAGTGAGCTAGCGCTTCGCGAATGTCTGCAACCTCCAGACAGCTCTAGCTTTTGTGCTAAGTAACTGGGGATTTTGGTGTGAAGGGCTTTATGGGTCATGCAGGCGAACTTTAGGTGTATTCTTGCTTCTTAGGGTAGCCAGTTCAATGCTTTTAAAGTCAGGGAAATGTGGTTGTTTCTTTTTGTTCCGGAGACCAGCCTGGCTGCGGCGTTAAGAGAGGCCCTCAGCGGGGCCAGCTTGTATTTGGGAAGTCCGCATAGAGTGGTGCTTCTGTAATCCAATCTTGGTAACACTAGGGCTTGTACCACCATTTTTAAGTCGACCGGTGGGAGGAAGGGTTTAAGTTTCCTTAGGATATTCATCTGATGATTAGCTCCTTTGGTGGCGTTACTGATATGTGCCTGCATATTCAGGTGTTTGTCTAGGGTGATTCCCAATGATTTAGCGGAGTCAATGATGTGGGGAGAGCAGTTTAAGGTTGTTAGATGCTTCAGCCAGAGGTCTATTTTTGGTGTGTGGTTGGGGGGCGAGATGAGGAGGAATTCAGTTTTGTTGGTGTTGAGCATGAGGTGGTTGCCAGTGAGCCAATTTTGAGTGTTATGTAGAGTGGCGTTGAGGGAGATGAAATCCTCAGGGGAGGAGATTTTCATATACAATTGTGTGTCATCTGCATACATGTGATATAGAATGTTTGCAGAGTTCAGCGCATTTGCTAGGGGTTCCATGATTAGATTGAAGAGGATGGGTGAAAGTGCAGAGCCCTGTGGAACTCCTAGGGTGACCATGGAGGGTTGAGAGAGGGATTGCTTCATCTTGATTCTTTGGGTTCTGTTGTTTAGGAAAGAGGTAAACCATTGTAATACTGGACCGGATAGACCCATCCTTTGTTCCAGTAGGGACAATAGGTTGTCATGTTTAACCGTGTCGAAAGCGGAGGATAAGTCAAGAAGTATCAGAAGACACGATTCATTGTGGTCTAGCACTTTTAATATGTTGTCAGTAATGCGGGTGAGTGCTGATTCAGTGCTGTGTCCTTGACGGAAGCCAGATTGGTGTTGATCTAGAAGATTGAAGTTCTCAATGTGGTTGCATAGTTGAGTTTGCACACATTTTTCTAGTAGTTTCGCCAGAGTGGGGATGTTGGATATAGGGCGGTAGTTGTTGAAGTCTGAGGAGAGGGAATTGGCTTTTTTTAGTATGGGTGTAACTTGCCCTACTTTGAGGCAGTCGGGTATAGTGCCTTGTTTAAGAGAGGCATTTACAATTTTTGCCCCTAAGGGAAGAATAGAAGTTTTTATCATTTTGAATATGGCAGGAGGTAGTGGATCAGTGAAGTGATTGGAGGGATTAATCGCTAGAAGGATGTTGTAGATGTCATTTTCAGTGTAGGTAGTGAAGGTGTGCCAGGAGGCATTGTTTTTTGGGACTCCCACCGTTGTAGTGAATTGGTCCTTGACCTGAGAGTGGAATGTAGACTCGTGATCGGTAGCTGGTAGGAGAGCATTCTTAGATTGTAGGTCGAGTTCAATGGTTTTTGTTTTTTCTAGGAAGAAGTTGGCCAGGTCCTCGCAGTTGGGGATAGCAGTCTCTCTTAGTTCCGTAGAGCTTGATGAGTTGAGCGATTGTTGTTTAACTATTTCAAACCATGTGCTCACGGCATTGTAGCACAAACAGTGCTGTCTCCTTTCCGAATCAATCTGGGACGTCCATTGTGGAGCAAAAAACTTAAAATCAGGATTGCTGCCAAAAGTAGCAGGACAAAAACGCTTCCTTGTATATACCTTACAAGAAGCACTTTGACATGGGTTTCTGGGACCTAGTAAAAAATCCCTAAGATCCAGGTCATCAGAGAGAAAGGACAAGTGTTGCTTCACCTGGGAAAGCCAATCTAGGCATAATTTACCAACACTATATGATGTCACCACCCCTGCGTGTTCTGATTGCGCATAGAGTAGGTCAGGTCTGTTGATCTTGAAACCCTCCTGTATTACCCAGAAATCTAGACTGACATTTATCTGTGTCTAGAGGCCAACCAACCAACCCTGCTGACTGGGGTCCGATGTATTGTATGATCCATTACGTAGCATGGCACCTAGTTTCTCCTTACTGTCTTTTGTTGCCAATGTTCAAAACGTGCAAATCTGGGAATGCGAGGTGTGTTCAAATATTTCGTCTTAGCTAAACCAAGACATGAATTCTGTTGCACGGTTTTATTCAGGAAAATCATTTGATGTGGTGTGAGGCCTGCTCCGAATAAGGCCTCTTGTCCCTGAACCTGCCAATCTCTTGTTCCCCATATAGACTTTGGGGGCGATTCACAAAGTAATCCGAGACAAAAGTCTAACTTTATGACTTTTGTATTCACAAAAGTCATTTACGACTTTTGGTATTCACAGAGGTCATTTACGAGTCGTATCTTTATGTCTGCAGTTGGGCCAGAATCTCCTCACCCAGGCCGTACTCTCCGCACCCAGGCCGTACTCTCCGCACCAGGGCCGTACTCTCCGGCTCGAGCTGGATGAAGTGTAATCAATGGGCTGGAATGCAATTTTTACAAAAAGGAACATTAGGAACATGTGATAAATGGTAGAGGAGGTCATGAAATACAGTTTAAGCAGAGAAAAGAGTTTGGCCATACACTACATCATGAAGCAGAAAAGTTTGCTCCTTTGTACCATGGTACAATTTGAGCTCCCCTCAGTGTTGACTGTAGTGTAAACACTACAGTCAACACTAAGGGCGCTCCCCTTAGTGTTGACTGCAGTGTTGACACCAGAGTCAACACTGAAGGGAGCTCAAATAGTGCACTGCATGTACCAGGATGCAAAGGAGCAAACCTTTCTTGGATATAATGTAGTGTCCGGCCACACCCTTTTCCCTACCCAAACTGATTTTCATGACCTCCTCTACCGTTTATTACACATTCCTAATGTTCTCTTTTGTAAAAATTGTATTCTGGCCCATTGATTACACTTCATCCGGCCATTGCCGGAGAGTACAGCTCGAGCCGGAGAGTACGGCCTAAGCCGGAGAGCACGGCCTGGGTGCGGAGAGTACGGCCCAGGTGCGGAGATTCCGGCCTGACTGCGGACGTAAAGCTACGACTCGCAAATGACTTCCGTGAATACCAAAAGTCGTAAAGTTAGACTTTTGTCTCAGATTACCTTTGTGAATCAGCCCCTTTGTGTCTATCGTGTCTTTCTAAAAGTCAAAACTCTGTGTAGACAGTTGGGAAATAAAGAAAGCAGAGTAAATCAGCTTGGTGTTTGTGAGCATATTCTTCTTTGCAGGTGTAGGTGCAAGCTTACAGTAACAAGAGGCTGGGTCTGATGTTTCAAAACAAGAAAAATATGTAAACTTTTGTGCAAATAGTTTTTTAACTACCTTTCGGTGGTGTTGGGCAGTGTTCCCCTTGGTTGTAATTGTAAACAGCTCGTGGGATACTAGCTTTGTGTAAAAAATGATGACCATATTATTGATAATAGAACATGTTGCCAAAGTTAGATGTACCATCATGCAATTCATCATTAGAAAATGCAGCTCATTGCTCTAAATCTGAAAGCAAATTATGCACAGTTTCAATGTGCCAATCATCAAAGAAAGTGCTAGAGACGATGATATAATTTAAAGAAATTTTAAACAAATATTGAATTTGCAAAAGTTCACTAGGACCATACCCATTAAATGATACCCTGTCCCATACAATGCCTTCAGGAACTGGAAACGCTGTAATGTTCACAAGGGACAAGTCTCTTAGTTCACGGTGTGATGATGCATGTGGTTTTAGAACCAAGTTCATCTGTTGGTCTGCAGAGCGTTCTGGGGGATAGTGTCCATTCAGAAGTAGAAAAAGACAGTTACCAAACCAGTCCATAATATCAGGAAAAGTAAGGCAATTGTAATCCATAGATGTATCCAGGGAACAACGAAGTAAGCTTTTTTAAGCTAAAGATAGAAAGCATAAACTCAAAGCTTGAAAGGAAGAGGTGGTGTTGGCAGCGTAGGTTCACTTGGATCTGATGAAAAATCATCATAATGCATGAAGTAGCCAGACGCCGTCTGGTTTATTCTTTGCAGCTCAGCAGCTTTTGTAGAACTGGGAGATGACTTGATCTGTGCCATGTTGATATAGAAGTCATACATTTTTCGAATTGAAATTTCTGTACTTGTTGACTGTACAGTTGTAGTTGTTTCAATAAGGAGAAGCATCATCTCATTTTTGTTGACAGCCTCTCTTTGGAAGGTGGAGTCTTCAGTCATTATTAAAGCTTCCATCTAAACTTCCTGTACGGTAGTGAGAGGCGGTACAGGCACTCTGTAAGACGGCCCAGATTATTTCTCGTCCATAATTTTCCCTCTGACCAGGTCCCCATTCTCCGGGACCCAAGCAGGTCTTGCTGTTACCATTTTCACTTCCCCAGTGGCAGTGCTTTTTACTTGGACATTACTTTGTAAAGCTCTGTATTCATTTAGGTCCTGTAAAACATCCAAACGATCATTTAGGTCAAATGGTGTTTCAGCTACCACTGTGCTGACACTATCGAGGTTGGGTACCCAAATTCTCACCTCGAACAGGAGCTCATAAGGTATACGAGCCCACCAGGGATTTTCTTGGCATGTTGTTAAGTGCCCTCTGGACCCCATAAAGGTGATTGACCCAACTACCACCCGAGCCTAATACCCTTGCTGTAAAGGACTGCTTTAAGTCACGGTTTTTCCTCTCGACTACAAAATTTCCCTCAGGATGATAAGGGGAGGAGTGCCGCAAGGCCACATCCAAACTTTCCATGGCTTCCTTGTAAGCCCGAGAGCTAAATGCCGGGCCCTGGCCGGAATGTAGTGTGTCACTTGCGGATGTCCCGATAAAGACTCACAAATCCTTTATAACAGTTTGAGTGTCAGCCGAGCACTTGGGCCAAACCCACTGGAATCTAGAGCTTGAATCCACTGCCACCAAGAAGAACTTGTAAGCCCCATCAGACTGTAAGGGGCCACAATGATCCAAATAGACATACGCGAGAAGTTTGTCTGAGATCAATAAAGGTGTTTGTGGTGGACGTGCTGCGGTGGAGACCTTCATCTGCTGGCAAATGTCGCATTTGAGGACAAAGTCCTTGGTCTGTTTTGTAAGACCTGGCCATCAATAGCGCTGCTTTAGTAGTGAAACTGTAGCAGTAATCCCTGCATGAGCTGAACCCAGACCCTCATGTGCAGCTAGTATCCATCCCAGTCGGCGATAAGTGTTTGGTATTACTCTATTCCCCACTCCTGGAATTTAAGCATATGGAATGTACGGAATACTTGAGTGGAAAACTTTTTGGCGGTGCTGAGCTGTTGCACGTGGCATTGACAGTTATCATAGTTACTCCGTCTATTCTCGTGCTAGAGAGTATTATTGCAGCAACGGCAGCAGTACGAACTGCCGCCTTGGCGGATTCATCAGCCATTGAATCCCTTTCAACATGAATGCCAACACATTGATGACTCAATGTATGAATAACATGAGCCCATGGCAGGCCTTCTTTTAGCTTCACCACTTGTTCCCAGAGCATCTTGTGCTTTAATGTGCAACCTTTGGAATCCCTAAATCCATCCTCGCCCATATAATGTAAATATTCATAATAGGAATGGACGCAGTAAAATCAATCACACACTGTGGGGAATTTGTGATCCGTATTTTGTAGCAGTATTAGGGCTTTTAGTTCCACCAGCTGCGCCGTACAGTCTCCTAGAGACTGTGTGTGTGTTTTTCCAGGAAGGAAACTTTCTGTCCTGCATGCACCCTTTAACAATTGCGCAGGCCACGGAATATTGCTATCATATCGATCTAGAGGCATTATCTCATTCGGCCGAGGATATTCTTGTTCATATTGCAGGAATGCTTGTGTTTGTAATGGAGAATCAAATCTATAATCTACATCTGTTGCAGTGAGAGAGTTAGCTCATTTAATCCGTCATGGATGCAGTGCTTTAGCATTTGGAATGCTAGCCTTCATAACGGCCTCCAAGGTCGGTACCGGGGTTACAACAATTATGTGTTTCCCCTGTGCTAGTGCTCTCTCTCTCTCACTACAGCAGTCTGTACTGCTGTGAGTATTTTTGTTCTGTTGGTGCAAAACGCATTTCAGAGTTTGTGGACAAATGTGATTGGTATGCAATAGGTACTGTATCGCCTTCATTAAAAGTAATGTAGGTGTACCCGGTTGGTCCAGCGACCACGAGGATCACCAGGTTAGTTGTGTGGAAACGTGTGTGTAAATGCCTTGAAGCTAGCATGTCAGCTTGTACGGAACGTAAAATATCAGTATGTTCCTGTGTCCAATGTTGCACTGAAAAATCAGGTCTAATTAAGTTGTAGAAATTTTCTGCGTAATCCAAAATGTATGTCCTGCCAAAATTCAAGAATACTAAAATGGATTGTAGTCTTTTTAGAGTTGTTGGATGTTGCAGTAGTAAACATTTTTCTAAAAAATTTGTTGCCGGGCTTTTGCCTTCATTTGACAACTCGTACCCTAAAAATAGGACACTGAGGTGGGCAATTTTAGATTTTTTGAAATTGAATTTGTAACCCAGGTGAGAAAACCCAAGAATTAAGTGATTCACTCTGGCCAAGCGTTATATTAATTCATCATCCGTCAGATAGATATCATCTACATAGCACAATGCCTCCTCGTCAAAATTTTAAAGTAACTCTGTTACCCTGGCTGAAAACAACCCTGGGCTGTTCTTATACCCCTGGGATGATCGACAAAATTGGCTTTGAGAGCCTAGCGCCAAAAATGAGGTCAAATATCTGCTTCCAGGTGCTATGTTTTGGCAGAAAAATCTATTTGAGATGTCTAGTGTTGTTTTGTATTTCTTCCACACAATGTTATTCATTAGTGCGGCACTTTGTGCATTCTGTACTGCAAATGTGCGTGTGGATGCATTTAAATGTCTGTAATCCAAGACTAGATGATATTAATTAACCGGTTTCATTACAGGAAACAAAGGATTATTCATAGATGAGGTACAATTTTCTATTACACCTGGTACTCAAGTTAATCTAAGATCTCCCTGACTTGTTGCTTTGCTTCACGTTTAATCGAGTATTGTCTCTGCGGTAGAGGAATTGATTTTAATGGAATTTTGTGATGAGGTGACTTATCATCCCACCCAACATGATTGCGGTAAAGTGTAGGAGCTAACACTAATACCCACTCCTGCGCATATGAATTTTTAACTGATTCTGGTATGAGGTAAGAAAAAGCAGGTACAATTATGTCTTCTCCCATTGGGCAATCAATTACGAACTCAGGTGGCCAATCCTTTTTGACCAAAAGAATGTCGCAACCATAGGTCAGGTTCTCCCAAAAGAGACCCTTCACTTTCCTGGGTATGTCCCCCTCCATTTGGAGCGTTATTTTGTATAAACGGTGTGGGACACTCACCCTTGTATCAGGTGTTTCCACTGTGATATGCTCACTCAGCGCTGCTACCCCAAGAAAGTCCATTAGGTTCTGGCGAGCTATGGTGACTTCGGCGGCGCTGTCCAGCATCGTCACTGCCCATTCCCCATTCAGAAGCAGAGTCCTCGGTAGCGTGGGCATTTCTGATTTTAATCCCGGCTACTTTTTTCTTTTTAAATTGAGGTTTTGAAGTCTTTTATTTGTCTTCCTGTGTAATGATGTATTCGAAAGTGTGATGTGTCTCACTTTTTGGCTTGACTCGGTCTTCCGATCTGTGCTCTGACCGTCTGTCTCTCTCCAACTATTTTTTGGATTGATCCTGAAAGGAACGAGAGGAACGTGTATCATTACCCTGATACCTATCAGGTTTTCTAATATTGTCACGGTTGCGCAAATTATATCTCCGGTCGGTGTGTTCCTGTTGAGGAGACTCACCCCGTGACTGTGTTTTGTTTTGTTTATTCTTTTGTTGATTATCCCATTTCTTCTTTGAAGAATAGGGTGCTTGCTTAGAGATATTTTTTTCAGAACTACTCTTAACTATTGGTTTCCCAGTTTTGGCTCCCAGATTATCTCTGCCTAAAGAGGCATATGTTTCTTCGATAATCTTAGGTAATTCACGCTCCTGTTGTGCAGGAGTGAATTCCCTCAGACGTTGGCGTATAGCCACCACTGCTGCCTCCCCTTTTATGTTACTCAACATAATGGTAGATACCTGGGCAAAATTGCCCATCTGTTTCATTCCCAGATCTAAGAAAGGCTGTGCCCTGTACTCATTCTGAATCTGTTTCAGTACATCTGGTATGACTGCTATCGAAGGGTTACCATGGGTTGTGGTATATGCAGCAGCAAAGACTGTACCCCAAGTGACGCAATCTTCTAACTGGAGAGCCATCCCCATCGGCAAGCAAATTGTCAGGATTCTGTGTTTTTCCTGTCGGCCCGTATGGGGAAAGACTGCTTCAAGCTGTGCTGTTTTTTGTGCTATCCAGAATGGGATTTGTTCCCAGCTGGTGGGAACCTTGCCCATAATCGCATTTAGTGTTTGCGGGCTCATACCTGGGGTAGCCATGTGTGGTTGTGTAACCTGAGCAGCCCCCACAGGTTGGACTGTTAATGTTCTCATTACATTATGTGTTAGATTCCTGTAAATATTCACAAAATCTCTGTAAAGTTTGCACATTCCTGCTGATGTTAGGGCAGCCCATTATAAAAAATGGGGTAACCCAGTTTAAGTGTCAAGGGACCTGGGTGTCGATCAGTAAGGAAAACAGTTGGTCCCTAACACACCTGAATATACTTCAATTAGTAAGTATATTTAAGAAATTCAGTACAGACACATCCAATAAACAATTCAATAGTCACAAATAATCAATTAATTCTTTATATCCAAAACATGTAAAACATACACAAGATATGCGATATTGCACGGTTATTTTCAAAGGAAAAGAAAAGAGGGGGTGAGAAATAAGTGCTCATGTGCGAGATAGCAAGAAAGGATAAGAGTACATCAAAGGATATTAACAAAATACAAATTAAAATATTCCAAAAGAGGGATCCAACCAAAATATAAAGCCGGTAACCCTACAGCTGTGGACCTACCCCTAATTACATTTACAATATCACTTTATCTTTCACAGATTGAGACTTAATCTCAAAAAAGCAATGATGGTGGGGATAGATGTAGAGTGTAGGCCCCTGGGGGTTTTTTGTCGACGTTTCGACCCTAATGCCAAAGGGTAAGTAGACTCCTCAGCTACGGGTCTTCCTCAGGACAGGGAAAAGGGGGGGGAACCTAGAAAAATAACCATTTGGTCAGAATGTGACTAATACGAGATGGATGTGCTCGTAAGACCCTGCCAAATGATCAGAGTCACGTGTGTACAAAGAAAAATAAAAGACTCACCCGACCACGGTCGTGGTCTGATGGATAGGAATCAATCCAATAAGTCAAGATTCAATCAATAAAGTTGAAAAATGTAGGGGACGAATAACCCCAGAATTCTAAAAACAAATTACAAAACCGAACGTAAAACAAACACCGGTGTGCACATGGACATACAATAGACCAGTGAGGTGCCATATAGATTAAACTCACCCGCTAAGATCCTGCGGCGTGAGCCCTTCTATCAAGTAGCTACCACAAAAATGCTGTAATCAGACAATCTGTAAGGAAAACGGCATGTATAAAAATAGAGCCGTGACTTACAAACTCCACCCCATAACACGATTTAGCCTGTGGAGTTAGTTACCTTAAGTTATGCCCAAGAGACGATAACCGCATCTATCGGTCTCTCTCAAAAAACGCGTCAACCACTGAAATCATGCAGTATGGGACCCATGAGGATTAGGCGCCAGGTTCTGAAAGTAAATAAACCGGCATGTATTTCAAAGAGGGCCGTATTACACCACTCACCCCATCGAGAATCTAGATCATGCCTCCGAGGTAAAATACCTTCAATTTGAACAGGAAAGGGACAAACCGCAGCCGTCAGTTTTCCCTCACGGCCTGGAGATGTTGCGTCCTCAGCCGCTAGCTACATAAAGACAACGCGCCCATTACTATCAGGCGCATACCGTCATGATCGGTAAATGGAAAACAGACTAAATGTGTGCCGGGTTCCTCGGTGTGATTGAATAAGGAAAAAAGACTAAAAATGGGCAATAAAAATCGGAAGACTGGTTTATGGAGGTATGATTAATATTCACCCCGAATATATCAGTGAAATAAAAACTTCAAAAATACATAAAGGAGCATGTGGTTCAAGCGGAAAACCCATCCACAGATTCTTTACTGCATATGGGGGCATGTGAAAGCACCTCACTAGACACAATAAATATAAAATAACACATACCATATAATACAATATTTACAAATGTACAATACAAATAATAAAGTAATAAAGTATTCTTCACTATACACCATATATACATGGGAACAATGTTGTATCTGCTGGTAATATAACAATTGCAGTGATCTACAAAGTACACAACATACACAAATGTGAGAGACAATGTAATGTCTATCCATTATTCAGAGTAGCAATTTGTCGAGCAATCTCCTCGTACTCGTTCAGACCTTTGTGTACTGTATCAAAAATATGTATCCATTTGCACTCACGTGTGCTCAAGATATTAGCAAAGTTCCCACCCTGTGCATTGGTATGACCTTTTCAATGACCCGCCACCACAGACTCTCAGCCGAGTGTCCAAAGGTGGTGAAATGTTCAACCAGGGGTGCACCCAGGACATTACAGCGTATCCTGCTGCAATGCTGCAGGATGCGTGCTTTAACCTTTTGGATAGTTTGCCCAATGTATAAAAAATCACAGGGGCAAACTATCGCATAAATTACACCAACTGAATTACAGTTCGTGTGTTGTCGCATGTTGTGGGTGTAGTTGTTATAGGAGCATTGTTTAAATTCTTTAGTCAAAGGACAAGCCTTACATGCCCCACACTTAAAGTGTCCCAGGATTGGTGGAATATTCGAGAGTGTTGTTTGGGTGTCCCTGGGTTTCTTAGGAAGTAATGATTTCACAACATAATCCCTTATATTTCTACCTTTCTTAAAGGCATGCATTGGTGGTTCTGCAATGCCTATCTCGTCTGCCACTAAGTGCCAGTGGCGGTTCACGATCTTCTTAACCTCGGTGCTCTTAGTGCAGAATGTAGTAACACAAACAAGTCTTTCCTGCTCCAATGTGTTTTTCTGTTTTGGTTCCAAAAGGACCTCCCTATGGCAAAAACAGGCCCTTTTACGTGCCTTTTTCAGGAGACTTCTAGGGTAGCCCCTATCACTTAGGCAATCCAGCAGGTCTGCCGATTCCTCAAAGAAATCCTGTTTGCGACTACAATTCCTGCGCAACCTCAGGAACTGACCATATGGAAGGTTGTCCCTGAGGTTACGTGGATGATGACTCGAGTAGCGCAACAGGGTATTCCTTTCACTAGGCTTTCTGTATAGTGTAGTAAACAATTCCCCTTCCTCCTCTTTGATTGAGATATCAAGAAAGTTAATCACATTCCTACTAAAATCAAGGGAAAACTGAATATCCTGCGATTGTACATTAAGCCATACGTGGAAGTCTGTAAGTTGCTGTTCTGTCCCTTCCCATATCATTAAAACATCGTCGATATAACGACGCCATAGACCAATACACTCTCTATATGGATTGATCTCACTGAGGACATATGTATGTTCATAAGCGTCCATAAAAATAATAGCTAGATCTGGGGCAAAACTAGCCCCCATGGCCACCCCTTTGGTTTGTATATAGAAATCACCTTCAAAATAAAAGAAGTTTTTTGTCATTGCGATTTCCAAGAGACGGATTATAAAGTCAGTGGGGACTTGCCATGGCCTTGGCCGATTGTCAAGGGACATTCGGATGGTATCAAGCGCTGCTCTTTGGGGGATATTAGTATACAGTGACGTTATGTCCATGGTCGCCAAGAGGTTAATCCTACTGTTAAAGGGTCGCCCATCGATAAGTTGTATAGTCTGCATAGTATCCCTTAAATATGCTGTGGTGTTCTCCGCAATAGGTTTGAGGAATATATCTATGTATTTGCACAAGGGCTCTAGGACAGACCCACACCCTGAAATAATGGGTCTCCCCGGCGGGTTGTTCAACCGTTTGTGCACTTTGGAAAGTGTATATATTGTAGGCATTCTGGGCCGATCATTATTCAAGTAGTCATACTCATGCTTGGTTAGAAAACCCTCATTCTGTCCACAGTCAGTGACTATTCTTATGATGTTAGACACCTCTTTGGTAGGGTCAGTACTCAGTTTAATATAATTGCCCTCCACTCTTAGTTGTGATAGGATCTCTATTTTGTAATCCTCACGACCCTGAATGACAATCGCGCCCCCCTTGTCGGCCGGTTTTATCACTATATCAATATTGTTTTTAAGTGATTCAAGGGCGTGCCGTTCAGGTCTAGAGATGTTGTACTTAGTGTAATGTTTATCAGTGAGGAGTTTACTCACGTCTCGCATCACCACTTGCTCATAAGCTATAATCTTATGTGACATTAGTTGGGTCGGTGGGTTGAAGGTGGACGGTGGACGTAGTCCTGTGCTCGAAAAAATAGGTTTATACGGAATTTTGTTAAAATAATGCTTGAGACGTACTTTTCTGAAGAATTTGTGTAACTCAATTTTCAGATTGAAAGTATGGGGTAAATTAGTTGGTACAAATGATAGACCCTTTTCTAGGATCTTTCTCTCCTCTGGTTTCAGGATATAGTCCGATAGATTGATCAGAGGGCTGTCATATCTTTCAGAAGGTGGAGTTACCACCTGTAATGCTGTTGTCTCGTTTGGATCTCCCCGTGTGGTTCCGGGCGGAAGTGGACCTGCTTCTTTGCCCTGCCCCTGCCCTGGTTCCAAAGTGGTTGTGCCCGTCCCCTGGGTCATCCCCAGGGTCGTCCCCGACCTCGGTAGTCCTCCCATTGTCCCTCCTCTAAAAAATGGGTAGAATAGTCCGGGTGGGGGTGTGAGGAGGAGCTAGTGCCTGGTCTCTCAGGTTCACCTTCAGAACTACTATTGGCTGAAGAGTCAGAAAACGTTGTATACCTTCTATATCCTCCACGATCCCTTGTGGAGTACCTCCCCTGTGTCTCTTGTTTATAATATCCTCCTGCTAAGTAGGGGTAAGTTACCTTCTTATCATAAAACTTGAGGTCCTTTGCAGATGGGCTCACGCCGCAGGATCTTAGCGGGTGAGTTTAATCTATATGGCACCTCACTGGTCTATTGTATGTCCATGTGCACACCGGTGTTTGTTTTACGTTCGGTTTTGTAATTTGTTTTTAGAATTCTGGGGTGATTCGTCCCCTACATTTCTCAACTTCATTGATTGAATCTTGACTTATTGGATTGATTCCTATCCATCAGACCACGACCGTGGTCGGGTGAGTCTTTTATTTTTCTTTGTACACACGTGACTCTGATCATTTGGCAGGGTCTTACGAGCACATCCATCTCGTATTAGTCACATTCTGACCAAATGGTTATTTTTCTAGGTTCCCCCCCTTTTCCCTGTCCTGAGGAAGACCCGTAGCTGAGGAGTCTACTTACCCTTTGGCATTAGGGTCGAAACGTTGACAAAAACCCCCCAGGGGCCTACACTCTACATCTATCCCCACCATCATTGCTTTTTTGAGATTAAGTCTCAATCTGTGAAAGATAAAGTGATATTGTAAATGTAATTAGGGGTAGGCCCACAGCTGTAGGGTTACCGGCTTTATATTTTGGTTGGATCCCTCTTTTGGAATATTTTAATTTGTATTTTGTTAATATCCTTTGATGTACTCTAATCCTTTCTTGCTATCTCACACATGAGCACTTATTTCTCACCCCCTCTTTTCTTTTCCTTTGAAAATAACCGTGCAATATCGCATATCTTGTGTATGTTTTCCATGTTTTGGATATAAAGAATTAATTGATTATTTGTGACTATTGAATTGTTTATTGGATGTGTCTGTACTGAATTTCTTAAATATACTTACTAATTGAAGTATATTCAGGTGTGTTAGGGACCAACTGTTTTCCTTACTGATGTTAGGGCAGCAGCGTCTGGATGCGGTGTGTATGATGCTAAGACTGGCCAAGTTGCTCCTTCTCTACTGAGCGTACCGAGTCTCACATGTTCTGTTGTATGGGGTAGGATGCCTTTAAACCAATTAAAGTGCTCTTGGTAATTTAATGGGACTTCTAAGCCCATGTATGGAAAATACTCATCAGGTGGTTCATCTTCAATGTATTCATGAAATAACCTTGTGTGTGCATCTGCAGGTGGGAATTTAAACCAAGAATAAAATACCTCTGCTCTGAATGCTTCGTGTGCCTCAACCATGAAGGTAACATCTCCACCCGTCGGCGGGAGGCCATGTAGTAATAATTTCATGGTAACTGCCTGTCTGCAATTCTCTGAAATATTTAAACCAACTAACTGTTCTACAACGTCCTCATCTATTTGTTCGGTCATTGTTAGAGCAGTAGTATTTACACAATTTGTTATAGAGATATTGTTTGCACAGTGTGGAAACTTCTAATCCTCCAAGCTTAATTTAACCTACAGCCAATACATAGGGTATGCCTCCTCAGCTGAGGTGGATTTGTTTCCCTTCCCACTAAAATGTGAGTAGAGGTCTCTGAGAAAGCACGACTGAACTACTCAGAATTGGCCATTCCAGAAGTGCCTAACCAATGATGGTGGCGCCATGTCATGTAGTTCCTACCAATCCGTAGGACCTGTGCATTGTTTAGACAACATAAACTAAGGGCTTGGTGTCAAGACTGATTCCCGACACCTCCGCAGGATATGTTGGCCTATAGACCAGCTAGCTCACTGTGCCACCGTAAGCCCAACCTTGAGAATCTTCAAGGAACAATCATGGAGTACAGATCAGCAGCTGATGCAGTGTCCTGGACCCCTAACCAGAGATGGGTCCACCTTGCTCACCCCCTGTACCCCCAACTCTTTCTCCACAACTTACACGAGTGGCCATCGCACCTTGACCGGCTGTTGCACAAGTGACGAAAAGAACGCCAGTCACCGTGAGAAGTAATATGTGGTACTCAAAAGAGCCTCAGAAACTGGGGCGGACTTCATTGTGCAGGTACTACAGGAACTGGGCCAGCCATAGTACCCGTTCTATTTTGAGTTAATATTGGCGCTTCAACAATTCAGACTGTACAAGCTGTGCAACTGAGGCGTTAGTAGGGCATGTCAGTAGAAAATGCAATGCACACCTACAGAGCTGTGTTGCTAGTTGATAGGTGCGTATTGATTTTTCTTGAGCATATGTGCGTCCCGCATTTTTGCTGGCTACAGGAAATGCAAGATGCTTGACATTTTGGTACTACTTATGTGATCAGATGGCCGGGGGCATCTGCAAGGGGAGATAAGATGCATACACCACTTGAATCCGTGGGACCGCACTGGCTCTCAGCTAAATGCTGCTCTCTGTCTGCCTCATCATTTCTACTGAAGCTGCCCTGTTGCCTGTATGAGTACCATTACTGTCCTCACCCGAGGAAAAGAGCCGGTTCTCAAAAGGAGAAAAGTTATGAAGTGCCCATACTCAGTACCATGAGTACCCGTCCATTTAAAGCACTGTATGTGTAATTAATTTGTCTCACAACCATTACTTGACTTCCAGGATTGTGAGAGCTGTTGTCACTGCATAGCCAGCATGTAATCCAAGAATACCATAGCCTTAGCTCCCTCCATAGTGAAGTGGCTGGCCATTCTTGCCACGAGAAGAATTGCATCCTGTCTTTGTAGTTTAGTTTAGAACTCTTATTACCACTGGACGTGATGGCATTCGCATCCAAGATTCAAGATATTGCACAAGGTTGTTATCTTCTGTCCACTCTCACAGGCCACAAGTCTGATGTTGATATGAAGGGACTTCCAATCAAAATTCTCAGCTCTCCCTTCCAGTAGTCAAACTATTTGCGAGGTCAAGGCCCTCCCACTGGAGAGAAGCTGTAATAGGCACAAGGCACTCAAGCTAGCTCTCAGTCTGCCGGACTCTAGCAGTGAGTTTGTTGTGATCATCCCTCAGCAAGCTGAGGTCAATTACAACTGTGTCTATTTTATTTTCCAATGTCTCTCTGTTTTAGGTGACTGCGGTTAGGATTTTGTCTTGCTTCATTTATTTAAGGGATGTGTCCTGGCCATTAGGCACTGTCCCTCGCTTCTGTGCTCCCTTGAATGTCCATCAGTTTTGGCCCCACTGTAACCCTAGGTCTGCCTGAGGCCCTTGACAGCAGGGGGACCATTGTTCATGGGGAAATGTGGGGGTTAGCTGCTATGTGTTGCATTGCTCTGTTTCCCCAAGGGGCCCAAGCAGACTCGGTCAAATGCCTGCTGTGCCCAGAAAAGGCCTCGCCGGCTCTTCATTGGAGACTGCGCCCAGTTGGCAAAAAGTTCTTTATTGATTCGTGTCACTTCTGGGACAGATCATCAGGGTGTCCAGGTCACTCTCACAGGTTGCAGGCCTCATGCAAGCCTGTGCCGCAAATTCGAAATTCACGAAAGGGCACTATCTGCACTCTCAGCTCCTGAAGCCCTGAACAGCAATGTAATTTTTTTTTTATTATTAGAGTTTTTTGATAAAGTGCAACTGCTACTCGAAGGGCCTCCTGGCACTAATGCAGTACAATTCAATCCCCGCTATCATATCTTCTCAACAGCTCGCTTCATGAGCTCCGTACGCCTTGCCTCTTTCTCGCTCAGGCACTTCGCATTGCTTCAATGCTCCCCTCCCACAGGTCAGTCTCAGCCTACCAGGGCATTACTGTGTGGGTCAGTGAGCCTTCTTTGGTGGGCCCAGCGATGTTGTAGGTCTGGGAACCAGTGGCATTTGGATGAACCACCCAGTGACTCTGACACAGCCAGGCCCATTGCTGCGCGTGGCCCTCTAAGCAGACCTCTCCTCAGGTGCATCACTCTGTCTCTTGTTCACACTGACCACTGGGCACCCCCTCCTAAGCAAGCAGGACCTTCCCTGTGCAAGGCGGAAGTCAGGCATTGCTCTCATCACTCCAGTGCCTGCCAACGTGGCTCCAGCTCCTGCTCTGCTAACAGGAACAACAACTCTGTAGCTGCACTGTCTGTTACTAAAGGTTCATGGCCAGATTTATCAAAGTTTTGCGTTGCTCTTGCATCACGCAAGAAGGCGCAAGGGTGATGTAAAACCTAAGTGAGATTTATGAAAGTCACGCAAGGCCACCTTGCGTGGCCCTACATGGCATGATATTCTGGAGTAACGCAAGGCAACGCAAATCGCTGCCTTGCGTTACTCTACCCCAGGGAGGCGTTCCATAGTTGGAGTGTGGATGTTTCCATGCATCCACCAATGGATTTACCAGTAGTGGTAGACCTGGGAATTCATCAAAATGCTATGCCTCCCCAGGTGATGTGTAACGAGGAGAAATATATTTATTTTGACTTGTTTTTCCTCTTTCTACAGGTGCCACATTCTGCAGCATACATAGAAAGAGGAA
This sequence comes from Calotriton arnoldi, assembly GCA_963921515.1. Lineage (NCBI taxonomy): Eukaryota > Metazoa > Chordata > Amphibia > Caudata > Salamandridae > Calotriton > Calotriton arnoldi. The sequence continues at coordinate 95,959 of CAWUFW010013239.1, forward strand.
ATGCCTCTGAAGTTTGTTTTTGCGCAGTAAGGTGCCTCTTCTTGCACAAAAACAATCTTGCCCACAACCAGGCACCTTTGCACCATGATGCAAGGGTGCCTGTGTTGGCACTAGGCAGCCAAAAGTGCGCCAGCAGTAGAAAAGAACAGGAATGTGCAGTATAATGTTAAATACGGCGACTTCATGCCCTCTCCCTTTCACTCAGCGCAGCAAGGTGACTTACTGCGTTGTGCTGCATGAAAAATTATAAATATGGGCCTCAATTTGTCAGGATTTCCAGAGGCGGATGATCAGGCAAGTAGTCAACTCACAAATGAAGCTGCGTGGAGGTTAATTAGCCACATCTAACATTTTCGACAGTCGCGTGCCACACCCTAAACTCTAACTTATCTTTCTTTTCATTTTGTAAAATAACCAGCGCTTTGAAAGTAATAAAACACAACTCATTGTTCATTCGCAATGTACTGAAAGGAGAGATAAGGTGCCTAGAGATTCCTCTTGTTTACATACAATGGAAATTTGTACCCCAAAGAATTAAACTGCATATCTAAGTGCTGCTATTTTTAGGGACAGATGAGATCACACACTCTCAGATTTGCATGTGTTTAAACAGCTCCATATCTATAATGAAAATGAATGACTATTATTTTAAAACTGCTGCTGCATGCTTCAGAGATTATGCAAAGTAATCCTGCTCATAATAAACACACATGGGCTTATTTACAAGCCCCTTGCGATGCTGGTGCATCGCTTTTAATATGGGAAAAAGAGACGTACCGGCGGTGCAAGGGACTCATAAATAAGCCCCACAGTGTTAGACCTGGCATCCTTGGTATGGTCTCTCCTGGCTTTTTTACTTTCTGACCTCCTGTTTTGGTGACTTCATTTTTGCTGGCTTGAGGATTCTGGGCACTTTAACACTGCTGACCAGTGCTAAAGTGCAGGTGCTCTGTCCCTAAAACATGGTAACATTGGCTAATCCACAATTGGCATATTTAATTTACTTACAAGTCCATAGTAAAGTGCATTACATATGCACAGGGCCTGTAAATTAAATACTACTGGTGGGTCTGCAGCACTGATTGTGCCACCCACTCGAGTTGCCCTTCAAACATGGCTCAGGGCTGCCATTGCAGAGCCTGTGTGTGCAGTTTAAAACTGCCATGTCGCCCAGGCACGATGACCCACTTGCCTGGACCAAACCCTCCTTTTTAATACATATAAGTCCCTCTTAGGGCAGGCCATCGACAGCACCAAGGGCAGTGTATTTAAAAAGTTGGACATGTACTATTTAGTTTTAGATGTCCAGGTAGTGATAAACTCTTACACTAATTATTGACTACTGCAAGGCCTATCTTGTCCATAGGTTAACATTGGGATTACTTTATTCCATTTTATAAGTGTCATTTACAATTGGGACAAGATGGAAATTTCGAGTTTGGTGTCTCTGGACTCACAATTTAAAATCACAACTTATGTTGAAGTCGGATTTTAAATTGTAAGCCTGAAAATGCCAGGTTTAGAAAGTTGGCATTTTCTTACTTTAACCATTCTATGCCTTTGCCTGTCTGAATGCACATCTGGAGTGGGTGACAGCTGGAATTTGGGCACTCCTTCTAGACAGTTGCACACAAAGGGAGCTGAGGACCTTCCTGAGGAAGATGGGAGAGATGAGCTGACACTAAATAGGGTTGTGCCTGTCCTCACACAAAGAGCTGCATACCCCTCTTTAGTGAGCCTGGAGCCAGGGCAGGAAAGGCAGGGACCTTGTGGACTTGAAAGGCCTCTCTTTGAAGTGTCCCCCACTTCAAAGGCACAACTGGGTATAAGTACTGGACCCCTGACACCACCACCTCAATACACTCTGGACCTGAGGACACTGCTAGGAAGAAGGACTGATGTGCTGCTGAAAGGACTGACAATCAGCAGGACTCTGCTGGATTTGTTGGACTCCTGCTCTGCTGTGTCTGCCCTGCTGCCCTTTGCTTGGTGGTGAGTAGGACTGAGCCTGAATCTCTACATCCTTAGAACCAAGTGACTCCAAGTGCTTGCTGGCTTGCCTCCTGTTCTGAAGTCTCAGGAATAACAAAGACTTCTTTCAACTCTGCTTCAGTTGCTTGACTCTGCCAACTGTGAGTCCTGTCATGCCAAGAGGTGCTAATCCAGTCCTGGGCCTAGAAAGGGGGCTCTGCAGCTGTTTTTCTTCAGAAACCCACGTCGCCTGCTTTCTGCTGGTCGGAACCGGTGCATTCTCCTTCGATGTTGGCACAGCACTATTTCCAGGACATCCTTGCGTGGCTCAAAGATTAAGCAGGACCTGACTACGAGGCTTGCCAACAACACATCGCCTTCATCTTAAGGGTCTGACGGCTACGCGGGTCCCGTCTGCGAGGCCCAACGACGACGCATCTGCCCAACTGTGTGACTTGGACTATACCTGGCGTCACCAAGAGCCTCCATCAATCAATCAATAATAAGCTTTATTCGACTGTTACAAAGACAATCATAAAAGCATAAAAGGCACATAAAATCAAATACATGTCACTGATTACATACAATCATAAATACTAATACGTTAAAAAAGATATGTATCCAATGTACTTGTCACCCGAAGCATAAAAGATCACATAAAAACAAGTTCATATCCCTTATTGGATACAATCATAGAGGTTAATACATTTAAGAATGTATGTCCAAAGTCCTAGTCAACAATCTCGATCCTGACCCATCATTTCATTGCTATCCCAGATCATAGTTTTTCTGAGCCGTAGGACTCTTTTAATATATAATGCAATCCTCCATGCAGTATGAACATTTTCCAAAAATTGCAGGCGGATTTGTGCTGGGCGACACTGTTTAAGGCCATAAGCTTTTAAAACTGGGATCAGTAACTCTTTTCTTTGCTTCATATAAAATTTACAAAAGAACATCACGTGTAATGTAGATTGAGTTGATTGCAAATCACACGGACAGAGAGGTAAAGTGCGGGACCAGTCATTCATTTTCGGGAAAGACAGGAGTCTGTGGATAGTACCCATCCTAAATCTAAATAATATCATTCTATCAAACCCGCTGGGAACAAATGACAGATAGGGCTCCAACCCCTCCGAGGTGCGTATTAGCTGGTGTTGCAGGGCACTAGATTTCGATAGCTCTCCTGCCGATCTTACTTCACCCAAATATGCTAAGCCCATTAATTTCAAATCTTTTCTAGTGAGTCTGGACATTAAGGCGGGGTTTGTATAAAACTCTGAGTGGCCTAATGTTAATAAAAATGTTTCCACGTACTTCACCCACGGTATCAAATGAACCCCCTCCAGTCTCATTATGTCCTGCATAATGGTTCTATTTAACACAGTCTGCTCCCTAGTCCATATTCTGTGCCAGAGGAGTATGGGTTCCAATTTAATTAGATCCGAACCATGCATAAGACCCAATTCCTCATGGCACACAAAAGTGGAAGTACTTTGCGGGGCCGATAACAGAAAACGTAGAAAAACATTTTCCACTAGTTGCAACTTGTGTGTGTTCGTAAAACCCCAAACCCCTGCTCCATACATAGCCACCGAGAGACATTTTGCCTTGTAAATTTGTATGATCTCAACTGGTGGCCTGCGTCCCAGATTCCTACAAAAAGTGACGAGTGCACTAGTGGTTCTCATGAAGGCTAATTTTTTTGCAGTTACAGTTTTTGCCCAAGTATCATCGTCATTGAATAATATACCCAAATATGAGAAACTTAGAGTCTGAGATACCCTTTTACCCTCCAGGTATATTTCCCAGCCTCTACCTCTAAATTTCTTATGACCAGAACTCATTATAAAAGTTTTAGTAGTATTAATATTTAAACCCAGATTCTTCATAAAATCATTAAAACTAACTAAAACCCTTTGGAGACCATTCTGCGTGCGAGCCATCAATACTGCGTCGTCCGCATATAGTAAGGTAGGTATCGAGCGACCTCCCACCTGAGGAAAATCTAGCCCGCTCTTAAGGAGTTCATTACCTAGTTCATTAATATACAAATTAAAAAGGAAGGGGGCCAGGACACAACCCTGCCTGACCCCCCTCCTAATTGGAAAGGCATTAGTGCATTCACCTCCCTTACCATATCGGACCCTAGCTGCCGCATCACTGTACAATTGCTGTATAAAATTTACTATGTTCTGATCCACACCCAGTGAGACTAAGATCTTCCATAACTTACAATGTCTCACTGAGTCAAATGCGGCCGTTAAATCCACAAAGGACATAAACAGACGGCCCTTTTTTGCCCTTGTGTACTTCCCTACTAGCATTGATAAGTTCAGGCTTTGCTCAATCGTGCCCAATCCTTCTCTGAAACCGGATTGTAGGTCCGAGAGGATACTGGCTTCATCTGCCCATGTTTCCAATCGCTCTAATATAATCCGCCCTACCACTTTCACCATTGAATCAAGGAGGGAGATGGGTCTATAACACCCCGGATCAGTTCTCTCCCCCTTCTTGAATATCGGAATTATGGTCGATTCTGCCCAGGAGTTGGGCGGTTTTGACCTAAGGCTAGCGTTAATTACCTGAGTAACTACGGGACCCCACAGATTGACATTATCTTTAAACAAATCGACTGGGACCCCGTCGGGTCCTGGGGCCTTACCTCCCTTGCTCCGTGACAGAGCCGTAATCACTTCCTCTAATGTCACCTGCATTGCTTCTAGGTGAATGGCCTCTTGAAAGCCATTATTCCCACACCTTTTAGGGTCATCATCCATATTATCATTATATACATTAGAGAAAAAAGTTACCCAGTCCTCTTCTGCGATCGCTATCTCTATAGAGGGTCCCTCAGCCGGGGTCAAACAGGGGGATCTAACTATACGCCAAAAAGCCACATTGTTTTTCTGCAGTGCAGCTGTTTGGAGTGCTTCCCATGCCTCTTCCCTTAGGCCTCTCTTTCTTGCCTTAACTGCTCTCTTGTAATCAAACCTAGCTGCTTTGACTTCAGGGATAGACCTCGGGTTTTTATGCAACGCCGCCTTTAGCTTGGAATGAGCTTGCGAGCAAATTTTGTCAAACCAACCCACAGTATTCTGTTTATTTTTTAATTGAACCCACAAGAGGTTCTTCACCTCTTTAGATAATTCTAAATAGGATTGTACTATCTGATCGCAGGGAGCATGCTCATTCAGACAGATATCCATAGCGTGTTTACTAGTGGAGATCAGTTGTTTAGTCAACGCCACGGGGTCCACCTTAGACCATCGAATAGAATATCCGTTTATTTGATTTAATACTAGATCTCCTGGCAAAATAATGCCTCTGTTATTCTTATGCTCATCGTGAGTGATCAGGGGGGGCGTGAGTGATAAACAAAGGGGAAAATGGTCACTTATTGCTATGTCCCCTACCTTAAAGGTTTTGAGCCTTGATGAATGGGGGTGAGAGACCAGCATGTAATCTATTATAGAACGATAGCCTCGACCATTGAAGGTGTATGACAAAGGTAAAAAAGGAGTTAAAAGATCATTTACTATGCTGAGATCAAACATGTGCAGGAATTCGTTGAAGCAGTCTCCTGTCCTTGAGTGACTAAAATGAGTACAAGATTCATTTCCAATCTGGGCCAGACCACACATCTTAGGATCCCTGTTTGGGCAGGGTGGACAGTTTAAATCTCCCTGAACTATAATCATACTGTCTCTGGTGCCTGTTTCAAGAATGGTACTTAAATTCCCACTCAACACTTTGATCACACTGCTAAGATTTTCTATTGGGGCATTATTATAGAAATTTGTCACAATCAAGGAGTGGGTTCTTCTGCATACAATTTCAATAATATGGAAATGGCAATCTCCTTGGTGGAATATAATTTTGTCCACACTAAGGCGGTTGGAGACATAAGTACACAGCCCTCCTTTAGGTCTCCCCCCCTACCCTTCATGGCCTGACTATTATACGTTTTAAAGCCATTAATATGTATCGGTTCTAAGCACCACGTTTCCTGGAGACTTATGATGTCCAGATCTTGTATGAACTCAACCCACTCTTTATTATCGATCTTGGGGCGCAGCCCTGCTATATTCCATGCACAAATGTTCCAAGTTATGGCAGAGGGGGAAGTTACACAGTTTTCCTTACCTGGGCGCAATGCATAATTAAGATTATTGATATCCGAGCCCCCTATATCAATACTGCGGTCACTCACCACCGCCTGTTCAGCGGTAGGAGTTGCTAGGACCGGTGTTTTGGGTGAAGTCGCTACTTGACCTAGAGTTAGAAGAGAAGATGCGTCATTCCCCCTGTTCGACTGCCCTGTAGAGATGTTATCACAAGCTGCTATTTCCCCTAATCTCAACGTGGATGTATTACAGAGTCAGTCTATCTCCTCCAGGTTGTTTAACGCCTGAAAATGGTTGGAAGTAGGTGCCGTGTAAACATACGCCAGGGGACCGGTTGAGAGACCATCCTCTCTGCTGGGCCATGCTAATTTATGGGGGCGATAAAAGAAACCCAGCGGGACCACACTAATCCCAGTGCTCCTTACTGGCCAATTCCCCACACTTTCCATAATCATTCGTACCAGTTGTCGTGAAGCAAAAGATAACACTATACAGTCACCAGTCAGGGTTTTCACAGAATTCCCCACCCAAGCAATTCGCCCAGCCATTTTAAATTCGGAGAAAAGTCTGCTATTAATTCCTGTTTTCCCCGACAAAAAGTTTAGGGCCTTATTTCTTAGTGCCTGCCAATGTTCTATTTCTCCAAATGGGAGAGGCGGGACATTGACCAACACCACAGTTATGGGAGTCGCATCTGGTGGTAAGTGTAAAGTCTTAGGGGGTCGTGTTTGTGTTTGCAATGGTGTTTGCGGATATAAAAAGGTATGATTTTTCTTTTTAGCTCCTTGGTCCCCTCTATCTGTTTGATGACCATGATGAACTTGCCCCGAGGAGTCTATCTGTGGGTGCGGTAGACCCCCCTTCCTATTCTCTGCCACCCTGTCTTTCCCCGTTCCCTGATAAGATGGACCGGCAGAGGCGTTTGTTATTGTCGGGGGGTGCAGACCTATGTTAGTGTGGTTTCTGCGATTCGTATCGCTATGCCCACTCACCCGAGATACAGGCGTCTGATCCTCTACCAGCTGATGTAAATCGATATTTGGGGGGGTATGGGTACTCAATGGCGCTATCTGAGTAAGCAGTCCTTTCTCTATATTAACTAACCGCTTCTCCATGATGTCCAACTTATTTACGACAGGTTTTAATAGTTCAGTAATGATTTCCTTGACTTTGTTCCAAAGTTCTCCGTCGTCATGATCCTGGAGAGTATTCGTTAGAGTACTGGCTTCCCTCAAGTGGGGGATTACTTGCGCAGAGACCGTTATTTGATTTTTCCCTCCTATATTTCCTTGTCTGACTGAGCCCTGACCTTTTCTTTTCTTCGCGGGCGGTTGAAGCGGTCTCATCTGGCTGATTTTTGACTTCTGCCCCCGAGTCCTTGCAGTTATGGGATTTTCCACAATAGGGAGTTGTTGTCCTGGGCTACAGTCATGGTCATTCCCCACCAGAGGCACCGGAGCCAAAGATGCCGGTGATGATGTTTCCACCGGCAGTACGTCAGTGGGGATAGGGTCGTGGAGCGTTGCACGTAACCGAGGCGTTTGAGGAGACCTCGCCAGGGGTTCTAGAGACAGGGGTTCTAGAGACAATCTCCGCTCAGTCAATGCTATTTCGTGCATCAGCGTAGATTCTGCTCTCTGCAGGAAAGCATCTAGTGTTCCCACCACACCCTTCCTTGTTAGATGTTTGGCCTTGCTCATTGTGCTCATTGTGCACGTGCTCTCCTATAGGAAGATGTCATGCAGCTATTGCCACTTGCAACCCCCAAAACGTTCAAATCATAAGCAGTAATAGGAGGAAATATCTCACCGCAAGTTTCGAAGTTAGTGGGCTGGCCCAGCCCAGCCTCGACCGGTCTCGGACGGGCGCAGACGGGCGCAGACGGACCCGCCCTTGGCCCGGGCTTCGACCGGGCGCACCCGCGCTGCGGGAGGCAAGTCAGGTATTTAAAGCGCCGGCTGGCGCGGGATGTTGGCGTGGCTCCTGCCGCGATTCAGCCTGGTCTCTGCAGTCCTCCCCCGCGGCCAGAAGCAACACGGTGATCTACAGCTCCCGCGCTGCGGGAGGCAAGTCAGGTATTTAAAGCGCCGGCTGCCGCGGGATGTTGACGCGGCTCCTGCCGCGATTCAGCCTGGTCTCTGCAGTCCTCCCCCGCGGCCAGAAGCAACACGGTGATCTACAGCTCCCGCGCTGCGGGAGGCAAGTCAGGTATTTAAAGCGCCGGCTGGCGCGGGATGTTGACGCGGCTCCTGCCGCGATTCAGCCTGGTCTCTGCAGTCCTCCCCCGCGGCCAGAAGCAACACAGTGATCTACAGCTCCATCAATAGAGTGCTACACATCTTTATGAACTTTGGCAAATATTCTGGTTATCAGATAAACTGGTCGAAATCGGCCATTTATGTCTTACGGGGAGACTTTCTGGTTCTGCCCAGAGGATACGAGATACAGGAGGCAAAAGAAGGGTTTAAATATCTGGGAATCTTCGTTACCAGAGATCCAGCTCTCTATTACGAGCACAATCTCCTCCCCCCCATTGTCGAAACTCATACGTGATGTTCAGCATTGGAGATCCCTCCCATTGTCTTTACTAGTGCGAGCTGCATCATTTAAAATGATGGCATTGCCGTGATTCCTATACATACTGCAGAACTCTCCGAGTCCAGTACATACAGAATACTTTAAAAGTATTGAGAACGTGCAGAGGGACCTGCTATGGGAAGGGAAACCACCACGGATAGCGACACGAAAGTTGACGAGAGGGTGGTACGATGGTGGCAAAGGGCTCCCAGACATCAAAAAATATTATTGGGTGGCGCAGTTGACAGCAATCAACCACTGCATGTAGAGAACTGATGACGATCCCGGCTATAAGATGATAGATGGCTCCTCCCTGAGGGACACTACACCCGGGTACTATACACAAACTCTGCAAAACTAAACTTAACCGGCCCAACCAAACATGGAGTTCAAATATGGCACGCTGTAAATAAGAGCATGGGATGAGAGGGGAAAATAACGCAGACAACCCCTTTGTGGGATACAGAAAAATTAGGCAACTTGAGAAAATCCAAGGGATTCACGGCTTGGGACTTGATTGGCATCTCTCATGTGGGCGACCTGTGGGGAAAGGGGGAGGAAATTCCATTTGCTCAGCTGCAGAGAGAATATGATATGGCCGAGACAGAAAAGTTCAGATATCTGCAGATCCAACACACACTACAAGCAGTCATCCCGCGGGGTCAACAGCTTCCTGAGTCCTCCCAACTTGAAGATAGGATTCTAGACGAGTATATGCCCAGGAAAGCAATCTCACTGGTATATAGGAAGTTAATAAATAATATGCCCGACACCGTTTCGCAACTTCGAAATCACTGGGAAAAAGACACAATGGAAATGGAGGATGAGGAATGGCAAAAAGCTCTGTCGTCCCCTAGGGAAGTCGCAATCTCATCAAAGCTGCGACTGGTGCAACTAAAAATATTACATAGAGTATATTTGGCAAACACTGTTCTCGTGCGGATGGGGTATAGGGAGGACCCCAGATGTAACCGTGGGTGCAACCAGGAAGGGACCTTTATACATACCATTTGGAACTGTGTGTATATTCAGCGGTACTGGGCACAGGTAATTCAATGCATGACAAATGTACAGTGTAAGCAAATAGAGCCCAAGATAAAACTATGTATTCTGAATGTATGGGACCCCACAGATTTAACAGGAAAAGAAAGAACCTGGGTGGCATTAGGATTGATGATTGCTAAGAGAAACATTGCCAGACTATGGGGAGCGGATGAAACGTCTACACTGAACACATGGAAAAATGACATGGACTGGTGCATGGTAATGGAAAAGACGGTGTATGTGTCACGTGGCTGTCCTAAGAAGTGGTCACAGATTTGGGGTAAATGGAACGATTGCAGAGGGAATATCTGCAAACCCCCCCAAGTAACTAGACACCCGGCACTTGAGGTAGAATAACACAGAATTGGGAAGCATTTCTAAGTAATAGATACTATTGTACGAATATGTTGAAATGTACCCTGTGGATATTGCAAAGTCTGATGTGTACTTGTAACTATTGAAGAAGTCAACAATAAAAAGAAGTGTAAAAAACAAAACTGTGTGACTTGGAACCGATGCATCTTGCTCTCACCGTCGATGCACCCTCAGGAAAGGTAGTTTTTCAGCAGGCCTGCATGGCTTCTGTTTCTGAGATTCGCTCAATCGCTGCCTGCTTGACTTTTCGGATTTGACCTGGTCCAGCGTGACCAGATAGCCCCGGTTGGCACTGTATGATTCTAGCACTATAATTCAAGAAATTCTTTGAAAATTCATAACTCTGGTTCTGCTTATTGGATTTTGGCCATTTTGGTTGTTTTTTTGTTCATTAAATTAAGGTCTATTTTTCTAACTTGGCTATTTTTGTCTAGTGTCTTTCACTGTGTTACTGTAATAATACTTTACACATTGCCTCTTAAGTTGAGCCTGACTACTCTATGCCAAACTACCAGAAGGCGAGCACATATTAATTTAGGGTGAGTATCTGACTTACCCTGACTAGAGTAGTGGTCCCTACTTGGACAGAGTGCATACCTCTGCCAACTAGAGACCCCATTTCCTACACACAGCGTCTCTAAAGAGACTACTTTGTGACTTGTGAATTTGTCTAGAGACCAGCAAGCAGAATACAAAGATGAAATTTGAATTAGATATGGCTTATGTTTTGATCGCATCAGTAATGACCATGATTAGGATACTCACCAGAGCTTTGTTTGTGGCTTTGAATCTTCCTAACTGGGCTCAAGGCTGGAGCCTGGACACCTGCGACCTCATTTAACTGGCTCTGGGGATCTCACGCACTTGCCTTCAATGCGTTCAGCTAGGCGAATCTCTCTTGGAGGATTAGGATTCCAATGACACCTATCCAGTTATGACCTATCTTCTTGCATGGGGCAGTACCGCCAGTGTCTGGCTCATCGTCTGGCTCTGCATCTTCTACTGTGTAAAGATTGTTGAGTTTAGCCTCGCCTCTTCCTCTGGTTAAAGCTCAGGATCTCAACGGTGATACCCTGGCTGCTGTGGGGGTCTGTGGTGGGGCCCCTGGTCCTCAATGCCCCCCTATATTTTAATGCATATTCAGATTCCCCTCAACATCCAACAGCGATTCTGACAGTTAACTCCATGGTCTCAGATGGCAAAGACACGTTTTTCTGTGTATATTTTTTTCTGTTCTATATGTTTGGCTTCTTTGGGCCTCTTCTGCTTGGCATAGCCTGCATCACCCTCATCCTCACATCACTCTTCAGACACACCCTGCGAATGAAAGAGACAACGTCGAGTTTCAGCCAACTGTGACTGGAAGCTCATTTTGGGGCAACCAGATAGTGGGCTCTCTTCTTCTTATCTACATTTTCTCAACAGCAGCAGAATGGGTGAGACTAAAGACACTTTCACCCATGTTGAAATTAGTTATGTGGACCATCAATTTCTTCTCCATCCCAGCACCATCCATCGTTTTGATCCTGGGAAACACTGCATTGAAACAAGCTCTCCTGACGCTCCTCTCACGTTAGAGGAGGAGAAGAACTCTTCCATTGATGAAATCTAAGGATCCAAGACTTTTTGAGGTCAAAATTTATTTTTCCTGCAACCTTACCTTCCATATAAAAGAAGTTTATTCACTTAATCGAAGAGGCTCTCCCCACTCAGAAGAGCAGTACCTTATGGTGGTGGCAGCAGGGAACCAACGGGGCGGGTTAAGTGTCCCCAGGGCCAGAAAGGATAGCCCAGGAGGTGGGGCCACTGGTGCAACACCCCGAAAGGCAATGGGTCCTTCCCGGGTAAATCGTTACTTCCGCCGGTGCATAGGCCCTCCCTTTTAAAAGGGGGCAGCGGTTCGGAGCAGGTCTCTTTGTTTCCCACTCTGTGCTGCCGATGAGAGGACGACCAGCAACTAAGCTTGCTTGCCTGCAGGAAGCTGCAGAGCTGCTGACAGCCCAAATGCTGCTGCCCTCCGGGAGCCATACGGGCTGAGTGCTTGTTTCCCCACCACCATCCCCAGAGTAAGGGGCATAGAGTGAGTTGGAGGTTAGGGACAGGGTAATGTGTTGTTTGAGGTATTTTGACTTTTTTTCCATTTCAAATCCAGATTGCCATATGTAGTGTGGTGGCGGGTGAGGTCATGATTGGTGGGGACTGATCTGGTCTCCTGTGGCATTCCTTTTTTAATACAAAAAAAAGGCTCAAACATCAAAGGTCACTGAAATCTCAAAGGGATGCTGGCAGCAAGTCATAAGGTAGTTACAGTAACACTGGGGGCTAGGGGCAGTAGTTAACATGCTGTCCTCACCTTTCAACCACTGATGCAAGCGCAGTTGGCATGACCTAGTGATGGAGCAAGGACTCGTAAAGAAAAAGGCTTGCTCGGAAGCAATCCTCTCGTTTAACTCGCTAACGAATTACTAACAATGTCTTGTAAATAATAACACGCACAACAGAAAACACGCGGGTTTGCGAAGCCTGCATATGTGTGTACTAATGTAAATAACAATGAAAAAGGACTAATTCAGCTTTAAACTGGAAATCTTTAACGCGCATGCGTCAATTGCATCTACGCAATATGACGAGGTAACGCTTGGAGGGAAATTCTAGTGCATGTGCAGAAGGCATTAAAATGGAGTCTTGAAGACTCACGTGCATGGCATCTGCTTAGCCGAAATGAAAACCAGCTATTTTACTAATGCTAATGCGGGGCAAGTATTAATAAGTAAAGAGGGTTAGAGTAGAGATGGGTGGTATACAGTGAGACCATTTATTTGTGAAAGTAACATTTGTCTTTTTGACTTTATTATTAGTGCGCATTTGGGCCTTTCGCGGATGACCAAAGTAAGCTGAGTCACGTGACTTTTGCGCAGGCCCACAAGAACGTTAACCCGGAAGGATGACCAAGGTTTTGTCAGCCGTCCAAGGACAAGAATGATGTGCCCTGAGAACAGAGGGTGAAGAGTTCAGCCAAGAGGACTCATATTCATGATTTTGAAATAATTGTTACCAATAAAGTTTGGATACGTATGGGAACGGAAGAAATGAATAAAGTTTAAGGGGATGGGTTTTGCGGACAATAGAACGATAGAATAAAAGTAATATGTAAGTATGGTGTGATGATCCTCCCCCTTGCCTGACCAATTAGATTTCGTATTTTTACGATATTGAAACTTTAGTGGGTGGTACATGATGAACGAAGGATATAATTGAGGTAGCTTTAGTTAGTTAGTTAGCTAAGCGGAGCACGGATGAGCAGAGCTCGGGATGCTGTCTGGGAGTTCGTGTTGCTGAGGTGCTAACGCAGGGAGGGGTGCTGTGAGATGCTGATGAAGAAATCGAATACAGAACCATCTATCTTAATTTAATTGGGCTAGACAAGAAGATCGCGGAAGAAACTCGAGGAGGAAGAGAGTGTCAGAGAGGGGTGCGACGCAGCCATCGGTATTTAGAGAGGTCAACTATCCTGTCCTGAATCCTGTCCTGAAGACTTTGTCTCCTGACCTATCTCGGGGGACCCACATCAGCCCTTTGGCCAGGGGGTTGGTCTTCACACCATCCTTGGTAATTATTATTTCTTGTCTGTTTGTAGATGTTCTTTTCTCTCTATCCTCTCTTTTCTGAGCATAGTTATTGCATGAGTCTGAACTATTTTTTTGTTTAAATTATTATTTCGATTTTGAATTTACACTCTTATGAATGAGGGTGTTTGTGCTGAAATTTTGAGATGGTTCACATTCATTTAACTTAGATAAAGATTTTAAAACTTCCCGAGTCTGTGGTTATTTACTTTAAATTAAAAGGACAGTTTAGAATTATGTTCATTATCACCATCAATTAGTTCAACTAATGGTCCATCGAACAGAGGAAAGAACTTTTTGATCAGTGAAAGGTTAGTTAGGAATAAGAAATAACTAATCTTGAGGAAATATGAAATTATAAAACTAAAAGACTCCAGCGGTCTACTCGATACGGAGTGTGTTGTGATTTATGGGCCCAGGTGAGTATAAGGTAGCGGAGTATCTGTTGTTAGTATACCGCTGGATCACTAGCACAGGCCCTATGGAGAGGAAAAAGTTAGGTGCAGGGGGTGCCTAAGGTAGGTATCCTAAGGGCAGCAGGGGCCCCGGCAGAAGGGCTCCTGGTGCAGGAGGGGAAAGGTGGGGAAAGGTGGGGCCCTCCTATAAGAAGGCTTCCACCCTCTTGACTGGGGTGTAAAGGGAAGGGTCACGGACCCAGTCATGATTTCAATCTTGAACTGTTTTGTGGGCTGCACAGGAATTATTTAGTTATGGGTAGGTGTCTCCAATGTATTAGAGGCTTTGTCAAGGTTAGGTTTTTTCACTTGTAATTTACATAAAAATAAAAAATGCGGTTACTCTGCAAATTATATAATTCAGTAAATGTTTTGTTTGTGTAAATAAAATACAGTCTGAGATCTTTTGATCTCAACTCCAAAAAGTGGTCTCAGGCTAAGTCATTGACGGGTGCCGGGCGGGCCTAGGGCAAAAGTGGGTTGGTCATGGCTATCCCAGGGACATCGACACCTCCCTGGCCATATTCTTTCATGTAGTATTTGACAAATTGTTTGGTAGCTTACTATCAGACAATCCGACTGTAGAAAAAGAGATCAATGTTTGAATAATTATTTATGAAGCTTTGCCATGATAGAACACATCTGTGCTCAAGTCCCGTCACACAAACAACATCCAGTTGTGCCTACTGAGGCTGCCATCTAACTACAAGCATTTAAGGAAACAGGAGCAACCCAAATGCCCATGTAAATATAGGTTTCAAGTGTACACTTGGAACAAGCGTTCACATGGAACTCATTTAAAGAACAATATAATGCAATGGAAGAATCCTGTATTGATTCAATCAGGGTTGGAGAATGCTCAGTAAATCAGAAGCAGTCTGCCGCAAATTAATCTCAGTAAAAAACTTATTTTGAAAGTCAACCAGTTCCTATATCATATTCAATTCATCCGAACTGAATTTTATTTCTAAAAATCATGTAGAAATGCCCAAAATAGATGAAAATAAAACAGTCAGGTGTGTGGTCAGGGATTTACTAAATAGGACCTCAAGTGAGAAAAACCATAACCGAAAAATGTAAGAGAAATGACAAATGCATGAATATAACTGGTATATTGGTATAAAACAAAAGGTAGCCAATGGAATTGAATACAGTTAGCCACACCAGGGGTGGTAACCGGTGTATGATTAGATCTGATGTCTGTCTTTAGATGGCGTTGATGCCAATTCGATCCTGTGTGGGATATGAGGGTCTCAACAGGACTGAGAATAACCTGGGGAGTGGTTGAGATTGCATGGAAGGCCTGAGTACTGGATGGACATCAAGAAGGACCAATCACCACCTTGAGGTGTGCAGTCTGATCAAGAGAGTTAGTCAACAACTACCTAATCCTGCCACCTGGGACACAAGACTGATGTACCTCAACTGGAGGTTCAACAAACTGAGTGGTAATGGACAAAGACACAAGGTGGAGAATAAATGAAGGTAGTCTGCACAGGGCAAACAAGTTCCCGGTAACTTTACTGGCACTAACTGGAAGTTCCCAATGACAAGGCAAACCACAAGCAATCTAAGGAAGGTGAAATTCTGCCAATGAGGGCCTAAGGGGAACGTGAAAATATACCTGCGTCCTGCAGACTTGTTAATTAAATTGCTAAGGCAGTGCACCGTGCCTTTGGGGCTGATTCACAGAACTAATCTGAGATAAAATCCTAAACTTACTACTTTTGGTATTCACAGAATAACTTTACTACTACTAAGTTAAGATACAATCCTAAACTTACTACTTTTGGTTATACTTACTACTTTTGGTATTCACAGAAGGCATTTAGTAGTAGTAAAGTTAGGATTCCTAACTTTACTACTGATGGAGCAAGGACTCACAAATGAGACTTGCTCGGATGTAATCCTCTTAAAGTATTAATGTATTAAAATTGTATTGTTATACTAACTATTGCACACACAAATATAAATAGCAAGGAAGCTTGCCTATGTGTTTTTACTAACAAGTAACGCTTGTCTATTCTAAAATGGCCGCTAAAACGCGGGAACTTTACTGCGCATGTCTCAACCATATCACGTGGTGTGACGTCTTTCTTTGCTTGGTGGGAAAATTCTTGCTTCTGCTCAGTGTGATTTAAAATGGCTGCTATATGTTCTCACATGCTACAGCTTGCTCTTATGTTTTGTTTAAAACTGTGATATTTTAACGCTATTAATGCGGGGATACATTTATAAGTAACTGGGAATAGAATAGACAGAGCGGGTATACAGTGAAACATTTTATTTGTGATTTTAATATTTTCTTCTTTGACTTTATTAGTTCGTAAATGTTGGGCCTGGGGTTGGTGAACTGAAAACTCGAATGACGTGGGTTCTGCGCATGCTCCTTGAAAGACTGCCCAGAGGGAAAAGGATGAAGTCAACCTGGACGTCGTCCAAGGCCACGACCTGATGGCCTATATTGTCATATTCATGGATGTCCTCATAAAATTGTAACATTGTACATGAAAAGGCACAAACTTTGTCATGAGACGGGTGGGAAATAAAGCAAATGTATTAAATTTGAGGGGCGGTATTTTAAAACAAAGAGCTTTAAGAAATGAATTAAATCAATATGGTGTGAGGATCAACCCCCTGTCCCTGTCCAATCAGAAGTAGTGGCCCCATAACTTAGCAACCTTTAGGGGAGGTACATGGGCGTAGAGGGGTATAATAGATATAGAATTAGCTAATTAGCCAGACCAGGCAGATGCTGCTCAGCATTAGGAAGATCAGGTTTTGACGCTCAACGAGCTGAGCGATTGCAGACTGAACCGCTGTCCAGAGAGGTCCTGAGGTGGGGGCGGCGGAATCCATTAGAAGGAAGAAACGGGAGAATCGAGGAGAAGCGAAGTACCAGAGAGGGGAACGACGCAGGCGTCGTGGGTAGAGAGGTCACCGGTCCTGTCCTGTTCCGGGAGGAGTCTTTGCTCTTCATCCTTCCAGGGTCCTATCTTTCCAACTCCTTGGCCAAGGGGTTTGGTTCTCGCACTTAGGTAAATATAATGCAAACCATAGTTGCGCTGCTGTCTCTATCCTCTCTTTTCTAAGGGACCGTCATTAATCGATAAATCATTGTTGTGCTTCCTCCATGAGATTTGATTTAAGTACTATGTGGCTTTGTATTTTACTCTGCTAAATCTTTTAGATAAACATTTAAAAATTCTTGACTTTGTGATTATTTAGAAATTATGAATTGTATGGAATGTCACTCATTTTAAATTTCCCAATTATCAAAGGGTCCATCGGTAAGTCATTACTCTTCAATCAGAAGGTAATTGGTAGCAGGGATTTGATAAAGAGTACCAACTGACCCACCAGCGGAAATTGCTAGCGTAGTATGAATGTATGGGCCCAAGTGAGTATTTTGTGTATGAATGCTTGTTGCTAGTAACCCGCTGGATCAGTTTTCTGGTAAGCAGAGGACGGTTATGGTTATACTTTGTTAATTGGGTAATGAGAATTTTATTTTTATGAACTAACATCCGTTTTTCGTTTAAAGTTTGTTTTATGTTGTCTAGAATCCCCGGGGAAAATTGAGAAGCGGTTGGTAAGTGGAAACCATACTGCAGTGAGGTTATCTGTCAGGCAGAAATAGTACTGAAAAGTTAAGCAGGGCTATCAGTACTTGTTAGGGACTCTATGTGTGTGAGTAATAGCAAGGGAATATGCTAGTGAAATTTTGATGTTATATCACCTAGAAAGGGTAACATTGAAGAAGTAACAGGTATTTCTGAAGCTTGCGTGAAGATTAGACGGAAGTGTTTTACTCGTAGTGTATGATTAGTAAACTGAAGAGTTTTTACTAAGAAGTGAGAGAATCTATCTTTTCAAGTTAGCGAATCTGACACGATAGCGAATGTTTTATGTTGTTATTAAATTTAATTAGAAAATAGGGAGAATAAAACTTTGCGTAAGTTTTTGTAAAGGGAGGGTCAGCTGCCGGAGAGGAAGCTGACGTCACTAACGCCGCGCTGGGATTGGTTAAAACCGCGGGCGTGAAAAGACTCTTGTAAAGGAGGGGTCAGTAGTCAGGAGTAACACTGACGTCACAGGTGTCGCGCTGGGATTGGTTGAAACAGCGAAGGACAGAAAGGCGCAGATTGTAAAGGAGGGGTCGTCAGAAAAGACGTCACTGAAAAGCCGCGCTAGGATTGGTCCAGAAGCAAAAGTTAGCTGGAATTTAATTGATTGTCAGAATAGAAGTCGAAATCTTAGTGGACAGTGGAAATTGTATGTTTAAACACGATCCGACTTTAATAGGAACTCGTCCAGACAGGAGATTCCTAGGTTTTGCAGAATATAGTTCAGTAAACAGATATTTACCTAGAATGTACGGAGAAAAGAGAAAAATGTCACTTCTACAAAAGGTTAAGAATTATTTTAAAAAGGACAAAATAATAAAGACTAGAGAAGGGATTATCATTCCACCAGCTAAAACGCCCGCTTCATTTATGATGATGGAGAGAGGTTATCATACTTGTGTATGGTTAGAAAATTGGATAGAATATACCAAAAATGATGGAATATTAGCATTTCCAGAAAATGGTACTTTCAATGGGAGGATTCTTCAAAATTTGAGATTAAAAATGAATGATTTAGAACCCAGACCTAGATTGACTCAATACGAAGCCTTAGAAGAGTGGGAAACCGAGGCATTTGAACGTGATCGATCCAGAAGTAATAGGGGTTATCGGGGATTCTTTCCCAGATACCAAAACGAGTCAAGGGACGGTCAGATGAAACAGTGGAGAAGAGCAATGCTTACAGAGGGTCTGTATCCCATATTAATGGCAGAAGAGTCGTTAGGGAGTAAATGCACAGAAAAGACCAAACATTTGGCTAGATTTGGAGATTCCGAAGACGAATTTATGGAAGATTTATTAAAGAATCCACCACCATATCAGGAAGGGACAAGTGGATGCACCCCAAGTGCACCCTTGTTACGGACACCCTTGGTGCATGAAGTATTACATGATTCACCAGTTAGTAGAGTGCTTCACGATAAAGAAAAGGAAGCGATAAATAGAAACAGAGCAGAATTAATTCAAAAAGTAACGCAATTGAGTGTTCACCCTGATTCATTGACCATACCTGTAACGATTGGTCCAGTGGTTCCCTTATATGGTGACAAGGCAATTTATCCCAAACCTCTAGTTGTACCTACACCTGTGAATGTTCCTAAACCGGAAGCAGTAGTAATGGTTGAGGATCACTTTAGTGATTGTGAGTCTATGATTTCATTAATGGACTTGCCCATTCGAGATTCTGTAAATAATACTCCACGAAGAGTAACACCTAGTTGCTCCAAAGATGTAAACATAGTAACCTCATCAGGAACTAAAAGTGCCACAGTAGTTACACCTGAAGATTTAGAAAGGTGGGCACAAGGATCAGACAAACAGAATTCACCCCCAAAGATAATGGACATTTATAAATTAAAAGTTGAATTAGAAGAAATGATAGCAGGAAATGTAGGAGTAGATCGCCTAAATACTTACGATGAAGAAGAATTATTGTTCATCTGCAGAAGCATCACAAGAAATGCAAAAATATTTCATGAGAAATTATCAGATTTAGCTCATCAGATGGGAATTGAAATAGGGAAGTCAAAGGTGCTGCAAAAACCCTATAGAGCAGATTTTTCAGACAAAGATTTAAAAAATATGAATGCTTCAGGAAGGAAATTACAAGTAAAGGAATTAATGACAGTTTTGTAGAAATGGGGAGAGCTAGATAAATGGAAAGCTAGATGGACAAAGAAAAAGGAAGAGGCACGATATAGTAAAACCACTTCAGAATATTTTATGAAGGAAACAGGGAAGGGAGATCGAGAAGTTCCAGGAGGGGGATATGTACATGTCCCATGGAGCAGACAGGATATTTTATCATTTACGAACAATTTTCCAAAATTGAGAGAAAAGCCAATTGAATGGTACAAGCAGGTTGAGAGGTTTGTGAAGGTGTCAAAGGTGTTGTTAAAAGACTTGGATGGTTTGTTTGACATAGAGGGACCTGCAGATTTGTGGACAGATTGCAAAATCACAATTGATTGGCCTAGTGAGGAGTATCCTAGAGATCCAAAGACAGGTGCCCCATCCAATGATGTAATGAAAAAGTATCAGCAGGTGATAACTTATTTGAAAGGGAAAATACCACCAAAGGAAACAGATTGGGTGAAAATAGACAGAACTACCCAAGAAGCCAGTGAATCGGTACATGCCTACTATGAGCGTTTATTGCAGGTATTTAAGCAGTATAGTGGATTTGAGGACATTGGAGATAAAACATGAGCCAGTTTGTTTACCGATTTGTTTACGGACTGAAGCCCGAGATTTGTCAGATGATTAAGCAGCACATGTTGTGCTGGCAAGGGAAACCCATTGACGAGATTTTGAAATATGCGAAATATTGTGGAGATGATATTGAAGATAGACACAAGAAATTGCAAGAGAAGGTGATGTGGGCTCAGGTGAAAATGGCTGACCGACAGGGAATTAATTTGGACAATCCAAATGATAATCAAGGAAAAGATTCTGGAACGAATGGTGACACTGGGAACGGAGGAAAAGTGAGAGGACGAATGAGCAGAGAAGAGGCTAAAAAGAAGTTTCCATGTCATGGATGCGGAAAATTAGGGCATTGGAAGGATGAATGTAAGAAGATTCGGAATAATAATGGCCCAAATCAAAATTTAAATCCACAGACACAGAATGACTCACAGCAGGGTGTAAATCCTCAGAGTCAGTTGCCACCTGCACCTATACAGGGTAATGTAAGCAGAGCAAAGCACGGTGCAGACGTCGGATATCAAGGAGGAAGTGGTAAGAATGATTATGTAACATCACAATTTCTTTTGCAGGACGGTTTTTGTACCTATAATAATTGACGGTGCCTAGGAGAGGGGAAGAAGGAGTGCGAACTTGGTGCATCCTTACCGGTAGATCAGTCAGGTCCATATGTTGAAGGAAATGTGAAAGGTAATGATATTACTTTTCTTTTGGACACTGGTGCTACTAGGTCTACTGTGAGAACAGCAGACATCCCAGACCTTCCTCTCGCTGGAGAAGCTATCCAAGTTGTGGGAGTGGCTAATCAGAAAATTAGAACACCTCTTACCGAACCAATGGAAGTAAAAATCGGAAATTTTAGAGAAATGCATCAATTTGTAGTATGTGATTCCAGTCCAGTAAATTTATTGGGCAGGGATTTGCTCTGTAAGATGAACTGTACAATTTTCTGCACACCGGATGGTGTGGCAATTCAGACCCCAGATGAAGACCATGTATATAAATTTATGATTGCAAAGCAAGGTACAGAAGTGGATGAGAAGTTTTCCCTGATAACAAAAGACGAGTTACCAGAAGAACTGAAAACTACGGTGAATCCCATAGTATGGGATTTCACGGGAAAGGAAGTAGGACTTATGGCCAAAATAGACCCAGTAAAAATTACTGTAAAAGAAGGTGCGATTTACCCAAACACCAGACAGTATAAAATGAGTGCAGAAGTAAAAGCAGGAGTCATTGAAGAGATTGACAGAATGGCAAAACAAGACATATTAAAGGAAGTAATGAGTAGCCCTTGTAACTCACCAATCATGGGTCTAAAGAAACCTAGTGGAAAATATAGGATCGTTCAAGACCTGCGCAAGGTAAATAAGATTGTGGAACCTTGTTGTCCTATAGTACCAAATCCTGCAGTAATTCTATATCAGATTCCTTGGACTGCAGGATGGTTTACTGTGATCGATTTATGCCAAGCATTCTTTTCGATACCCTTGCATCCAGATAGTCAGTATCTATTTTCATTTAAATTTGAGAACAAGGTCTATGTATGGAATCGTGTTCCTCAGGGGTACCCAGAAAGTCCTTCCATCTTTAACCAAATATTGAAAAAGTGTCTAGAAAAACTGGTGATGCCATGAAGCTCAGTCTTAGTGCAGTACATAGACGACTTACTAGTGGCATCTAACACCAGAGAGGATTGTGTCATTGACACCATAGCATTGCTAAATCATTTAGCAGAAGAAGGTCATAAGGCGTCACCTGAAAAATTACAGTTCTGTACTACAGCAGTAAAGTACCTAGGACACCAAATTGAGAGGGGCAGAAGCAGAATAACAGATGAAAGAATAAAACTAATAAAGAAAATGCAGATGCCTGTCTCTCAACGAGAAGTAAGAATGTTCCTTGGAATAGTAGGGTACTGTAGACAATGGATATTAGGATTTTCTCTACTAGCAAAACCTTTGATTCAGATGACGAAAAAGAAGGCAAAAGACCCAGTTGAATGGGATGATGAAAGTGTAGGTGCATTTGTAAAACTAAGAAATGCTTTGTGTGCAGCACCTGCCTTAGGCATGCCTGATTATAAGAGAAAATTTGCATTATTTTGCCATGAAAGAGAGAATTGTGCACTTTCAGTCCTAACCCAAAGACATAGTTTGACCAGACGTCCTATAGCATATTTTTCTCCTACATTGGACCCAGTGGCAGCTGCGTTGCCTGGTTGCTTAAAAGCAGTAGCTGCTACTTGTTTGAGCATTGAACAAAGTGAGTCAATTGTAATGGGACACCCTGTAAAAGTGTTCGTCCCACATGCAGTTGTGATTTTGCTGACAAGAACCCGAACTCAGCATCTTACTCCTAGTCGACTGACTAAGTATGAAAGAATAATTCTGGGTGCTGAAAATGTGACCATTGTAAGGTGCACAATAGTAAATCCAGCTACCTTACTACCAGACCCATATCATGAGGAAGTTAAAGATGATGAAGAAGAGCATGATTGTTTACAAGTCACAGAATTGTGCACAAAACCGCGTCCTGATATTCAGGAACTACCTCTCAGGGAGCCAGACAGGGAGCTGTTTGTTGATGGTTCATGACAAAGGCATGAAGATGGAAAACTAACTGCAGCATATGCAGTATGTGAACTAACTGGAATAGTTGAAGCATCCTATTTACCAGGGGTAAAATCTGCACAAATAGCTGAATTGATTGCTTTAATAAAAGCTTGCAAAATTGGGAGGAACCAAAAGATAACTATATTCACTGATAGTCAATATGGTTACGGGGTTGTGCATGATTTTGGCCAATTATGGATTCAGAGGGATTTCATGACTTCTTCAGGATCCCCCATTAAAAATGGACAGTTCGTAAAAGAACTACTGGAAGCAATACAATCACCAAAAGAATTGGCTGTGGTGAAATGTGCCGCACATCAGTCAGGAGATGACTGGGTGGTAGTCGGCAATAGATACGCAGATCTTGTGGCTCAACATTGTGCCAAAAACAGATTAGCAGTAAATAAAAGGGTGGAAAGAATGGGAATCAGCTGCCAACTTATGCTGTTTGCACCTCCTGAAACATGGAATGATGTAAAAAGATTGCAAGATGATGCTGATGAGAGCGAAAAGAGTATATGGATTAAAACAGGATGTACCCAAAAAGCAGAGGATGATGTATGGACTTGTGCTGACGGCAGACCAGTCATGCCTGATTGTCTGCTTTCACAAATGGCTAGGATGTATCATGGAGACACACATGTAGGGAGAGATGCAATGATCAGACTCTTTAGACAAAATTGGTTCAATCCAAAGTTTAGGGCAGTAGCAGAGAGTCTTTGCCAGAGATGTCTAACTTGCCAAATGCATAACCCAGGAAGAAAAACAGTAATTGGGTTTGGGAAAATTGGAAAGGCAGAGGGTTCATTCATGAGACTGCAACTTGATTTCATTCAGTTACCACCATGTAGAGGGCTGAAATATGCACTAGTCATAGTATGTCTATTTTCCAAGTGGGTGGAAGCATACCCTACCAGAAGGAATGATAGTCTTACAGTTGCAAAGTTGTTACTACGCGAATTAGTACCTAGATTTGGTTTTCCAGTAACTTTGGAATCAGATAGAGGAAAACACTTTAACAGTGAAGTGGTTAAAATACTCTGTGAAGCATTCCACATTGAACAAAAATTGCACTGTGCATATCGTCCAGAGGCTTCTGGAGTGGTGGAACAATTGAATGGCACGATAAAATCCAGACTGAGAAAAATGTGTGCTTCAACATCATTAGATTGGCCAGAAGCATTGCCTCTCGTTTTAATGGGACTCAGAAGCATTCCTGATAGAAACACCGGATTGAGTCCGCATGAGATAATAATGGAAAGAGCAATGAGACAATCACATGTACCCACGAATAAACTGCTGAATATATCAGATGATATGGTTCTGGATTATTGCAAAGGACTGGCTGACCTAGTGCGTTCTGTCTCTCACCAGGTTGGAGAAGACGCAGTTTCCAGACAGCCTGAACAAGAACATGATCTGAGTCCCGGAGACTGGGTGGTAGTGAAGAATCACACCAGAGAAACGTGTCTATCACCCAGGTGGGGCGAACCATGTCAGGTCATACTGATTACGAACACCGCAGTGAAGTGTGCAGGATTTCCTAATTGGATTCATGTAAGCCACACCAAAAGAGTACCAGATCCTGAAGAAGAAAATACTCAGATAATACCTGTTACTGAGGAAGCTGAAGGTTGCCCAGCTGAAGAATCTCGGGCCCGAGGTTTGAGGGAAGCTGACGAAGAACAACCGAGCACAAGTCAGGACTGGATACCAGTGGTAGAAATACCTGAGATCTACTACAGAACAAGAAGTCAAGTAAATCTAGAAGAAATTGAAGAAGATCAGATAGGTGAAGAAGAAGCAGCTCAGGAAGAAGAAGAAGAACAAACACAAGAACCTCAGCAGGAACAGATAGGGAGAGGAAACTGGGCTCAAATTAAAGAAGAACAATCAGACTTTGAGCAGGGACAGACAGGTTTAGAAGAATCCGGTCAGGCTGCAGAAGTTCAAAGTGCAATAAGCCCTGATCAGAACCAGTTAGATCAGGAAAAATACACAGAAGAAGAAGATCTTGAGAATTTCGAGAATGAAATCGTAAATCACGAACAAGATCAGTTACAAGAGATCCACAGTGAAACAGAAGAAGAAATAACAGTAAGACCTGGAAAAGAACAAGGAGAAGAAACTGAAATAAAAGAAAACAAGAGTGTGCCACAACTAGAAAACAAAAGAATTTCTGAAAAAGGAAATAAAGAGACAGTACAAACAGAGAAAACAAGAAAAGGTGATCATTGGCCTAGCGTCATCAAAAGAGTAAAATACCACATAACAACCAGAAGTGGAGATCCAGAACAAGTGAATGAAGTAACAAGTCAAGCAGAACAAAGAAATAAAAGTGAAAAACGAAGAAGCAAAAGACTGAAACTTGTGAATAACAAATTTAAGGGTCCTGATTGGACTTATATTATTCTCGAAGATTACGAAAGCTCAGAATCAAGTGAAAGTGGTGACGAAGGAACCAGTGCAGAACTGACTTACAAAAAAGAAATAGAACCACCTTGAGAAAGTGAAAAGACTTGAAGAATACGATAAGAAGAGCAATCTTCCTTGTCAAAAATGACTGACGATAGAGTTACTGGGAGACCAAAGCAGAAAGGTTGTAAAAGATGTTGTGCTATATGCATATGCAACCTGGTAGTGATGCTTATAGTGTGGTTAGTTGTGATCGTAGCAATTCCTTATCTTATGATAATAGATAAAAAGATTAACAACGAAACTAAGGAAAGAATAGGTAACTTAAAGGGTAATAGAGTAGAACTAAAGGCAGAAGACGAACCAGAATTACACCATGAAGTAACAGATAACGACACTAGTTTAAACGTTTTCACAAAGTTATTATTTCAATATGTAGATACTATGGAAGTTAGTAATTGTTATGTTTGTATGAAATTACCTGAATCAGTAGCAGAAGGATTAACGTATCATCACTTGCCATTAACCTATGGCATATCATGTAGTGTATTAGCCAGTTTATTTTATAAAACAGGACGATTACAGTATTATTATTCAAATATAGATGTGATATTTACTGAAATTCCGATTCGAAAGAATATGAATCCAGTGCTTAGTAGCAAAGATGCACAATTTATGGGAGAGTTTTTCTTAACAATGAAGTCAATAGACATAACACACGCACATAGAAGCAATCTAACATGTTTTTTACATGAAGAAGAAAAGGTATTTTTGAATTGAGTGGAGAGTAGAAGACAAGATTTCCAAAAGAAAGCTTCTGAGCATAAGGCTCATTTACCACCTTGGGCTGAGAAAGAGGGTAGTTACACACCTGGCAAGGCTCAAGCTGCTATGGCTCTGGATTTTGAAAGGAAAGGGAAAATTTGTCTACATAGGTTAGAGACAGAGTATAACAATATTTTCATCGGTACCAGTGAATGTGAACACAATTTCTTAATTCTTGGAGGTTGGGGACTAAAAGGAGGAACAGATTCAGTTTTTCCTGGAATCTATTATGTATGTGGGAATAAGGCTTACTTTAGGCTTCCTGCACGGTGGTATGGAAGTTGCTATTTTGGAATAGTATTTCCAAAAATATACCACGTAAAAAGAAACACTGGCAGCAATGAAAATACTAGTGACTTAACACGTAGAAAAAGAGCTAGTTTTTCAGAAATTTTAGGTGATATATTTGGTGCATTGATACCTTCAGTGGGAATAATTCTGAATTCAAGGAAAATATGTAAATTATCTACAGTGGTTGATCGTTTATCAACTGACACTGCTGGAGGATTTCTAATGATTAATGCGGAAATAGTTGCGATTAGATCTATGGTTATGCAAAATCGACTTACTCTTGACATTATTTTGGCAAAAGAGGGCGGAGTCTGTAAATTATTGAAGACAAAACACTGTTGCACTTACATTCCTGATAAAAGTGTAGAAATTGGAACGTATATACAGAACATAACTAAACTTGAAAGGGAACTAAAACCACTGGAAGTTGATAGTGTATGGGAAAGATTGACCAGTAGTATTAGGTCAATTGGAACTTGGTTTGCTAATATAGGGAAAGGACTTATAGGTAAAATATTAGTACCCTTAGCAGGGATAGCAATGATAGTATTTTCAATAATAATATGGTGCAAATGTTGTAGAAGGAAGGAATCATATAATGTGACAGAAAAGGGAAAGAAGAGAAAGTTTGATGAGATTGAACTTGAAGATTTAAGAAGTGAATTATATAAGAAATATATGTAAAATGTAAGTCCGTTTTTATATAGCACAGCTACTCACCCTTACGGGTCTCAAGGCGCTGGAGGCCGTAGTGGAAATTAAGTGAGCTATTGCCCAGAGTCACATGGTGCTGAGCTGAGCTGCCGCCGGAGCCGGGGATCGAACTGTGAACCCTGTGCTCCGAAGTCAGCTGCCCTGGCCGCTGCACCACACCTCTCCACTCCAACTAAGAAATTGAAAGGAGATGTGAAAAGTAGAAAGTGTAAAAATGAAAATGAAACCATAATATGCTAAAGGTTGGCATCTAATTGTGGGTAGTATTTTGATGGCTCAGAAACGCCATCAGAGAGGGGATTGATGGAGCAAGGACTCACAAATGAGACTTGCTCGGATGCAATCCTCTTAAAGTATTAATGTATTAAAATTGTATTGTTATACTAACTATTGCACACACAAATATAAATAGCAAGGAAGCTTGCCTATGTGTTTTTACTATCAAGTAACGATTGTCTATTCTAAAATGGCCGCTAAAACGCGGGAACTTTACTGCGCATGTCTCAACCATATCACGTGGTGTGACGTCTTTCTTTGCTTGGTGGGAAAATTCTTGCTTCTGCGCAGTGTGATTTAAAATGGCTGCTATATGTTCTCACATGCTACAGCTTGCTCTTATGTTTTGTTTAAAACTGTGATATTTTAACGCTATTAATGCGGGGATAAGTTTATAAGTAAATGGGATTAAAATAGACAGAGCGGGTATACAGTGAAACATTTTATTTGTGATTTTAATATTTTCTTCTTTGACTTTATTAGTTCGTAAATGTTGGGCCTGGGGTTGGTGAACTGAAAACTCGAATGACGTGGGTTCTGCGCATGCTCCTTGAAAGACTGCCCAGAGGGAAAAGGATGAAGTCAACCTGGACGTCGTCCAAGGCCACGACCTGATGGCCTATATTGTCATATTCATGGATGTCCTCATAAAATTGTAACATTGTACATGAAAAGGCACAAACTTTGTCATGAGACGGGTGGGAAATAAAGCAAATGTATTCAATTTGAGGGGCGGTATTTTAAAACAAAGAGCTTTAAGAAATGAATTAAATCAATATGGTGTGAGGATCAACCCCCTGTCCCTGTCCAATCAGAAGTAGTGGCACCATAACTTAGCAACATTTAGGGGAGGTACATGGGCGTAGAGGGGTATAATAGATATAGAATTAGCTAATTAGCCAGACCAGGCAGATGCTGCTCAGCATTAGGAAGATCAGGTTTTGACGCTCGACGAGCTGAGCGATTGCAGACTGAACCACTGTCCAGAGAGGTCCTGAGGTGGGGGCGGCGGAATCCATTAGAAGGAAGAAACGGGAGAATCGAGGAGAAGCGAAGTACCAGAGAGGGGAACGACGCAGGCGTCGTGGGTAGAGAGGTCACCGGTCCTGTCCTGATCCGGGAGGAGTCTTTGCTCTTCATCCTTCCAGGGTCCTATCTTTCCAACTCCTTGGCCAAGGGGTTTGGTTCTCGCACTTAGGTAAATATAATGCAAACCTTAGTTGCGCTGCTGTCTCTATCCTCTCTTTTCTAAGGGACCGTCATTAATCGATAAATCATTGTTGTGCTTCCTCCATGAGATTTGATTTAAGTACTATGTGGCTTTGTATTTTACTCTGCTAAATCTTTTAGATAAACATTTAAAAATTCTTGACTTTGTGATTATTTAGAAATTATGAATTGTATGGAATGTCACTCATTTTAAATTTCCCAATTATCAAAGGGTCCATCGGTAAGTCATTACTCTTCAATCAGAAGATAATTGGTAGCAGGGATTTGATAAAGAGTACCAACTGACCCACCAGCGGAAATTGCTAGCGTAGTATGAATGTATGGGCCCAAGTGAGTATTTTGTGTATGAATGCTTGTTGCTAGTAACCCGCTGGATCACTACTACTAAATGCCTTTTGTGAATACCGAAAGTTGTAAAGTTAGGATTTTGTCTCAGTTTAGTAGTAGTAAAGTTAGGAATCCTAACTTTACTACTACTAAATGCCTTCTGTGAATACCAAAAGTAGTAAGTTTAGGATTTTGTCTCAGATTACTTTTGTGAATCGGGCCCCTTGTTATTATCTATCAGACCACAGACTGGTTTTGTGAACTTAAGACAATGATGGGCATTAAAGTCCCCCACCCATAGCAACCAGGGGAGGTTTCTGCCTTTGAGAATTGGGGCGTTGCCCCACTCACATGATGGCTCCCTGATCCCTATTTTATTAGCATATATAAATTAATTTTTATTTTTAAAACACTGCACTCTTATGATTTATTTTCATGTGCCCACGGCAGTCAGCCTTCAGCCGAGGGCATCAGTGGCTGTAAAGTGGGTGGGGTTTCACTTTTGTTAGACACCTCTACACAATGGAGCGAGCGAGCACCTAGGCCCGAAGTGCACATGCCGGGTTACACAGCTACCTTTCTCCGGCTAGTCCAACAAGCGCACTAGAGACCTCTCTCCACTTGCACACTGGGAACCGGGGATTGATCAAAGCCCCAACCCCCAGCCTCCTAATGAGCAGTGAGTTTGCCTGCTCAAGCCAATCCTGGAACTGTTCTCATGCAGTGTAACAGCAAGGGAGCAGCATTCTGATTTGGCTGCAACTGATAGAGGGTGGCCTTGGCATGGAGTGCTATGACCCGGCAACGAGGGATGTGGGGTTGAGAGAATTAACGGGCAGATGAAGGCCACTGTAGAGACACATAACATATGAGTTGGGAGTGATATGCACGGGACAGGACAGCTGTGAGAGACACAAATGAGGTAAAAAGGTGATATGCAATCATAAGAGAGCATGGATCCGTCCGTTCATGCAGATCCTCACATCTGGAGCCCTCGTAGCTGCCTTCTGGGGCAAGAGGACTGTCTGCATGGGGGGGCACCAGCTAGTCACCACAAGGAAAATCTTGGAGAACGTAAACTATGAAGGCATCCACGAGGTGAGCAGGCCAGGGCCAGGGGCGAAAGAGCACTTCCAGCGAGGGGCAGACGGCACTTCACCAGCCACTCATCAGCTGCCCCTTTAATGTGCCTTCTCCTCGCTTCAGTACGAGAGCAGTGTGCCAACTTAGAGGTGAGGAGCCGGGAGGGGGGAAGCATGCGTAAGCGGTCACTGGCAGTGTGTGCGAGGGTAGCTGAGGCGGTCACCGGGAGCAGTCACAAGTGCAGAGCCACCAGGGATACACACTAGTCTGGGAAAGCACTATAAGGTAGACTTCCATGAAACTGCCTTCGGCAGTATCTATGTGAACTGCCCTCTCTCATCAGCGAAGGGTTAAAAGGGAGGCTGGAAACGGTGTGTATGTATTGGAAATATGTGCCAGATAGGGCTGTGGTGTAATTTATTGTATACTCATCGTGTGCCCTACGAACCTGGGCACCACTAGGTGGCTTTACGGTGTGCATCTGGTCTTGCTGAAGAACACAGTATTGAGAGCTCTGGGGTGTGAACTTTGGAGCAGTGCGCGTTCCTTATAATAGCCGCCAGCTTCATCTTTTCACTGCCCACCTGTGACAACATTTCAAATTGGCCACCAATGCCAGCTTCTCACACTACCCACCAGAAGGTTGAGGTCAAGACTCCATGCCCATTAAATACATGGCCTCTTTGCTGGGAATGAAAAAAAAAACCAATACTGTTAGTACAGTAGTTCAGGCGGTTTTCTGGAGAAATCTCTGACTATGTCCTCACAGACTGTGAATTTAGGTAGCCTGTAATACTAGAACGTGCTCAATATATTTATTATTCGTTCCTCATATTTAGTTTTCACTGTTGGCCCTTGAACAGAGTGCAAGTATCTCTCTCTGCCTGCACTGTACTGTTCCTGTGCGTTTCTGGCGCTGAGTGTTTATTCTGCAGGTACCTTCAGACCAGTGCTTTAAATGGGAAAAAATAAGTGCAGGTACTCATCAAATTGAGCTAGGGGCGTGGCTAGTGGGCGGGGTTAGAGGTGGAGCGAGACATGATGATACAAAAACACTTCTATTGAGGTATTCATGTTGCCCTTGCATTTCCTGGATAGTGATATCAAACTTTCCATATGTGCAGATTAATAGCTAAAAACCTGAATGTGCCAAGCCATCAACAGTACTTTTAGCACTTTCAGGCTAATAATCAATGAGACTCTGCCACTAACATCGGTTGCAGCCTGCGGCAGGACAGAACAAAACATGTGAGAAATGTATCAATTTAAACAAAATGTGTTAACTCGTTACACAAAATGAAGGCCAAACGCCAAATGTTCATGTTTCCTTGTTTTGTAATATTTACAGCTTCTTAATATAATAATTCTAATGTTCCTACTTGCTTGCATTTGGCGCAATACTTATATATTCAAGAGTGCACACACACAAACAAGCATTCCTCGCATTTCTTTTCAAATATGTCCCGATTCTGTTCCTCTCAAACATACACTATCTCTCTTCACATCTCAAACCTCGCGATCCCTCCCACACTCACCTCTCTCCCGTTTGTAGCTAATTCTGTCCCCTATTGTATCCTATCACTGTCTCTACTATCACTCTTTCTATTTCTAATCTGCCCTCCCGCGCCTCTCTACCTCTTTCTGTAACCTGTCTGGATCTCTTACATATCTATATCTGCGTTTACCCCTTCAGCCTCTCTATATTTCTGTACTTTAAACTGTCTGCTCCTTCCCCCTCACTCTTCACCTTCACTCACCCCCATTTTCCCTCCTCTCCCCTCGGCAGAAAGCCCCACAGCCGGAGAGCTTGCAGTGGCAGACAGTGAGCACTGCAGGGTCAAGAGCATATGCAGAGGCCAGCAGGGTAGAGGTCAGGGGAAGAACAATACTGCCCTCCAAAGGAAAGGTCAGTTGACCTCCTCCCACCTCACCTGGGCACCAAGGAGCCCACCACCTCATCATGGACTCAATGTCTCAGCAGGCTGGCGGGTGGGGGGTGGATTTGCAGGGGCAAGTGAGAGAGGAGAAAGACAATCAGACCCCACTGGGAGGCCAATGGGTGAAAATGGCCCTTTGTACCTGGGTTCCTCCACGGCAAACACTCGCAAGACGCCCCAGCGGCAGGCCTCCAATTGGCCGTTCCGGCCCCATCAGGCAGCTTGCCAGTTGCCACAACTGAATAATACAGACAGACGGCAACGGGCAACATGCTGCCAAAAAACCGTCACTCAGCTGGCCCTCGGGCACCAATCCAGTGCCCATCTTATCAGTCAGAACCTGAGTACCGGTACTCTCCTTGACAGTGGAGAAGTGCCGGTACTCGGCTTGGTAAAAATAAAAAGTGCCGGTACTCAGTACCGGCCCATTTAAAGCACTGCTTCAGACGCTTTACAGCAAGGCCTATAGTCAGTTCCGTGCCACCACCCTCTTGGGTGCTGTGCGCGCTTTCTCCTTGGGCAGACAGTGACCTG
This sequence comes from Calotriton arnoldi, assembly GCA_963921515.1. Taxonomy (NCBI): domain Eukaryota; kingdom Metazoa; phylum Chordata; class Amphibia; order Caudata; family Salamandridae; genus Calotriton; species Calotriton arnoldi. The sequence goes on from CAWUFW010013239.1 coordinate 128,713, forward strand.
CATATCAGTTTGTGGACGCAGATTTTGTGTGCGTGTTAAAATAACAGGAACTTATTTTTTATGTAGCTCTGCTTGCCGTATGTATGCCGGATCTAAAGGCTGTGCAGTCGACGCACATCATGCCTTCTTTGTACACTGTTGTCCAAGCGCACCCAGTGTGTATCCTGCATGTTGTGTGGGCATGCTGTGTTTACATGCCCTGCTCGTTCAGTACATTATGCCTTGCCAGGCTTTCAGTAGCCAAGAGACAGGCACTTACAGAAAAGTAGAGAAGAAAGAAAGGGTAGGTTTTGAGATGTTTGGATGGGAGAAGGAATGGAGAAATGGAAAAAGGGCTACAGAAAGAAAGTCAGCAAAAGAAGGAATTAAAACTGAAAATGAGAGAAAAATAAGAGAACTAGTAGAAGAGAGAAAGGAAGTAAGACAGAAGGGAGAAAAACAAAATGGAAAGAAACAAATGGGTAGAAAGAGAAAGAAGAGGTACTCAGCATTGTTATCTCAAAGTCTGTTATGAAGTTATGTGGTTATACTGAATAAGCAGGTACCTACGTCATTATCATATGAAATCTCTTTATTGATGTCATAACTACACTTTCATTGCTTTATTAACCTTCTTGCTTTATTAAATTTGCTTGGAAATGCACCATTTGCCCACTCTTTTTTCAAAATCTTCTTGGGGGAGAACCCAAAACCTCCTTATGCCAGTCGGGCTCGCTCACTATGTTCACTCACCATAGGGCACTCATCCAGAACTTTTACACCTCACCACTTTCATATGTCACCAGCCGCCACTGTCATCTGGTCTTGCTGAAAAATATGGTATACAGAGCATTGGGGTCTGGACCTTGGAGCAGTGTGCGTTCCTTATAATAGCCACCAGTATCAGCTTTTCACTGCCCATCTGTGGCAACATTTCACATTGGCCACCGATGCCAGTTTCTCACACTACCCACCAGAAGGTTGTGAGCAAGACTCCATGCCTATTGAATACATGGCCTCTTTGTTGGGAATGAAGAAGGGACAATACTGTTAGTATTGTAATTGAGGCGGTTTTCTGGAGAAATCTCTGCCTATGTCCTCACAGACAGGGAATTTAGATAGTCTGTAAAACTAGAATGTGTTTAATATATTTGTTATTCATTCCTCATAATTATTATTAACTATACTTTCAGAATTGCTTTATTAACCTTCTTGCTTTCTCAAATTTGCTTGAAAATGCACCATTTGCCCACTGTTTTTAAAAAATATTCTCAGGGGGAGAACCCCCCCAAAACCCCTTTATGCCAGTCGGGCTTCACTTGCTAAACTCGCTAGCCACAGGACACTCATTCAGTACCTTTATGCCTCACCAATTTCAAATTTCACCAGCCGCCACTGCCTGTTCCTCAGGATGCCTGAAAGCAAATGGCTTCCAGCGCGTCCTGGAGCTCCTAATGATGTCAGCGCGTGCAATGCACGCTGACGTCATGGGATTGTCAAGGGGGATCAGGAGTGACAGCGGAAACTCTTCCGCTGCCATCCCTGTTTGGGGGGGTAGATGGACTGCCCATGAGGGGAGCGCCAGAGCTTCCCCCAAGGGTGGGTGTCATGATGGAATGGTTCTGTAATGAGCACATGCCCACCGTGGCTCAAGACGGTACCGTCATGAGCATGAAAGGGGTTAAATGCCTTATAACTTAAAAAATACCAATCCTACTTACCTGTAGTACCCAATAGGATCATCTGCACACAATAGTATATAACCCTGCCAAAGTTTATGGAAATCTGTTGAGCCGTTTTCGTGATATGTCCAATACAAAAGTCTGTGAAAAATGCATTGGTGGAAAAACACGTTTTGGGACCTGCTTTTATCTTTTATCTTTCCATCCTCGGCCAAGGTAGAAAAAGCTATATGGTCTGAAAAGTTTTGTGGAGATTTGTCAAATGGGGCAAAGTTATTAGTGAGCAAAGTTCTGAGGAATTTCTATATCTAGGTATCCTAACTATAAATACAGTGTTGGTACCACCACTCTGTATTAGAACATTAAAATGTTGGGAGCTCCATTGAAGACAATGGAGTGCTCCGGGCTTCTAATGGACTGTAAAAGCCCAGAGCTCCAAAATTCCAGGTCTTTAACGCTGGAGCGGGCCTTTAATGGCCAGTATAGCTGGCTATGGTGTGCTATAATACTATATTATATATACTATATGTTATACATAGTTGTAGTTAGATAGGAATTCCTTGGATTTTTGCCCATTAATAGCTTTGCATCAGTTTGGCGAATCTCCACGAAACTTTGCAGACCTATTGCCCCTTTCTACATTGGCAGATGGTGCAAAGTTTAGCTGTCGTTGGTCAAGGGGGTACAAATATAAAAGGCGAGTCCCAAACGCGTTTTGTACCCAATGCATTTTCCATAGACTTTATACTCAACTGTAGCAGCCAAACGCCTAAGCAGATTTCCATGAAATTTAGCAGAATTGTAGATTATGGTGTTTAGATGATCCTTTTAGGGTTAGAGATAAGTAGGGTAAGTATTTTTCAAGTTATAAGGCATTTTAACTTAGTGATATCTCATGCTGCTGTAGTATCAAAAACATTTGCAGAAGTACTGCAGTACATGGTGCCGGCAAGTCATTATGTGATTAGGTAATGACTGCGTTTACAAAAGTTAAAAACAGTTATGTTGTTTTATCACATAATGGCTGTGCTGTGGGTTAGGGCCTTAATTCAAGGTAAGTATTATGTTTTATACGTTAAATATAGTTTTTATATATTTAAAAAACATAATTCACATAGTACCATGGTACCACCAAGGAAGTATTGTGGTACCAAAAATAAAATAAGTATGTTTAAAAATTGTAAAAACACTGTAATACACTATATTTCACAAACATAATCAGGTACAGTGTAGTTACAATTTTTAACATATTTAATTCTTTCTGAAAAATGCATTTTAATTGTCATTTCAAGCTACCATGCTATACCGCTCAACATATAACTAAGGCCTACATATACTATTGTATTGCCTTTCCCTTGAATCACGCATGTTGTCACATGGGCAGCACAATACTTAAGTCACATTTACAAAGCAATGCAAGGCCACCATGCGTGACCCTGCATTGCTTGGTAAATACTGAGAAACACAAGGCAACACTATTCGCTGTTTTTATGTACTCTGAAAACCATAATGTAAATTCATGGTCAATTTCACCTACAAAAGTTATGCACTCCACTCTATGTCACTCTACGCCACTCCACTCTCCGGGATTCAACTGTATGCCACTCAAGTGTACACCACTCCACTCTGCGCCACTCCAGTCTATGCCAGTCTACTTCACACCACTCCACTGTACGCAACTCCACAAAATGCTAATCCACTCTACGCCACTCTACTCTACATCACTTCATTATAAGCCACTCCACTGTACACCATTTCACTCAATTCTATTATACTGTAAGCAACTCCACTCTATACCACTACACTGATTGGTATTTTAGCATGCCCCACTACAATGTATGTCACTACAGTCTATGCCACTATACGCTATTCCTTTCTATGCCAATACACTCTCTGCCACTCCACTGTACGCCACTTCACTGTATGCTACTCCACTGTACAGTATTTCACTGTACTCCACTGCACTGTTCACCACTGTATGTCTCTCCCCTGTATGCTACTCCTCTCCACTGCAGTGTTCACAGATCCAGAATACATCACTAAATGTTATGCTATTCCACTGGACGCCACTCCATTGTATGTCATTCACCTGTATTCCAATATATTCCACTCTACCCCACTCCACTGTATGCCACTACAGTCTAATCCACTCCACTATATACCACTCCACTGTGCGCTACTCTACTATATGCTATTCTACTGTACACCAATCCACTGTAAGCCACTACACTCAACGCTATTCCAGTACATGCCACTACACTGTACAGCACTTAACTGTACACTATTCCACAGTATTCCACTCCACTGTACGCTACTACACTCTACGCCACTCCAATAGTTAGGGTTTTTATAGGAAAAAAAAAAGTTGCCCTAACTATAACTAAGTTTTAACCTTTTTTTTTATTGGATAAATAGATAGATAGATAGATAGATAGATAGATAGATAGATAGATAGATAGATAGATAGATAGATAGATAGATAGATAGATAGATAGATAGATAGATAGAGGAACCTGAGAAAATTGGAGTCGGAGTACATTATCAGTTTAAACACAATCTTTCTAGGAGGCCTGAATATTGACTAAGAACTCTATATACACATTGGCTAATATGAACAGACATACTTTACTTCAAATAGGACCTGTAGAAGACCAAGTTTGATCATATAACAATTTGATTAGGAATATTTTCAAGGTTCTGTAACATACTCTTGATGAGTTCATGTCAGGTTAAAGTAGCCAGTTTTTGCGTATGTATTTCACAATTAAGATAAGAATGATTCGGGTTGGTGATGGTATCACAATGCACATGTTTTTAACTGGGTGTTCTTTTTTATTTGACATAGTGGGGCAGAGAAATAAAAATGTAATTACTATTTGCATACTTATTGACCAGTTGGACAGTGGGAACAATATTATTGTTATCCCTCATGTTCCTTTTTAGTATGTGTCACTTGGCTTGGGATTTCCTCTGTTTTTCTGTTCAGAAATCCTGGATCACTGGGGCAGTAAACAACAATTACTGTTTCATTTATTACAGGCTTCTAATGTGCAATTGGTAGGGGGTCTCCTCCCTCTTTTTCTCTTATTTTTCTATCATCTTTCCTTGCTTTCTCGAAAATAAGTATTGCAAAGATCTTACGAATTAAAAGTTTCTTGGGAGGTCCATATGAAAAGAATGTATCTAATGTAAATCAATAATGATGCAAAATAGTTGGGAGATTTCTCATTATGTTAATGGTATTTTTAAAACACTAAAATTACATTTGTGATTTATGTTTAAATCTAAGTAGATGTAAGAAATGAATTCCAAGTACTTAAGTATTTTTTACAAAATGACTTAGGGCCTGATTTAGATCTTGGCGGACAAGTTACTCTGTCACAAGGGTGACGGATATCCCATCCGCCAAAATATAAATCCAATAGGATAGAATGAGATTTTTATTATGGCAGGCGGGATATCAATCACCATTGTGACAGACTAACCCGTCCACCAAGATTTAAATAAGGCCCTAATTTATAGTCTGTTTTCCAAGAATAGGACATCATTGACATGATAGTATGCCCTTCATGTCCATGGTTCCTTAATGTGTTTTAAAGGGAATAGGTCACTTGTAAACATAGGCTCTTAGGAAGACGGTTGTTAGGTCGAAACACGTTACCTTTTAGATAAAAAGCATTGGAGCATATTCTGGATTGCGGTAGTGCCGTTATGTGATTTTCTGGCATCCTGAAACTTTCAGGCCTGCTCCAAATTGCTGGTGGTGCTGGAAATGGCGTTACCGCCAGCGCCTTACACAAAGCCAAGTTGCACACTCCAAATCGGAGGTGTCCGGCACTCAATGACGTAGAGCTTATAACTTTTATTTAGGTAACATCAGACAAACAGAATGCGTTTTGGCTGGAAACCAGCCTTCGTCACACTGTGAAGCGCCATTTTGTTACATGTATAAATACTCTCAAAGTAATAAACATAGACAAAATCTAGTCAATGCAACTGGGTTTTCTTAATATGTCATACATAATAAACACATAATGTGGCAAAAAAGTTATACCAAGATACCCAAATAAGAACAAAATTATCAATATCAATGTATTGAATGAAACAGGAATAACCAGTGGGATAATGAAATTAAGTGTCTTGATCTATATATAAAGTTACTTTTGCAAGTGGTTCGGGTGAGGTATTTTGTTTCTTGAGAACTACCTAAGAGGCACTTCTGCCCAATATCCCCACACACCACTTTCCCCATCCTCCAAAATAAAAACAAAGACTTGCTGAGGCTTCCATTGATGTACTGGGGTGTTTTCAAGCCTAGTAATGAACAGCAGCTGGTTAGAGTTCTCCAAAATGCGCTAAATCCTCTCAGTCCAGAGGTTTTAAGTTTGCCTTACCTACCACTGTGTGCTATCGACTCTTCACTGGGTGACCGTGTAAACGGAGCCAATATCATGTGATACATGGGGGACATGTGCGTATCCCTGCTGGTCCTGGCCTGGGACGTAGAGGCAGGGTTGGTAAAGGAATGTATTTAGTTGTTTTCCTCACCTTCTCTATGTGCATGGACATAGGTATGGAGGTGAAGTGAGTGTCTACTATATAAGCACTTTTTTATATCCCAGGAATGACTCAAATTTATTTTTTCACAAAACCCAAAAAAAAACAAATGACAGAAAGGCTCCAGTGTAATTGAAATTTGGTGAACTTTCATCCAGCAATTTCACATTTTTGTACAATGAAAGTTTGCTATGGGAAGATCCAAAATAAATTGATATGTTGCAAGTCCTTGGAACTCCCCCCTTTAAACCTTTGACTCATTTGGGAAGCATTTGACACTTACTGAGGACTGTGCAAACTGACAGGCTGCTCCACTAAGGGATTCAGAGTCCCAGCCTGTATCTAAGGAGGAGGAGCTACCTCCAGCAATGCCGCACTGACAGCTTGCGCTATAAAGCGCTCTTCATCATCCACGGCGCTGGATGCATTTGACACTTGCTGAGTATTGTGCAAACTGATGGGGCGTAAATATACTAAAGAAGAAATCACCGGGGAAAGATTGTGCAACACTAATGAACTACATTACAGGAGCGATGGGAACAATAGGAAAACAAATACTAACTGTTGATGAGACTTTGAACTCTGGAGGGGAGGGGAGTCATAGTACCTTCTGTCCAAGTGCAAGAAGTAGACCCCATTATTCTAGTGGAGAATGGATCTGGGAACAGACAACAAAGTCAAAATGGGAGTGTCCAATTTGTTTCTGGATCTATCTCTGTTAGTGAGCTTGACTTGCAACCACCATCAAAACACCCCAGAAATCCAGAGGCTAGCCCTAAAGTGGCTCTGTCTGGGGTAGGAGGCTCCAGCTTTAAACTCCCTAAACTAAATCCATTATCCAACCTAGCTTCAGAGAGAATAAAAAGTAAAATCCCAGCAAAAATGTACCCCAAAATTCCTCCAAGCGATATAAAGAAATTGACCTCTCTAGTAGAAACACTAGACATATTTATGAGATTGGCAATGAATGCATTATCCACTAGAGTTGATCGAATAGAGGCCACGTTTAATCCCTGTATGGACATGATGAAGGTGAATCAGGTTCAGTCTCTAACGCAAAAGCAAGTGGAAGAATGTGGGGCTACTGTCAGGGGGGAGGAAACAACCGGGACTGCTAGTAAGATGGGCCATACTAGAGATATGCCGACCATAGAAGGGACTTGCAAAGAGTGCACTATAAGAAATGAAAAAAATGCATTAACAGGCAGTACGAGAGCTTCATCGCATCTTAACCCTCCAGTTACGATGATAGAGAACAAAATAAAGGGTGGAGAGCCTTGTCCTATTTGGAATCCACTTTATAATACAAGTAATCCAATACAATCTAGGTATTTGTCCTATAAAGATCGTTTGGATCTGCCACCAGCTGCAACTCCTTATGTAGTGGTACTAATAAATGTCCTAACTCTATCAGATCTATAAAACATATCTTGGGACACTTTGAGGAATAAAGTTCTGCATTAGGGTGGACCTAAAATGGGTCTAACACAGCCCCTTTTTTCTGACATAAAAATGGTCAGAAGAGTGAGTTGGGTTGGGAGGCGCTGCAAAACACTATAAGGAGACTGCGTCGTTCTCTCATTTAAAACCCCACACCTGGTAGAAACCATTATTAATAGAGCTAGTACTCCTATGGTTTCCTGCCAAAGTGTTAATTTATTACCGCTGGGCTATTTTTAAAAGCCACGAGGCACTGTGGAGCTAACAAAGGTCAGAGGGGATATAAATGAGGGATATCGTTATAGGGTCTCGTACAACATTCCAGTTAACAACCGTTTTGAGTGCTTACCAATGCTAGATGGTATAGACTGGCTTACCGCAGGACATTCTACTGTATCTGAATATAATGGATGCAGACTAGATACGGGCCTTACCTTACTCATGCAACGGGGTGACATCAGGGAAAATTCAGGAAATACACTTACTGTAGTTACTCCATCAATGACACTTCACCCTCTCTCAACCCCAAATGGTAATCCAGATATAGGCAACAGTATAGATGATCAGTGCAAGGTACTATTCTGGAAAGTTGCAGGATTGCGATCCAAGATCCATTAACAGAGTGGGTGGACTTCGTTAGCAACTTTAGCATTTTCTGCTTACGGAAAACCTGGGCGGTGGAACCACTTCACATCAATGGGTATAAGACATTTCACACTACAGCTTTACCGTCTCCATCTTGAAGATCTAAATAGGGGCTAAGCACATACATTTTGAACTATATGAACATTACCAAAATAAAGCTGACAGCATCCGAAATCTATTACCAAGTTATTACTATCGAAATTACTCTAGATAACTTGTAAGTTGTGGTAAATTATTATAATAATGCATCGATTGAGCAGATAAGCCTGGCCCTTAGACAACTGTGTAAAAACCTATTACATTGTCAGAATGGTTCAGTAAAGGACATGTTCATTCTCTGGGGTGGGGATTTTAAGATTAGCCTGTGTCCAAGTCATGCAGAAAAAATATGTGGCATAACAATAGATGGCATAACAAGTCATACCCATTTCCCTCATACGCTTTATGTGGATAACCTGAACGATATTCTGTTTATGCTTGATTTAGGATTTGCTAACAAATGATGTACTCCATCAGTACCATTTGACTGTACTTTTAATGGAAGAGATGAAGATACTATTATAGACTATGTGTTAACATCAAATAGATAGTCAACTAGAGTTAAGGGTTTTAAAACACATAACAACCCCTTAAGCGACCATTTTCCTCAGAGTGTAAGTTTTGTGTTGTCTAGTGAAGTAATAAAAAGAAAGGGTAAGAACCTATATGTGGTTAACGACATTACTCTTAATAGAATTAATGGTTACTCCTTACGTTGGTCCAAAGTTGATCCTGTAAATTTTACTAAGCAGTTAGTGACTACTCATTACAAAGCCTTCCTAGACTGCCTGGATGATACTTTGGATCAAGTTAAAATCTTGGAAGCCTTCCAACTGAACACAACAGGGATTAAAGAGGGCTTCTCGGTTCAAAATAGAACAGCGAATAAGCAAAAACATAGATGGTTTGACACGAGATGCACCAAGGTGAATAAGAAACTGAAAAATGTGCTACGTAGGCCATTGAAGTCCAGGCAAGAAATAAAAGTATGTAGAATGGAGTATAAACAAGCCCTTAGAGAATGTAGAAAGGGCATGAGAGACAAGGCATGGAGGGCCTTGCATGAAGCAAATCTGCTTAGAGATAACGGTGCATTTTGGCGGGCAGTAAATGCACCTTTCTTGAGACCTCAAGACACTCCAACTATAGAGATCGCGATCAGTGAAGAGGAACGGGTTACCCACTTCTCTAACATGTACAAACTACCAATGGAGAATACGGGAACCTGCAACGCCTCAACAATAACGATTGCCAACTCCTCCCCTAAAGTGCTGATTAACCTTCTGTTTACATTAGAAGAGGTTACCCTAGCTTTAGAAGCAAGTAAAGGGAGAAAAGCACCTGGTCCTGACGGTATACCAGTCGACCTCTTTAAAGCTAATATTGCTCTTTGGGCCCCACTATTGACACAGATCTTGGCAGCATTCTGTACTATAGGTTTCATAGATACCTGGTCGGAATCACTTTTGGTACCAATTTACAAAAAGAAGATCGTCTTAACCCCTCTTGTTACTGGGAAATCTCATTACTTGACTCATTGGTCAAGGTGGCCGGACTTATTGTATTGAACAACCTTCAGGACTGGGCCGAAGCCAATGAAATTTTATCTGAGTTGCAATTCGGCTTTTGAGCAGGTCTTGGGACAGTAGAGCAGGGACTCAATTTGAATTTACTAATTGGGAAACATACGCTGGCCAAGCAGGGTAGCCTGTTTTTGGCATTTGTTGACCTATCGTCGGCCTTTGATTGTGTGGCGCATGATAAATTGTGGACTATAATGGCTGATTTAGGCGTTGATCCACCATTATTAGATTTTCGGAGGCAATTATACACTGACATCAGAGCAAGAGTGCGATATGGGGCTAAGGGAGAGTGCGCTACATCATTCAGCATAGAGAGAGGGGTAAGGCAGGGATGCGTTTTGGCACCCTTGCTCTTTACATTATATATAAATAGTTTGAGCCATACACTGATAAGTGCCGGGATCTACCACAAGTTGGACACAGTCCAATACCTGCCCTCCTCTATGCTGATGATGCTGTGCTTATGGCACGCACTCAGCTGGAGCTCCAACGCCTATTAATAAGCTTAACTACTTACATGCAGAACTTAGGTCTGCAAGTTAATAAATCCAAGACCTTCATAATGAAGTGCGGGAAAAGGAATTTAAAGTGTAGGGATATCCTCATAGAAAATGAGAAGATTGACTTCACTAAGATATTTTCTTATCTGGGTATTCTGTTTTACCAGAATGGTATGTGGAGTCAGGCAATCAAATCAAGAAAGCTACTGTTTTTGAAAGGCACGGCGGCTTTGTCTAATTTTTCAAGGAAGCTTGGCAGAAAACCCAGTAGAATTAATAAATATATGCAAGGCAAAGTGTGTATCAACTGCTTCTTATGGAGCTGGTGTATGGGGGTGTTCTGATTGCCAGCCCTTGTAAATGGTAGAGAATGACTTTCTAAGATTTCTTTTAGCAGTACCAGGTAGTTGTTCCACCTATGTTTGCCATGCGGAGGTCGGTTTACCTTATTTATCTGACTTTATTAAGACTCAGCCAATTCTTTTATGGCATAAGATCTGGTCCTCTGAGAAAACTACCCTTAATAGAGATATTATAAGGGATTGTTTTAAATTACATTGGGTACTTAATATACCCTAGCTGAAGTACATTAAAGATTTCATGAGTGATCTGGGTCATCCGGAATTTTATGATCAGCCAGAATCCCTAGAACATATTAATAGAAAAGATCTTAAAAGAGAGTGTATGATGTTAATGGATAAACTAAAACTGACCTCGGAACTATTAAAGCTGAGTTTTTGTAATAATCAGATGATCTTGGTCAACTATGACATACAACCTTATTTAAAATATATGGAGGGTACTCAAGATAGATTTGTTTTAACATGTTTTAGACTGGGCAACTTTCAGCGCCTGACGAGCTTTCAGAGATAAATGACTGGTCGCAATGCCTTTGTAAGTGCCCCTGTGACGGAAAGTCACAGCAGACAACATTTCATATACTTTTCTTTTGTACATTTTATGAAAAATAGAGAAAGATTTGGGTTTTACTGATATTAAGGTCGCTTGGGTTTAGGCAATGTCGCCTAGCATTTTTATTCCTACAGTCGGTATCCAATCAATATATAATGTTGTCTATGGCAAGGTTTTTAAAGAATGTAATTTGCAGTAGAAAGACCATTATACTATGATTTTTATTGTGATGTAAAAGTGTTTTGTATTTTATGATAGGTTCTTTTTTAAAGATAGTAACTGATGCTGAAATAATTTTTTAATTTAAGCAAGACTGTTGTGCACTTACATAGAATGTATAATTTTTTTTAGTCTTTGCTCATATTAATTGTTTTACATGTATATACTTTTATGGTTTCCTATGAAGAACTCGAATCAAGCTTATTTTGATTGATTGACTCGTTTGACCTGTCTGTATCAAAATAAAAAATAGGTACCATCATTCCTTACATTTCAAACTCAGTACGCCCCAAAATTGGAGCAATTTGGTCCTGGTAGACCGACAATATTAAGGATTCAACACAGTATTTCCTATGGAGTGACGCTACTGCCAGTTTTTCCTGCATTCACGCTGTTTTGGGGCACTGATTGAATTAACTAAACCCTGGTGGGACCGTAGTCCCAGGGTACATCCTCATCACCTTCTGTTGCCCGCATTATTTGGCGCCCAGATTACCCTGGTGGGAACTACTAGTCCCAGGGTACAACGCTGCCGAGCCCGGTGACGCCAGCGAGGGGGAGGCGCCAGAACCACTCTCGCGCATAAAGCGCTACCTCACCCCTGTGGCGCGGGACGCGCGCGGGCTGCGCCTGGATGAAGCCCAGGCCAAGGGCGGGCCCGTCCTGCGCCTGTCGGCGACAGGAGGAGGCGGGGCGGGGCCACCCCCTTTGATTTTTCTTGAGACAGTGGGGTTCCATCACGGTACGTTTATCCTCTTCGCCTCTCTGCCAGTGAGTAAGCAAAGAGTCCGTACTATGATTTAGCATTAACAGAATATATCAGCAGGCGAGAGTCGTCTATATTAACTAAGCTGGAACATTGGGACTTTGGGACTTTCCAAGATACTTTTTCACTATTTAGAAAATCTGACTCTGTTACCAAGCAACTTTTGTCCTGCATGTACAGCAACACGTCTGGGAGGCTCGTTGTGCCACTGTGTTAGTTATAAAATAATAGACCTTATTGGTGTCAGAGATGTTACTTACGATCTACAAAGTTACAGCTGGGGAAGCAAAGGGGGGATAAGGGCAGCTATATCTGGGCAAACAACACATAGTTAGGTGGGTGGATGGTCTTTATACCCGAGTAATATCACGATAATTTAATAACTGTATTCTTTCCCCCCAAAACGCGCTAACATTTATTGGGTTTATCACCTTAAGCTTACCCTTCTGACAAAAGTACATCTGACGTATCTGAGATAATCGTTGACAATTATGGGTAAAAGAAAACACTTGGCCACAATTGGAAAAATACCTTCACCAGATAAGTCTCAAACATCCCTATTAAAATACATCACTGGAGCAATGGGAGCCATCGAGAAACAGATTTCTACTGTGGAGGAGTCCTTGTTAGTAGGTGGGTTAACAGGTGGGGGAAGAGAAACGGCCACAGCAATAACAGCCCACGCCCTTCCCAATGGCCCTGAAACTCTTGGCAGTACAACAATAGGGAAGGGCCTCAAGAGGGAGATAGATGGGGCAGGGGCAGGGGCTTCTAGGGCTACTAAAACATCTGATTGCATACATGCTAATGATCTTGTTTTTACGGAAGAAACAACAACGGGGAAAGAACCGGGAAGGGAGAGCAAAGGGGAACGGGTAAACAAAGTTAATGGTTGCATACAATATCAAGATGACTGTGTTTCCCCAGCTAAATCGAACTCCCCCCCACCTAAACGAGCTAAAAAACCTCAAGCCCGATGTGTAGGCAACCCCCCTAGTAAAGATCCACCCAGGTTTAAAAAGGGTAATACCCAGATAGAAGCGAGCGTAATAAAAACTCCTTCAGATTCCAATTATAACATAATCATAGAAAAATTAGACTCCCTAGCTGAGGCGTTCAAAACTCTTGATAAGCATGTGAATGACATCATGGGGGGAATTCAATCTAGACTAATGAAAGTTGAAACAAGAACTAATTCTTGTCTGAACTCTTGACGATCATTTCCTCAGGTCAAAAGGCAAAGGCCCTACATAACACATACCTCCTCCCAGTATCTGAAGCCCCAACTGAACCCCCAATTGAGACTATATCCGGCAACAACACAGCAATAGACCCTACTACCCATCTCCGTAGTAATACAGGCAGAGAAACTAGAAGAGGGTTTGAGGGAGATAGGCCCGGGCCAGGAGATGGGGACAGGAATAATAGTGATACCAGACTCGCAGTGGCGCCTTCAGCCACTAATTCTCATTTTGACGACCAAGTTGAACGCATATCTGATCATTTGGACCTCCAACCAGCTGCAAACTAATGTTCCCCCACTCGCCACAAATAGCAAGGAGAACTGGATCTCGTTGAAAAACAAGTCCTTAAATTGGTTGGGTGGCAAAACGGGTTTAACAGACTACCTATTCCACAACTTCAAAATGGTTAGAAGAGTTATGTGGGTAGGGAGACGGAACAAAAAGCAGAGTGGCGACTGCGTGGTCTTGACTTTCAGAAATCCACAGCTGGTGAATGAAGTTCTGAGCAGGATGGGGACCCCTGGCAGGCATGGGAATGGTACCTCCTGTCGGCCTTTGGGCTACTTCTATCACCCACCTAACCCAGGAAACATTGTGTGCCCACATCCCAGTTTTAAGGTTTCAATGCTTATCGTCGTTGGATGGCCTAGATTGACTCAAGGCAGGGGCACCTCTACTAGGAGAGGAGATTGTGCAGAAAAGCCTTGAACCTGAAAACCCGGTGGGCGTTACCACTAGCACCAGCTCTATGATATCACACGAGGAGATTTCTCACAAACAACATATAGTCCCCTACCAGGTATATAGCAACGCACAAGCCTCCACGACAGATACTCATTCACAAAAATCGGCACAATATAAAACCAAATCATTCAGATGCCTGTTTTGGAATGTCGCGGGTCTACGATGCAAAATACAGACCATAGAATGGCTAAATTTTATAGATAAATATCAAATCATTTGCCTCCAAGAGACATGGCTCACAGAGAATATCCATATGAACGGGTATAGGACATACTTTACATAGGCCATTCCATCAAATCACGGGAGAGTGAAGGGGGGTCTATGTACTTATGTAGCTAATACATTACAATTTACTAATATCACTTTTGCCACTGAAAATCCATACTATCAATTATTGGTATGTAATTCAAAAGGCCATGCTAGATTAGTTATAATTAAGTTTTATAACAATGCTACTATGATAGGGATAACTGAGGTCGTACAGGGAATAAATAATGACCTAGAGCGCATTGCCGTCGGGAACGAAAAATATATCACGATCTTATGGGGGGGGATTTTAATAAACGTCAGTGTAGCGCCCAGTCGGGTAATATGTGCGGAGTGACAAATATAGAGGATGTAGAGCAGCCCCACTTTACACACAGCATATATGGCGACAAGCTAAATGAGGTGATTTTTAAATATGATCTGTCATTTGCAAATGAAATCTCCATACCTTACGCGTACCGTAAGAAGACCTTTAACGGGACAACTAATAACAGTATCATTGACCATGTTTTACTGTCAAATCACTGTGCAGGCTCTACTTTTAACTACCGCACTCATTCAATATCTATAAGTGATCACTTCCCCTTGAGCCTGCAACCATCGACGGTACCATTTTTTAAACAGGGGAAGGATAAAGTGATCCCACAGGTAGAGGGGACTGAACTTGCTCGGCGTAGTGGTTATACTTTGCGGTGGACTCAGATCAACCCAAAAGATCTCCTTAAACAGTTAATACGCAATAGGAAAGAAGATTTTAATCTGTGTTTAGACGAAAATACACCCCCAAAGGAAATTATTGCAGCTTTCTTGGCCATCACACAAGGCGTGAAGGAGAGCCTTCTGGTCACGAGAGGGAAGACAAAAAAGGGTGAAGGGGTTGGTTCGATACCTTATGCAGTAAAGCCCATAAGCGTCTTAAGGAGGCTTTACATAAAACACCCAGGAGCAATAGTGAGGTCCACCAATGTAGATCAGATTACTAACTGGCAGTAAAGAGGAGGAAACGACATTTAAGAGAGACTACCTGGGAGTCCCTACAGGAGGCTAGTATTAGTAAAGACGATAGAACATTTTGGAGGATAATTAACTCCTCACCATAGAGCACAGAGGTGCACCCTAAGATCGAGACTGCAATACTGGAGGAAGAATGGATTAAGCATTTTACTAGTATTTATTCGGCACCTCCTATAATAAATACACAAGATCAGGGACAAATTGACAATGAGACCGTAACCAAGTTCCAAACCTACACTATTTCCCCTTTTCCTTTGGAGGAAGTTACTAGCGCAATTCAAGCTAGTAAAAGTAGCAAAGCCGCAGGACCAGATGCAATCCCAGTTGACCTGTACAAAGATAACACCAACTTGTGGGGACCCCTGTTGACCCAAGTATTGAGGGCAAGTTGTATAATAGGATTCTCACCATCGTGGGGAGAATCAATCATTGTTCCCATATACAAACAAGCATTGTCATAGCCAATAGGTCTCGCCTTTGGGACCTTATAAGTGTTTAGCCAGAGCTATTGGCTTTGCTAATGTGTTTAAGCTATGGTGTAGAGCAGTGTGGCTGCTGTGCAGAATATTGAAAAGTTATAACAAAAAAGTGTTATAAGCATTTTTGTTACCTTATATATAACCAATAAAACGTACAACTGAACTAACCTATTAAACAAAGAATTAACATAAAAAACTGTGTCTAGTTGTTTTGTCCTTGCAAAGCTGGCAACTTCTTCCTGCCTGTTCTAATGCATGCTTGTTATCGATTTCTTTTGCTATGGGGGGGACATAAACAATGGGAGGTTGAAGGTTGGGAAATAGTACCTGAATTACAACACAAGCAGCGAACAGTCACCAGGGGAGATCAACAGAAGTCAGATTCCGAGCGCAGACTGAGGTGGTGCTGAGCAATGCTGAGGTGCTGGTGCTGGAACCCCAAGGTGAGATTCCTTCAGCAGAGGGGGTGTCTGACTAAAAGAAAGTGCCTGGAATGATGTGACAGGGCACTGCCCATTGCCCCTTAAGTAAAATGTGTGAAAGTTGCTGATGTTCTGCAATTTGAGCCTACTCAGGAAATCCATGGTTTTCTCATACATTCCTTCTGAACTTCCAGATTGCTACTATTAAGGTATAATTTTACGTAGAAAGACTGACATCCAAAATCAAACTTTATATTTCTATTTATTTCTGAAATGTTTTCTTATAAAAGCAGCTTCTAAAGCAAAACAAAGGAGTACTGTGCTATGAACATCTTGTGACAGCAATATCCGCCCATCTTACTAGTCGGAGTTGTAATGTAATAAAATAGCAACATAAGAACCCACTACGTTCTTCGTTCAGTTCATGCTTCGTCTGCAGTAATTTCACTATTTTGTCAATAGATTCCTTGTTCTTAGATTTGTATAAAATTATTTTGTCAATAAAAACTGAAAGAAGCACATATACATGCATGTTAAATATAATTTCATTCATGTCACGCGCAGTGCCTTTGAAGAGGCGCTGAAGCCCTCTACGCGGGTCAGCATGCTGCTCCGAACCCTTAAGTTAGGTTTTTTCAGTGATAAAGTATATTTCGGCATGACCACAAAGAAGTTATACAGAATGTGTGCATGAGCTACATTAGCATTGTTTGTTATAAAACTCTGAGATTTAGTTATGACAAGCTCAGAGCGACTGAGCACAGCTGAGCTGATCGCCAAGTATTCTGTATATTTACTCTGGTATTGAATGTAGGGCAGGGAAAAGGATTAATTAGCCTAAAGTGGCTTGCGGCCCAAATGTGTTTGAGTTTGTGACAAAAGGTGTGGACTAGCTGCTACTGAAAAAAAGGGGCAGCTAGAAATGGAAATTCATTCACAGTTGCGAAGCCCCTGTCAGAGTGAGGGGTGAGCCTGACAGCAGGGGGCGTGGCAAAAGCAAGTCTTGTGTTCAAAACTATCAATAAGAACCATCTATCGTTTACTACAGCACATTAGCAAAAACAAGTCAAGTAATGCAAAAACCAATCTATTATAGGCACCACAATTACTGCTCAAGTACAGTGTAAACCAGTCGGCTCCCAGTACGATCAGCCGGATCTCGCATTCCTGCCAGGACGGAACTGCCAACACCGTGCCGCAAGGCTGCACGCTGCCAACTACCAGCACATGGCGGTGATCAGTCCTCAGAATTTACCTGCGTTTAGGCTGGGATCTGTCTGGGCAGCAAAAAGCACTTCACATGCTCAAACGGAGTAGTATACTATGTGATATCCCATAGAATGTGTATCCCACTGATCCTCGTCTCTCTTCGGGACTCTTCCCTCTTCATACATTATTGGCTGTGTGCGTCTAACCACCACCCCGTTTCTGCAGCTCTCTGCTAAGCCACTCCTTCTGATGGAGAAAAGTATTGCAATCCTGTTTCGGCATGAACAGACAGAAGTAGTAGCATGCGGAGCTATGGTGATGCTGTAGATAGTGAAATATACAAACAAGCTGAAACCATCAGAACAAGGCTGTTGATAAAAGGCATAGGCTACCTGCTATTCAAACAAGCGTGCGCGCCTCGCGCAAGTAGGGGGTGGGGGGGAGTGCGGCCGAGAGCAGGCAGCGTTTCCCTTGCGGGAGCGAGCGCAATGATTGCTAACACATGGCGCTGCTCGCTCCCGCAAGGGAATCGCCAAACGTGCACGCGTTGCCATTCAAAGCAATGCAACGCGTGCACGTTTTTGCCTGCAAAACCGGATTGATTTCTACAGGTCTTTTTCCTATCGTAGGCGAGACCTAAAAAGGAGACGGTTTAAATCCAGTATGTACAGGCCAATCTCCTTGATTGACTCTCTAGCAAAGGTAGCGGGACGGATAATCTTGGAAAGATTACAGCAGTGGGCCGAACTGCATGGTAAATTGTCAGATCTGCAATATGGCTTCCGCCCCGGGATTGGGACAATAGAGCAGACCCTCAATTTAAATATGCTTATTGGTAAATATGTTAAGATTAAAAAGGACAGATATATCTAGCCTTTGTCGATCTTTCATCGGCTTTTGACTGCGTAATACATGACAAGCGCTGGTCAAAACTGAAAGATATGGGGGTGGAGCTGTCAATTATTAGCTTTTTGAGAGACCTATATACGGGGTGCAGAGCCAAGGTAAGATTTGGTGCAAGTGGAGAATGCACCGAAACCTTCAGCGTGGAGAGAGGGGTGAGACAGGGGTGCGTCCTGGCCCCCTTCCTGTTTTCTCTATATATAAACAGTGTGGGGGAGGAGCTCGTGGCAGTAGCAAAAGATCTTCTGCAAATTGGTACGGGCCCTGTCCCGGCCCTCCTCTACGTTGATGATGCTGTTCTCATGGCCCGTACTCCACTGGCTTTACAGTCATTGCTTGCCAACTTTGTCGAATATATGAAATAATTGGGTCTACATGTGAACCAATCCAAAACATTCATTATGAAATGTGGCAAAAATAGTAATAAATGTAGAAACATAGAAATAAATGGAACAAAGATCAGCTTTACGGGCACCTTTTCTTACCTTGGAGTCCTATTCGACAAGGCCGGGTTGTGGAGGAAGGCCAATGAAAACAGAAACATCCTTTTTAGCAAGGCCTGCTGGGCCCTCAGAAGCTTTGCAAGGGGCTTGGGAACTAACCCGCCAGATATGATGATGAAGATTTATAAAGCAAAATGCATTAGCAAAGCTCTTTATGGGGCAGGTATATGGGGACACAAGACATGTGCAGAGTTGAAATTAGTAGAAAATGAATTTTTCAGACATCTTTTAGCAATCCCCAAAAGTACATCAGTATATGTATTCCACTCCGAACTTGGTGCATCTCCCCTTATAAACTTAATCAAGTTAGAACCCATCTTGCTGTGGCATAAAATCTGGACCTCAGAATATACAGACCTTAACCGAGCAATTATAGCTGATTGTCTGAAATCAATTTCATATATGTCCATTCTGTGGCTGGCGTACGTTAAACGGTTTTCTTACGACATGGCCCATCCCGATTATTTTGAGAAACCGGATCGGTTAGCTACAATCAGTAGAAAATCGTTGAAAAGGGAAGCCATGATACACTTGAAAAATCTCGACTTGACATTTGAACTCCCAAAACCTTCTGTATTAAATAATCAATTGATTTTAACTACTTTTAACATACAGCCTTACCTCAAATCTGTTTTAAATCCACAGCATAGGTTTGTTCTTACACGCTTAAGATTGTATATATTCCACCGATCATGCAGCTTTCCCACTATGAATGATTGGTCCACAAAATTGATAAACTGCCCCTGTGACGACAGGATGCCCCAGAACACTATGCATGTGGTTCTTTTGTGTAAATTTTATTCCCAACATAGGAAGCAGTACATTTTACCAATTATAAGTCAGTTAGGTTTTACACAATGTCGCCCTGCTTATTTGTACCTACAATCTTTGCCAACACTTGAAATTTGTTGTAGAATGTCATCATTTTTATGGGCCGCTTTCTATGTCAGAAAGAGCAGGATCTTAGCCACTATTTAGAAAATGGCAATAGGCTCATACAACTCAGGGGCATAGGTAGTAAGGGCCTCGGGAAGAGGCGATATCGGAAATTAATGTGGAAAACATTGCATATTTGCACATTAAAATGTTAGGATTATATCTTTATAACTAGTAAATGGAAAACACGTAAGACAGATGTTTTTTAACCAACGGACCGTATGTTTACATTGCCTTTTTTAACGTCTTGGACTGTATTTTATTATTGGTAATGAAAAGATACCGAGGTATGTTTTATATTTGTACAAACTGCTATTATGGATTTTTTTTATGATTCCGAATAAAGCTACATATGACTTTGACTATGACTATGACTATGGAGTGAGGTGTTAGTCTTAATCACAAAGGTGAAACTGCCCATCCATAGTTAACCGTTGATATTTGACTAATACTCACGTAGCAGTCAGCATTAAAGGTAAGTCATTACTGGTGATCTGCTTGACCCAGTGAATAATAACAATGTAATGTTTTTCTCACA
This sequence comes from Calotriton arnoldi, assembly GCA_963921515.1. Taxonomy (NCBI): domain Eukaryota; kingdom Metazoa; phylum Chordata; class Amphibia; order Caudata; family Salamandridae; genus Calotriton; species Calotriton arnoldi. The sequence continues at coordinate 149,294 of CAWUFW010013239.1, forward strand.
TTTCACTTGATTTGTGATATAGGAATCTGTTTTAGGTGAACCAACACATGTTGTTTTTGAATTTTTCAGATTTGTGCAGTTCATCAGTTATTTATTTTAGTCTTATTGAAGACCCACAGAAAATGAATTGTATGTTGAAACAACCATCAACTTCCTTCACTGTTCATTCTTTTTTTTATGTATTGTAATACACTGCACTACCTTACATTTGCCTGCTTTATGTTATGTCTTACCAGGTACTCTCCGAGAGTATTAGTGATCTGAATAACAGTATGATCCTAAATTATGGATGTGTTGTACTACATGGGAAACAAAAAATGGCTGCAGCCCCATACACACCATTTAATAAATGGTATAAACCTTAACTATTGATCTATGTGTGAATAGCATGATACTGAAAACAAGGAATAAGTTATGCTTTCCCTAATCACGTTATTGCCACACTGTGATTAAACGGTGCTTAGATTATGTCATGGTGATCACTTACCATTTATCGCTGCACTAAAACATATACAAGTTGTGATATTGCAATTACCTACCAGGGCAGTTTTTATGTTAGTGTTTACTTCCCATGTCTCAGCATTTGAAGGGTATCCCTTTTGTATTTTAATTGATAGCTGCAGTCAGCACCAGCCACTGGGGAGCTTCTACCCCTTACAAATATGACAAGTTCCCATCTGCGATCCGTGCAGGTAATAGCAGTGGGGCCGGGTTGGGGGGGGGGGGAAATCCGACGGACGATGCAGAGGGAAAATTAATTAATTAATTTATTTATTTTAATTAATTAATTACTTTATTTATTTTATTTTATTATTTAATTTTCCCTCTGCATGGTCCCTCAAAATCCCCCCCCCCCCCCAACTGACCCCACCGCCCCTCCACTGTTACCTGCACGGACCGTGGCTGCAAGTGCCACAACTAACATGAACTTTCACATCACTGTAATGCAATAACTTGTCACATGCATACACAGATTGCGACAAGATCACTTTTAGCAGTGAGGGCAGGGATTTTTAAATGAACTATAGAATCGTGAAAATATCAAACTAGGGAAATTATTTCAACCATTCTGCACAATAAGTTAGCACTTTAATAAACAGGAACAAAGTATTGTAACTGTGCCATTTTTAAAATTGTAAACTTTCCTTTACTCTTTCAGAAAACAGTGGTTATTATAGCACTTAAAAACAAAAACATTTTTCTTATATTAATCAAAGGTTTGCACAATACAATCATCGTGTTTACATCTTTGGATCTGGTGATGAACTTTATCTTTGTGGTAGAGTTAGAATACAACAAAAGAATACAAATCAACATAGAATGCGAACTCCTTGGAAAGAAAGGCTATTCAACCCTGTTAGGCACCGGCAACTGCAAGGTGAAGCTTGGTGAGTTGAATTGTTTTAGATACTTGAAAGGTAATCTCCTTTTCAAAGATTATCCTTAATGTACTCATGTGTTTTAAGCTCTCCTGAAAACTAAAGGAAGGTATGTTTCTCAAGAGTGTTGGTTAATGGCTCTTTCTCATGAACATCTAACAGTAACGGACTGGGAATCCGAGCTTTCAATACTTTATTGAAAGGAAAGGCCAGTTCCTGTGGAGGGAAGTACAAGGTGTGAATGTAGTACACATGTGGAAAAACTACATTTTGGTTAATACTTTGTTTCCTAACAGAAAATTTTACTTTACCCCAACTCAACAGTCAGATTCACGCTGCGGGACAAATATTGGAGGTGACGATGAAAAAAATGCAGGGGTAGGTGTTTTAGTGACCTTATCCACCAGCATTGCTGAAGAAGGGATAGTCACAGAAGACTTGTAGGTAAATGATGTTGCTTTGATGATACATGGTCTGATAATGACAGCTGGAACCTTCAATATCTTGATATCTGAATGGCTATTACATTCGGATTGTATTTTTTCACAAATTGTACTCTGTGTGGAGTGCTTCTGCTCACTCTTGTCCCTGTTAATCTTCATGTCTTTTTCTACATATTCAATGACATCTTTCTTTTCCTTTTGGCTGCCTTCCACTGCTCCTTCATCGTCTATGCAGTGGAGATCTTGCTTGACGCTTCTCTCACTCTCTGAGTTGAGTGTTTTAAGTTGATTGTGAGTATGTGTTTTCTGGTGCTTAATAAGATGGGGCTTCAGAGTAAACCTCTTCTCACATTCAGTACATAAATGCCACTTATTATGGACTCTTTGGTGATGTTTAAGATCTTTCTTTACATTAAAATTATCACCACACTGTGAACCAGAAAAGCATCTTTGGGTTAGTTTCTTCTTCTTTAAGAGACCCTCCATATGAATTTTCTGATGAATATGAAGATTTTCTTTCTGGTTAAATCTCTTCGTGCAATAGGCGCAGAAAAATAGTTGCTTTTTGGTGTGGATCTGTTGATGCCTTTTTAGATGGCCACTCTGAGTGAAGTTCAGCCCACAAACACTACAGATAAAGGGTCTTTCTCCAGTATGGACTCTCTGATGTCTTATGAGCATGGACAAGTGATTAAAACTCTTTTCACACATAGCACAGGAGAGGAGTGCCTCTTCAGTGTTTGTTCTGCAGGGGAGCAAAGATTTTTCATTAAAACGCTGATCGCTCTCTGCATGATAAAGGTGTCTCTTGTTCTCAGAGGTAGTGTCTGCATGGATTTTTTTCTGATGCCTTTGGAAATTTCCCTTCTGAGTGAACCTCTTTCCACACTGAGGGCAAACAAAGGGCTGCTCTCCAGTGTGAACTCTCTCATGAAGTTTCAGTAGATACTTCTGACTGAAGCTCTTTTGGCACCAAGGACAGGAAAATCCTCTTTCTTTCTTAGGATCGCCTTCGTCATGGACTTTCCGGTGCCTTCGAAGATTACTCCTGGTACTATACCTCTTTTTACAGTGAGAGCAGGTGTACAGTCGATCTCCAGTGTGACTTACCAAGTGGATACTTAGCCAAGACTTATGACTGAAGCCCTTCTGACACTCAGCACAGTGGAAGCGCATTTCTCGCATAGACTCTCTCCAATTCTATAAAATATTTGTCTTCACACAGAAGTGCTTTCCCTCTCAGCCCAGGAAAAAGGGCTCGTTCCTTTTCTAGATTTTTAAGGATTCTGTACGTAATCCTTCATGCCAAACATTTTTTGCATGATGTGCAGCAACAGGATCTCCTTGCAGTGTGGATTTTCTGCTACAATACTTATTTCACTTTCATGCAAGGCGACATCCTGATTCTGTTCATGGATCTTCCTCATTAATATTTTGAGTCTGTCGTAGTCCACTGCAGAATTAAAAAATAATGATTTAATGTAAACATCAACCAGAAAACCCAAGATTAAAAACAAAAAGGGCTTAATACACACAAGCCCTACTTCGCTACAAATAACTGTTTCTTAGCACAGCCCTTTATACTGCATTGCTGCTCCTTCTAATCACTATAAAGAAGAGTTGTTAACAGTACCAACACCAGAATGATGGATGCTGAGGAGGTCGTTCTGGGATTCAAACTCATGACCTGCAGATCACCAGATTTCAGCAGACAGAATTTAACTTATTCAGCCATCTTGCCATCAGCTGTGGAATACTACTGTTTGGTATCTGTTTAAAGAGGATGAGGCTACACATTTACAGCAAATGGAAGGCAGGTACATCCACCAAATTGAGCAATGCTCTCTCCAAGTGCTTGGTCACTCAGAGTTAAACAAGAACCACTGTGTTATTCCATCCACAAATTGGAGCCAATGAGATCAATGAATGTTTGTATTGGTGTAAATAAGGCATAGGTCAAATTAATGATAAACAAAGACAAGAAGATTCCAAAACATAAAGTATTTCATTAGTTGTATTTCACTGATATATAACAATCCACATTAAATCAAAACTCTTGGGACCCCAAAATCCTTAAGATGAAACTGGGTAGCGAGAGAAAGAGTCTAAGGTAGAGGTAGGCAGAAAGAGAGGAGGTTGAGAATGAGAAATAGAAAAATGAATCACTTTCCTAAGGGGGCCCTAGGCAATTGCTCACTTCGCCTATGCTTTATAAAGTCTCTGCTTAGAAGAAGTATTAGTTATGTAGGGGTCATTTAGAGGGTGGGAGATGAAGTACATCTGCCATACAACAGTGAATGCCCCGTGTGGCAACTCTGGGATTCCCCCTGCATCATACTGAGATGTTGGAACCACTGGGTTTCCCCCAGAGGGGCCGCAACTGGCTCTATTGGTGGAAACCCTTTACCCGGCAATATTTTAGGCCACAGCGACAATCACAGAACCCTATTTAGGATGAGGCAACAAGTCATTGATTTTCCCATTCTGAGTCTGCCATGTGAGGTATAGGAAACTCTAGCATGGAAAACAAAGAATGACCTTGACATGCAGGAAGAAAACAAGAAAACTCAATATGCATAAAGACCATTGATTTTGTTTTTGTTTTTCTGAAACAAATTCCTGCTTTGATGGTTTGTTTCAGTGAAACAAAACCATTTGCAAAGATGGGCCCAAAATAAAATGGCTAATGCTTGATAAACTAATTCACCTTCAATACAACTACTGCATTGGATGAGGGGCTGAAGGTAAACAGAACCCCGCCAGGGAAGTGAGGATTTCTAATCATGATTAATGATCCTCTATCAGGAGAGTGGAGGTTAGGCTCTCCAATAACCCAGTGAGCTTGCAGGATGCCAATTAAATTATAAATGCCACCCTTAGTGTTAATCATCCTATGCATATATATAAAATGATGTGAAATGGTGCTAGAAAACAGTCAGGAAGTCCGATAGCTAGGCCTCAAACAGTGAAGAGACATGGAAATAAAAGTGCTAGAGATAGTTAAATGCCAAATAGGGCAGAAAAACTCAATGGTGTATAATCCCAGCAATATTCCAATATTATGAACCAAAGGATTAGAATCCAGTGTCAAACAATAAAACTATAGACAATGGAGGGCCAGTTCTGTAACATAAAAATTAGGAACATGTAGCCCTATTTCATCATCAGTAGTGCAAGTGCAACCATGCGTTCTGAACTAGACAGAAAAGAAGGAAGAAAAAGAAGTAAAAAGCATTGGCAAGTAAGCATGACTAGAGACAAGAATTGACTATCTTGCCAATGCTTTTAGACAGTCCTAGGAAGCGGTGATCTGAACAGTCCCTTAATAGTCAGAATAACCATTAACGTCTAGGTATGTAAACATGTTGGTCTCTTTACCTGGGACACTAACACTACATCACAGGACCACGGAGTCCAGGATCCCAATGTGTGCACAAAAATAAACTGGCAGGTTTTCTTTTATAGCAAAACACCACTTATTTTAGGAAGTACATGGTGAAACAATAAAAGGGTTATCAATGTGGATTTATGTTTCTGCATACAGTAGCGGCTGACAGGCAATGAGGGTAGTGGGGTGGGGCGGGGGGGACAAAATAATAATAATAAAAAAATACATCTTCCACCGGCCGCGTCTCTCCTCCGCTTCTCCTGAACCAGGAAGCACCCAGGCTCCCCATAGCCAATCACAATGCTGCAATGCAGCATTTTGATTGGTCTGAGCACCATGGATCGGCACTCAGATGGGGACTGGGGCCTTGGCATGTTTCCCACCAGGCTGTGTAATGCAGCATGGTGGAGAACATGCAAACTGGGCATGACTGGTTGGCCGGGCCAGGTCGGTCGGCCAAGCAGTCATGCTCACTTGGAGTGTGCAAACCACTCCTCCCCCTGTGCCTCCAGCCCCATCTCGTCCTAACCCAGCCCCGAACCTACGAAAAATAAATTGACAATAACTATGTTATTATCATTTTATTTTTCCTGGTCAAAGAGCAGTGGGGCGACGCTCCTCTGCCTTAGCGGAGAAGCCGCCCCTGTCTGCATACTAATTTGCATACACATGTCATGGCACAGGCAGAATAACGGATGTGGCCAAACACAACCTTCTGCCTGTTCTTTTCCTAGTGGTCATCTTTAATGCAGTTTAGTGAAAACCTACAGTCAAAGAAGCCACCAATAGTTTATGGTCCTGAACATTTTCTAGAGTCCTCTAGAATAATGTGCCAATGACAGATCATCATAAATGTGTGCTACCCTAGCAGTATATCAGCAGGTATTCAGGAGATGTCGGAATTTCCTGACCTGATCAGCTCGCAGAACATAGTGCCCCTTCACAACAAGGAGGCACGCATGACTAAAGACCCAAGCCTATGTAATACAAGAGTGATATAATAAATGCAATGTGTAAAAGGGCAGGAATAGAACATCAAGCAATCAACCAACATTGATATAAGCATTACGGGAAGCACACACTGAAGTCTGACAGAAGATGCTCATTATGTTCAAGAAACAGCATTCAGTCTGGGCCAACAGGATTCATGAGTTAAAGTTTGACTACAAAGTGAAAACCCTTTCAGGTCTTCCCTGTCCATTGAGTGCATTTTGGAACACATAGCACTGATCCTTGATAGCTGGTGTGGTATAATTTAACAAGACTAAAAAGACTTATGCTCTGGTTGTTTTCTTAGTTCTAGGAGACACAAACATATTGCACTCATGTGTCACAAACACCCAGATCCTCATACATATCCCACTTGCCAGAGCATATACACCACCAAAACCCACACCTTCCTCCTCATGCTTATCATACTCTACAGTTCTCCACTCCCCTGACTTTGCATCATGCATCATTAACTGAAAGCTTTCTTCACCTCAGAAATATGCCTCATGTCCACATACATCTTAGATGTCCTCATTCCCATAGCCATAAGCATCTAACACGCCGACTACACACACAAAATAGGCTGAAGGATCACAGTGATCCACAAATACACCTGGTCTTGCACCCTTATCAGATAAGCAACATTCAAGTTATTTGAGTTTCTCTCCTCTATTTCCATATGCCAACATCCAAGGCAGCCCTACAACCTTATTTACATACAGCCTAGATCCAATTTGAACTTCTCTGAAGAAATCGCCGACCACCTGAAATCCGCTACCATGTAGAACACCCATCTCACATTTTTTAGAGACATAGGTCTCCCAGGAGATTCAACCACCAAGATAACAAAGGACTCACTTAACACATTCCTCAAAACAGTGGACATCAATCAACACATTCTCAAGCCTATAGATAAAGACAACACCATGAGAACTTTATCATAACTGCCTCATTCAATCCAGTGCAAGTCTCCGATATCCTTGGGCTGGACGGATCATGTCTCTATCTCCTTCTCAATCCACCATCTCACATCAATGCAGCAACATCAACCAGAAATTGAAAAATAAACTTGCTGCTCCTTCAAGGACTTCTCCATGGACTCTCTCCAAGATGAACTCACAGGCTGTCCAACTCAACCCAGTCTACATAATCGGTCAAAACACTCCTCTGCCTATAAAACAATGACAGGAAAAACCATGTGGGCTAAACGCATCACTCAAAACATAATCCTTCAAACCTAACCCATCAGCACCATGGTAGTCACAAAACCTGTCACAGTACAAATACTCCATTCAAAGAAAAAAAAAATAGAAAAGGAGATGGACCACCAAATTTCCTGCCAGCCTCATTCAATTAAAAAACTCCAGTTTACATGCAGATCACTCATCACCACACCAAAACATACGTTCTACAAGACCACCAATTGGTGGGCAAACAACAGAAGCAAAGCATTATTCCAGGCAGCTCAACACTACGCTAGCCCCTCCCAGAATCTTCTATCCAACTTTAACTCACAAATGTGACACCATAAAAATCATCAGATGCTTCTACAACGTCAACTACACCACCATACTCTCTCTGGTGCCCATGTGCTCTACTTCTAACTGGACTGCCTTCAGCACCAATCTCAGCATGAACTCACCAACATCCTCAACTGTCAGTTAGCCACCACCAAGAAAGACAATGGGGCATATTACCAAGGATTTGCGATAATTATCGCAAAGCGCGCTTAGCGCTGTTTTTTTTATCGCTGGCTATCGCTGGATTTCATCGTGGAGATAACGCGTTATTATCAACGCTTATCTCCAAGGCGATAAAAAATCCAGCGATAGCGGCGACACCCAGCAATAGCGCGAGAAATCCAGCGATAAATTCACTGCGCTAATGAAAAGCTTGCTAATAGGCAGGTGAGGACTTAACCTTACAATCCACCTCCCATTGACAAGATGGTTAAGTCAAGTTTTTATCAGGTGTTAAATTCCAGCGATAATCGCGGTTAGCGCGACTTTTTTTATCGCTTCGCGGGCATTGCTAATAGGGGGAAGTTGTGTTTGCGACTGTTTGCAGTCGCTTTTAGTTGGGAACGCCTACTTTGCATGTCATTAGCGATAATTATCGCTGACATGCAAAGCGGCAACAAAACGGCCGCTATCGCCATTAAGCTGTCGCTAACAGCTGTTAGCGACAGCTTGCTAATAGGGCGATAAAAATATCGCCGCTTTACCGGCAAAAAGTGCCGCTAAAGTGGCGATACTGCCCTTGGTAATATGCCCCTATGTTCTACCATCATCCACCGTGTAATCTCTCTATAGAGATGCTCTCAGTACTGTCAGGACTTCACTCACTCAAGGAACCTTTACAGACAGGCTCCAAAACAGGACACAGGGCCTAATTACGACTTTGGTGGTCTTGGGACTGCCGTTGCATCAGCGTCAGATTCACCGCCCGCCAACTCGGCGGTCCGACAGCCGAATTTTGATGTTGGCAGTCCCACCGACAAAAGGCCGCCACCCTACCAGGATTTCTCTTCCTGATTCAATGGCGGACACAGGCAGCTGCGGCTTATAGAGTGAGTCCAGTCTCTGTTCCCTTCATTGAGATTATGATGTGCCTTACCGCCAAGTCGACTGTGGCAGGAAGACCTCCACACTCGACCTGGCGGAAACGCAAGATTTGAGGAAAAAACGAATCTTGTCTCCTGTTTCCACTCCTCTGTCCATCAAGGAGACCCTCGCCCAGGTCTCCCCTGTCCTGCAGACCCTAGTCCACAAGGGAAATCCATACCTTTGTTGCCGGAATCACAGGTAAGTTTCTTGTCCATTTGTCCAATGTTGCACTGGCTGTGGACCCGTGCTGTAGAAGGTTAGTTTTCCATAGGTTTAACACATATGTGTGTATTTACAGACTTGTTTCATGAAAATACACACATATGTTTTTGAACTGTGCCATAAAACCTAGCACGAAGGTCCTCCTCCATCAGAAGACCGCCGCTGCGAGACCACTAGCACAACAGTAACATCATAATACAGCAGTCGGAAGACCACAGGCTCAGCAGTCTACTTGGACCGCCGAACTCATAATCAGGCCCACAGTCTTCCGTTGTTGAATAAGCCTACCCTGGTACCAGATGATCCAATCAATTATTGTCTCATCACCCACCTTTTCATCTGTAAAATCATCAAGAATACTAGCTTCATTCAATTACAAGATCTGACCAGCAAGAATAACCTCCTACAAAACTATCACTCTGGCTTTAAACCTTGCTGCAGCACAGAGACTTGTGTCATTCAGAAAGATAATGATGCCCTCCTGATCACTGACAAACACCAACCCTGCCTCTCAATCCTAATTGACCTCTCTGCAGTCTTTACCCAGCTGACTTCCCAGCACTGATCCACAAACTGTAAAGGCTCTTGGCTTCTTTGACACAGTGTTACATTTCCTACCTTATGAAACACCACCAAATTGTCCAGATAAGAAGCTCAAGATCACAAGAGCTACCCATCTCATGCAGAGTGCCGCAGAGGCCAGTCCTGTCTACCATCATCATCAACCTATATATGGAAAACCTTACCTCCTAAGTTACCAATGGCAGAATCAAATTAATCAATAGACCAATAAAAGACAACTCTTCCTGAAAATCTCCACTGCTTATGACATCCATCAACAAAAAAAACCTGCCTTAATTTCATAACAATTGAATGTTACCTGAAACTCAACCTTACCTGGCTGAAATCTTCCTGTTGCCACCAATAACAATCACAAATTCAAGCCTGTTTCTCTGAAATTCACTTTGACGCGTTCACCTGCTAGCTGGCACTGTAAGCAAAATGATGGTTCACACTTGACACCAACATCTTTCAAAAAACACATTGCCAAGAAAATTAAGATGGCATGGGACCAACTCTCCCTCCTGAGGAAAGGGAAACCCTACTTCCAAAGAAACAACTTCAAAGCAACAGTCAAAGCATTAGTCCTCTTGCACTTCGATGGAGGCAACAACCTGCTTTCCGGTCTCCATACGTCACACTGGGTCCCCTGACAGGCATGCTGCTTGCGGTAGCACATTACATCAAAGGCCTAAAGAAGTTTAAACATGTCAATCAAACACTGAACAAACTGCAGTGGACCCCTCCAGGCCTGCATCATCTTCAAAATAAGCTGCATCACAAAAAAAGGCCACAAGAACAGGCACTGCTCCATACATGATAGAGAAATGTACTACCTCAAGTGGGCAACACCACACCAGAATCCCGGTCAACATCAGACTGGAGCAAAAAACTGCAAAAAAAGAGGTAATATGACAACTTTCTTCATATATGCCTCAAGGGCCTGCAACAACAACTCCTCAAAATCGCAACTGCCCCAACCCTTATGCAATGCAAAAAGGAACTGAACGCACACCTCTTTAGAGAGTACTACATCTGTACATGACAGGAATCTCCCTCCACTGTGTTGTCAAAGATCCTAAATCGCACTCCAGGGCTCCCATCTCTGTTTAGTGCACTGTTGCTCTCTAAGATCGCACTCTGCGGATACCTGTATATACCTACATTCATAGATACTGAGGTAAACAGGAATCCAACTCCACCATCCTCCAGTAAGAATTGTAACTCACAGAAGGTTAAGTGCTCTAAGTCATGAAATGACAGGATAGGACAGTTATTACCGCGCCTCCTGCCTCCATGGAAGAAAGGGTACGGACCTCCACAGTTTTGGGGAAATAACAACCAGAAGATGTCCATAAGCAGAGGATGAATCACCAGAGAGGACAAAAGGATTAGCAGACCTGTGCTCCATGCAAACAGTATCTGGCAATGTACAAACAAGTTCTGACCAAATACCACAATGTTAAAATTTCTAACTGAAATAAATAAGTGGATTTATTATCTGTACCTACAAAGAGGGAATGTTTTTCATTACAGCAACAGTGCCACTAAACCACAACTTTCCCTGCAAGGTGTGAATTCCCTTCCTTAATCAATGACAGGTCTCATTGGTGATCACACAATATGATAAGCTGAGGGACATGTGGAAGGATTTAATTGGTGTGTCAATGGGTTCTTGGAGATGATGTGGTTTAGGGGGGTCTGACCAAAAGCTTTTTAATTGCATTAGTAAATATATGTATCTTTTTAATGGATGTTTAGTGCACTTGTTATTTTATGTATCTTCTTGCAGCCCTGATTAAGTTCATATGTGGTGAACAAAACACATTGGTTGTCTTTTCTTATCACCAAAGAAAATAAAGACAACTTGGAATACATATAATTTTGAACTGGACTTGTATCTAAAAGGACTTTAACTTTTCGGTGAACCACCATTTGTGCAATTTATATATATACCATGGGAAATGTATGGCTGACGAAAGAGTTTAAAAACGGAATTGTTGCAATAGAGTGACATTTGTCAAAACGTTGCGTATAGCGCACGGTGACAGAGAACAAAGCGCTGCAGTTTGTAAAGTATTAATTTATTGTGTTTGGCAGATTAAGTGACTTTGGTGGATTGAATATATATATATATATATATATATATATATATATATTATCTACTGGCGGTCGCCAGTAGATAGTTATAGTTACAACCTATTATCCATAGGAAATCCGCGACATTCTATTTGAAATAACTCTCTTGCCGGTTGACGTATCTTCGCAAAATTTTCAAACTTTGTGGGGCGCTCCGGTCCGCTCCTACCCTGAAAGTCTCGGGGGATTCGTCAAGCGGGGGCCGAGAAAAAAGGGGGTCCCAAAACGCGTTTTCCCCATGCAATTTTCCATAGGAAACTTTAGACACGGCTACAGCCCAAACTGCTGAACGGAATTACACCAAATTTGGCAAAGAGGTAGTTCTTGGTTCAGAAAGAACCCTTTTGTTAAATGGTGTAAATCCGTTCAGTAGTTGCTGAGAAAATCAAAAGTAAAAGTACATATATATCTATGGCCGCGTCGGATTCGCGCACCCTCCCGATCACGAGCTGCATGCTAATTGGCTGTCAACACTCCAAATCAGGAAGTGTTGGCAGCCATTTTGTCCCTCGGTAGAACCGAGGGACAGAAACAAGTGCGCAAAACGCACAAAGGGGGCAGGGTAGAAACACCCTGACCCCCTAGGTCTGCTCAGGGCGTCCCACAAGGACCCCCTGGGCAAAAAAAAGTTTTTTGTTTTTTTTTAAATCGGCAGGATGCGCTCAGGGTGCGCGGATCCTGCCGAAAAAAAAAAAATCGAAGCGCGGTCTCCCGCGCTTCGATGTTAATTGGCCCCCGGGTGGCCCAAGTCCCGGGGGCATGGTGGGGGGGACCGCCACCCCCCGGGGCTTTATTTAAAAATGATGGTGGGAGGGCTCTGAGCCCTCCCGCAGCCCCGGGGACCGCCACCTCCCCGGGGATTTTTTTTTTTTTTTTTTTAAACCTGTGTGGGGGGCTCCAGCCCCCCCACATGCCCCGGGGACCGCCACCTCCCTGGGGCACTAAACATTTAAATATGGGGGTCCGTTACGGACCCCAAGCCCGAGGACCACCACCTCCCCGGGGCTGTGCACTGAATGGGAGGGGGCCGCGCGGCCCCCCTCCTGGAGCCCTTGATGGCCCTGGGGACCACCACCCCCAGGGCCGGCTCCTGCAGTGTCCCGGGGTGCCTACCCCAGGACACTGCTGTTTGCTATGACAGGACGGGAGCCTCGCGGCTCCTGTCCTGTCATAGCAAACTTAGTTTGCATTTTGAAAGAGAGAGCAGGAAACCTGCTCTCTCTTTCAAAATGCAAACCAATTGCTTTCCACATGGGGAGCAGCATGTTAGCTGCTCCCCATGTGGAAAAGCAATGCCGGCTTCCGCAGGAGGCGGGGAGCCGGCTGGGACTGTGGGGGGATTGGGGACCCCCCCACAGTCTCCAACGTGAGGCCAGGCCCCGGGGGATGGGGTCCCCGGCGCCAGAAGTGGCCCGGGAGGGGGGCCACGCAGCCCCCCTCCCCAAAGTTCAAAATTATTTTTTTTTTTTAAATAAGGGAAAGGCCGGATCCGGGGGATGGGGTCCCCGGGGCCTTAAATGGCCTGAGGAGGGGGGCCACGCAGCCCCCCTCCAAAGAAAAAAAATAAAAAATCGAGGCCATGCCCCGGGGGATGGGGTCCCCGGGGCCAATACAGGCCCAGGGAAGGGGGGCCACGCGGCCCCCTTCCCGTTTTTTTTTTTTAATAAAAAAAAAAATGCTCAGGCCCCGGGGGATGGGGTCCCCGGGGCCAAAAGTGGGCAAGGGAAGGGGGGCCACGCAGCCCCCTCCCATTAAAAAAAAAAAAACGACCGGCATCGTGCCGGAGGCCCGCCCCCTCCCTGCAGTACTCTGCAAGCGTTGCAGAGGGGGACGAATTCCCCTTGAATACTGGGGGTCCCTGGGGGCCAACTAGCCCACCAGGAACCTCCAGTATGCGCCAGGGGCTGCCTTGCAGAGACGTGTACATAGGCCACGCCCCTTTTTACACCTCTCTGCAACGCAGCTCTGTGGCGCTTTTGGAGGTATATGGTGGGCTAGTTGGACTCCAGGGACCCTCAGGATTCAAGGGGACTTAATCCCCCAACTTAAAACGCGCCACAGGGCGCGTTTGCACAGTGGTGAAGGGAGGGGGCGGGGCTTCATGTGACATGTGTGCAAACAGGCCCCGTGGCGCGTTTTAAGATGGGGGATTAAATCCCCTTCAATCCTGAGGGTCCCTGGGGGCCAACTAGCCCAACAGGTACATCCAGAAAGCGCCACAGAGCTGCGTTGCAGAGAGGTGTAAAAGGGTGTGGCCTCTCTACACGTCTCTGCAACGCAGCCCCTGGCGCATACTGGAGGTTCATGGTGGGCTAGTTGGCCCCTAGGGAACCTCATGATTCAAGGGGACTTAATCCCCCAACTTAAAACGCGCCACGGGGCGCGTTTGCACAGATGTCACCTCAGGCCCCGCCCCTCCCTTCACCATTGTGCAAATATTCCTCTAAAATCTGCCTTACTACGAATTCCGATTTACTCACCTGTTATCAGGAGAGACCTCAGTGCTGCATCTTTCAGCCCAGTACTGGTCCTGAAAAGTAATTTTAACCGTACTTACCGGTAACTTGAATTTCCTTCATAGGCTAACATTGACTGGTTTCACTTGGAAATTCTTCTAAGTGTGGAGTTTTGGAACTTTAAAATATTCCTCTAAAATCAGCCGAAATACGAATTCTGATTTACTCACCTGTTATCAGGAGAGACCTCAGTGCTGTATCTTTCAGCCCAGTACTGGTCCTGAAAAGTAATTTTAACCGTACTTACCAGTAACTTGAATTTCCTTCCATAGGCTAACATTGACTGGTTTCACTTGGAAATTCTTCTAAGTGTGGAGTTTTGGAACTTTAAAATATTCCTCTAAAATCAGCCGAAATACGAATTCCGATTTACTCACCTGTTATCAGGAGAGACCTCAGTGCTGCATCTTTCAGCCCAGTACTGATCCTCAAAAGTAATTTTAACCGTACTTACCAGTAACTTGAATTTCCTTCCATAGGATATCATTGCCTGCTTTTTGCTGAAAAAGTTTCTGTGTTGATTTTTGAAACATACAAATATTCCTCTAAAATCAGCCGAAATCCGAATTCTGATTTACTCACCTGTTATCAGGAGAGACCTCAGTGCTGCATCTTTCAGCCCAGTACTGGTCCTGAAAAGTAATTTTAACCGTACTTACCGGTAACTTGAATTTCCTTCATAGGCTAACATTGACTGGTTTCACTTGGAAATTCTTCTAAGTGTGGAGTTTTGGAACTTTAAAATATTCCTCTAAAATCAGCCGAAATACGAATTCCGATTTACTCACCTGTTATCAGGAGAGACCTCAGTGCTGTATCTTTCAGCCCAGTACTGGTCCTGAAAAGTAATTTTAACCGTACTTACCAGTAACTTGAATTTCCTTCCATAGGCTAACATTGACTGGTTTCACTTGGAAATTCTTCTAAGTGTGGAGTTTTGGAACTTTAAAATATTCCTCTAAAATCAGCCGAAATACGAATTCCGATTTACTCACCTGTTATCAGGAGAGACCTCAGTGCTGCATCTTTCAGCCCAGTACTGATCCTCAAAAGTAATTGTAACCGTACTTACCAGTAACTTGAATTTCCTTCCATAGGATATCATTGCCTGCTTTTTGCTGAAAAAGTTTCTAAGTGTTGATTTTTGAAACATACAAATATTCTTCTAAAATCAGCCGAAATCCGAATTCTGATTTACTCACCTGTTATCAGGAGAGACCTCAGTGCTGCATCTTTCAGCCCAGTACTGGTCCTGAAAAGTAATTTTAACCGTACTTACCGGTAACTTGAATTTCCTTCATAGGCTAACATTGACTGGTTTCACTTGGAAATTCTTCTAAGTGTGGAGTTTTGGAACTTTATAATATTCCTCTAAAATCAACCAAAGTACGAATTCCAATTTACTCACCTGTTATCAGGAGAGAACCCAGTGCTGCATCTTTTAGCCCAGCACTGACCCTGAAAAGTAATTTTAACCGTACTTACCAGTAACTTATATTTTCTTCCATAGGAATCCATTGTCTGGTTTTCAGCAGAAAAGTTTCAAAGTGTCGATTTTCACAAACTACAAATATTCCTTAAAAATCGCCTGTATGACTTAAACACATTCTTTCAACTGTTTACAGGAGATGCACCAGTGCTGGATCCAGGATCCAACACTGAGTAAGAAAAAGTAACGATAACAGTTTTTACCTGCTAAGTGAATTTCCTTCCATAGGATAACATTGGTGATTCTATGAGAAAAAGTTTCTAAGTGTCAACTTTTAAAATACAATAATATTCCTTAAAAATCACGACTGTAACCAAAACGCTTTTACTCAACTGTTTACAGGAGATGTACCAGGACTGAATCTAGGATCCAGTCCTGTGGTTAGAAAAAGTAATCCATAAAGTAACTAATTGCATTTAACTAGAAATTCACATTGAGCTGAATGTTGCATTGTGTTTGAAAATGTGTTGCCCATTGCAACAACTGTAACTACTGTACTTAAAAGTCTATTGCCTATGTGCAAAGTATTTAAACTAAAGTAATTCATTCTGAGAAAGTATTTTTTGTAATGTAATGTATAATGTAATTACAATGTAATTTAAAAAATAAAATATGTAAAAAAAAATTGTTTCTAAAAATGTAGTAAATCAGTATGAAAAAATTAATATAACAATTAATACATTTAAAAATTGTCATTTACAAAACCTTTGAAATTCACTGAAAAAACCGTAGGTTTCAAACATGTTATAGTTAGGAATTAGCATTTAAAAAACCTTTGAAATTCACTGAAAAAACCATAGGTTTCAGATATGTTATAGTTAGAAATTAGCATTTAAAAAACCTTTGAAATTCACTGAAAAAACCATAGGTTTTAGGGACAGTTATAGTTAGTTGGACATTTTACTCGTACAAAACCCGTGAAATTCCCCGTTATAGTTAGTTCAGCTAACTATAACTCGCGCCTCGCAATGCACTGCTGATGACGTCACATATTACATCACTCATGACATGGTCAGTGACATCACTGATGACATCACTGATGACATCTCAAATGACATCACTGATGACATCATCCACGTGATAATCTGATGCAGCTCTTCACACCCTAATATAACCTTTGATACACCCAATCTAAATTACAGACTGCCATTCGCAAAACCATAGACACTCCAACACCAATAACTACATACCCACTCACTGATTCTTAGGTCTACACACACACATCCACTCACTCACCCGTACAGTCACTCATACTTATGGTCACTCAGTACAGGACTATCATATGCACTCTTACTCCTATATAGACACTCAAACACCGCCACTCATCCATAGAGGTACTCACACACCTAGTCAGTCATGCAAATAATTAAACACACTGCCATTTACTCACCTATACAGTTATACACACACCAGCTCACTTAATCATACAAATACTAGCACATTGTTACGCTCTTATATAATCACTGATACAAGCACACACTCATCCATACAGCCACTATCACAATCACTCACTCTCGCTTATAGCTATTTATATACTCCAACACACATATATACTGCCTTTCACATATGTAGTTACTCACACATGTACCACTGGGACATACATTCACTCACTAACACACTCTTACACACACTTACCCACCCATACAGTCTATCACAGATGCACTCTTGAAACCATCCACCCAGTGAATCACCCACTCACACATCTATGCACAGTCGCACACACCCCATCCACACAAACACTCAGGCACCCATACAGATACTCAGACAACAAATCAATAACTCTTATAGACACTTATGTAGCTATTCACAAACCCATGCAGCCACTTACACAGCAACAGACGGATACAGACATTCACCCAGTTTAGTCACTAACCCATGCATTCAGTAAGATACGTTAAATCACTCACTTATAGAGTCAGTCACGCACCTACTAAATCATCCATACAGACACTTACACACCCACTCATTCTTCAATACGTCTTTTCCTATATATATTAAAAATATTTAAACTTTACAGAAACACACAGTCACTGGATGATGTCATCAGTGATGTCATTTGAGATGTCATCAGTGATGTCATCAGTGATGTCACTGACCATGTCATGAGTGATGTAATATGTGACGTCATCAGCAGTGCATTGCGGGGGCGCGAGTTATAGTTAGCTGAACTAACTATAACGGGGGAATTTCACAGGTTTTGTACGAGTAAAATGTCCAACTAACTATAACTGTCCCTAAAACCTATGGTTTTTTCAGTGAATATATATATATATATATATATATTCACTGAAAAAACCATAGGTTTCAGGCACGTTATAGTTAGAAATTAGCATTTAAAAAACCTTTGAAATTCACTGAAAAAAACATAGGTTTCAGGCACGTTATAGTTAGAAATTAGCATTTAAAAAACCTTAGAAATTCACTGAAAAAACCATAGGTTTTAGGGAAAGTTATAGTTAGTTGGACATTGCACTTGTACAAAACCCATGAAATTCCCCCGTTATAGTTAGTTCAGCTAACTATAACTTGCGCCCGCAATGCACTGCTGATGACGTCACATATTACATCACTCATGACATGGTCAGTGACATCACTGATGACATCACTGATGACATCATCCAGTGACTGTGTGTTTCTGTAAAGTTTAAATGTGTTTAATATATATAGGGAAAGGCGTATTGAAGAATGAGTGGGTGTATGTGTCTGAATGGATGATTTAGTAGGTGCGTGACTGACTCTATAAGTGAGTGATTAAACGTATCTTACTGAATGCATGGGTTAGTGATTAAACTGTGTGAATGTCTGTATCCGTCTGTCTGTTGGTGTGTAAGCGGCTGCATGGGTTTGTGAATAGCTACATGAGTGTCTATATGGGTTATTGATTGGTTGTCTGAGTATCTGTATGGGTGCCTGAGTGTTTGTGTGGGTGGGGTGTGTGTGACTCTGTGCGACTCTGTGCATAGATGTGTGAGTGGGTGATTCACTGGGTGCATGGTTTCAAGAGTGCATCTGTGATGGACTGTATGGGTGGGTGAGTGTGTGTATGGGTGTGTTAGTGAGTGAATGTATATCTCAGTGGTACATGTGTGAGTAACTACATATGTGAAAGGCAGTATATATGTGTGTTGGAGTATATAAATGGCTATAAGTGAGAGTGTGTGATTGTGAGAGTGGCTGTATGGATGAGTGTGTGCTTGTATCAGTGATTGTATAAGAGCGTAAGAATGTGCTAGTATTTGTATGAGTAAGTGAGCTGGTGTGTGTATAACTGTATAGGTGAGTAAATGGCAGTGTGATTAATTATTTGCATGACTGACTAGGTGTGTGAGTACCTCTATGGATGAGTGGCGGTGTGTGAGTGTCTATATAGGTGTATGAGTGCATATGATAGTCCTGTAGTGAGTGACTGTAAGTATGAGTGACTGTACGGGTGAGTGAGTGGATGTGTGTGTAGACATAAGAATCAGTGAGTGTGTATGTAGTTATTGGTGTTGGAGTGTCTATAGTTTTGACAATGGCAGTCTGTAATTTACAGTGGGTGTATCAAAAGTTATATTAGGGTGTGAGAAGATGCATCAAATTATCACATGGATGATGTCATCAGTGATGTCATCAGTGATGTCATTTGAGATGTCATCAGTGATGTCATCAGTGATGTCACTGACCATGTCATGAGTGATGTAATATGTGACGTCATCAGCAGTGCATTGCGGGGCGCAAGTTATAGTTAGCTGAACTAACTATAACGGGGGAATTTCACGAGTTTTGTACGAGTGCAATGTCCAACTAACTATAACTTTCCCTAAAATCTATGGTTTTTTCAGTGAATTTCTAAGGTTTTTTAAATGCTAATTTCTACCTATAACGTGCCTGAAACCTATGGTTTTTTCAGTGAATTTCAAAGGTTTTTAAATGCTAATTTCTAACTATAACGTGCCTGAAACCTATGGTTTTTTCAGTGAATTTCAAAGGTTTTTCAAATGCTAATTTCTAACTATGCCTACAGAAGAAGGACATGTGAAGAAAGAAGAAAAAACGCACAGAAAGAAGCAAAAGAAATGTAGAAAGAAACAGAAGTCCACAAAGACGAAGAAAAATCCAGGAAGAAGCAAGACATGTTCAGAAAGAACCAACAGAGGAGCAGAAATAGGCCTTGTTGCAAAATCATCCTGTGCCCACACCTTTTCCAGACGGGTACTGGTGGTAACTGACTCTGACTAACCAGGCCTAGAGCCAGTGCTACGGTAAAAGACACTTAGAATACAGTTAAAACACCTACATACACTAGGGAACACTATGCGTTGGGGTACCCCTGTGATTAGCATGACCTCCTCTGTAACTCCCTAGTACATAATAGGGCAGGGGGATTAAAACTACCTCTTAAAATGTGCCTTGGGGCGCGTTTGCACACTGGTGTAGGGAGGGGGGGCCTGAGGTTACATGTGTGCAAGCACGCCCTCTGGCCATTTTAAGTTGGGGGATAAAGTCCCCTTGAATCCTAAGGGTCCCTGGGGTCCAACTAGCCCACCGGGTACCTCCAGTAAGCGCCACAGAGCTGCGTTGCACAGAGGTGTAAAAAGGGGCGTGGCCTGGACCACCTCTCTGCAACGCAGCCCTGTGGCGTGCACTGGAGGTACCTGGTGGGCTAGTTGGCCCCCAGGGTCCCTCAGGATTCAAGGGCAATTAATTCCCCAACTTAAAACGCGCCACAGGGCGTGTTTGCACACATGTCACCTGAGGCCCCGCCCCCTCCCTTCACCACTGTGCAAACGCGCCCTGTGGCGCGATTTAAGTTGGGGTATTAGGTCACCTTGAATCCTGAGGGTCCCTGGGGCCCAACTAGCCCACCAGGTACTTCCAGTAAGCGCCACAGGCCTGTGTTGCAGAGAGGTGGTCTGAGGCCACGCCCCTTTTTACACCTCTCTGCAACGCAGCTCTGTGGCGCTTACTGGAGGTACCTGGTGGGCTAGTTGGCCCCCAGGGTCCCTCAGGATTCAAGGGGAATTAATTCCCCAACTTAAAAGGCGCCACAGGGTGTGTTTGCACACATGTCACCTCAGGCCCCGACCCCTCCCTTCACCACTGTGCAAACGTGCCTCGTGGCGCGTTTTACGTTGGGGGATTAACTCCCCTTGAATCCTGAGGGTCCCTGGGGTGCAACTAGCCCACCAGCTACCTCCAGTAAGCGCCACAGAGCTGCGTTGCAGAGAGGTGTAAAAAGGGGCGTGGCCTCAGACCACCTCTCTGCAACGCAGCCCCCTGGCGCATACTGGAGGTTCCTGGTGGGCTAGTTGGCCCCCAGGGACCCCCAGTATTCAAGGGTAATTCGTTCCCCGTCTGCAAGGAGGGGGCGTGGCCTCCGGCGCGATGCCGGTCTTATATTTTCTTTTTTTTTTAAGAAGGGGGGCTGTGTGGCCCCCCTTCTTTTTTTAATTTATTGGCCCTGGGGACCCCATTCCCCAGGGCCTGCCCCCTCATTTATTTTTTTTTGTAAATAAAATTTGGAAGGGGGCCGCGTGGCCCCCCTCCCGAGGCCTTAATCGGCCCCGGGGACCCCATCCCCCAGGGCATGGCCTTATTTGTTTTTTGTAAATGTTTTGGAGGGGGGCTGCGTTGCCCCCCTCCTCAGGCCACTTATGGCCCCGGGGACCCCATCCCCCGGGGCCGGCCTTTGTTTTGTTTTTTCCCCGATAATTTTGGGGAAGGGAGCCGCATGGCCCCCCCTCCCGGGCCACTTGTAGCCCCTGGGACCCCATCCCCCGGGGCTGGCCCTCTCCATTGGGGACCGTGTGGGGGTCCCCAATTCCCCCACGGTCCCGCCGGCTCCCCACGTCCCTCGGGAGCCGACATGCTTCCACACGGGGAACTGCTTAGATGCAGCTCCCCGTGTGGACAGCTACTTGCTTTGAATTTTGGAAGAGAGAGCAGGTTTCCTGCTCTCTCTCCAAAATTCAAAGCAAGTTTGCTATGACAGTACGGGAGCCGCGAGGCTCCCGCCTTGTCATAGCAAACAGCAGTGTCCCGGGGGTAGGCACCCCGGGACACTGCAGGAGCCGGCCCTGGGGCCATCACTGGCTCCAGGAGGGGGGCCGCGCGGCCCCCCTCCCAACATCTTCAAAGCCCCGGGGAGGTGGTGGTCCCCGGGGCTCTGGGGGTCCGTAACGGACCCCCATATTTAAATATTTAGTGCCCCGGGGAGGTGGCGGTCCCCGGGGCGTGTGGGGGGGCTCGAGCCCCCCCCCCACACAGGTAATTTTATGTAAAAAAAAAGAAGCCCCGGGGGGTGGCGGTCCCCGGGGCTTGGGGGGCTTTAGAGGCCCCCCACACATTATTTCTATGAACCCCCGCATGCCTCCGGGACTTGGCCCACCCGGGGGCCAAATAACAACGAAGCGCAGGAGCCCGCGCTTTGTTTTTTTTATCATGGCGGGATCCGCGCACCCTGCACGCATCCCGCCAATTTTAAAAAAAATAAATAAATACATTTTGGGCCCTGGGGGTCCTTGTGGGACCCCCTGAGCAGGCCTAGGGGTCAGGGTGTTTTCTACCCTGCCCCCTTTTTGCGTTTTGCGTACTTGTTTCTGTGCCTCGGTTCTACCGAGGAACAAGATGGCTGCCAACACTTCCTGGTTTGGAGTGTTGACAGCCAATTAGCATACAGCTCGTGATCGGGAGGGTGCGCTCAGGGTGCGCGGATCCACCGCGGCCATAGATATATATGTGATTTTACTTTTGATTTTCTCAGGAACTACTGAACGGATTTACACCATTTAACCAAAAGGCACGACACTGAACCAAGGGCTACCTTTTTGACAAATTTGGTGTAATTCCGTTCAGCAGTTCGGGCTGTAGCTGCGACTAAAGGTTCCTATGGAAAATTGCATGGGGAAAACACGTTTTGGGACCCCCCTTTTTTCTCGGCCCCCGCTTGACGAATCACCCAGAAAATTTCAGGATAGGAGCGGACCGGAGCGCCCCACGAGTTTCACAACATTCTATTTCCGATAACTTTGGCGCCGGTTGCCGAATCTTCGCGAAATTTTCAAAACGTATGGCCCGCTCCGGTCCGCTCCTATCCTGAAAGTCTCGGGGTGATTCGTCAGGTGGGGGCCGAGAAAAAAGGGGGGTCCCAAAACGTGTTTTCCCCATGCAATTTTCCATAGGAACCTTTAGTCGCAGCTACAGCCTGAACTGCTGAACGTAATTACACCAAATTTGGCAAAAAGGTAGCCCTTGGTTCAGAGTCGTGCCTTTTGGTTAAATGGTGTAAATCCGTTCAGTAGTTCCTGAGAAAATCACATATATATCTGGGCGGAGCCTAACCACACATGTCATTGTGAGATCTGATTGGCTGTCAGCACTTCATCCCGGAATTGCTGGCAGCCATCTTGGGACCAATATACATGATAGTACCCCATTGAAATGCATTGTAGTGAATCAAAGATTTTGAGGGTTACCAAAAGGAGAACTATAAAGGGTGATAACAGACTTTAGTTACATTAGAATTCATTTGTTGATGGTACCATACTAATTTCAGGAATTGTGGTGTGTTCTATGGTGATTTTACCCTGTGAAAAACCTTCTGCTGGGATATCATGAATCATGTTTGAGAGAAAACTATTTTCACATGCTTGTCCCATAGAGTTTTGGAAGGTGCTCCAGAAGCTAAAATGAGAGCATATTTTCTGTAAATTCACATTATCTTTCTCAATCATGTGAGAATGAAGTCTGACATTCTCAGTAAAACATGTACATCCAACAAGGGCAGAGACTGTCAGTTGATTCCTTTGTGTTCTACTGCAGCTTCCCAGAGTGTTCTAAAGAACAACTAGAGTACTAACAGCCTTACTTATGACAAAATTATGGCACACCTGAAGCCATCTTGATTGGAATAAACTGGTAACACTTAAAACATTTAATTTAAAAAGGAACAAAATGAGGGGTTCATTTTGCCATAGAAATTATGGTTAGTGCTGCAGAAAGAAAATTTAGGGCATGTTTTAAGTGAGATCTCAAATCCTCTTCTATTTCATTAGAAAATTCTGACATGCAGACTGAAACAATCACTTTCAATACCAGCAGTAGACTTCCAGTTAACTCACTGGTGAGCAGTAGCTTTAATACAGTGATCTAATCAACAACTAGAGTGCTAACATTCTGAATTTATGGCAAATGTGTGACACACCTGAATGCCTTCTTGATGGAATCAAAGTAAAAAACTGAAAGCATTTCCTACTGAGGAGACTGCAGTAAATGAGGAAATTAGGAAACTTCGTAACAAAGAAGTCTTCCAAGATGGCCACCAGAGAAAAAAGAGCCCAAATGTAGCACAAATATCACCCAGATGTAGCCCACATATAGCCCAATGACAAAAGTGTGCAAAACACTTTTTATTTTGAGTTTTTTTGCAGTTTTATGTAGTGCAGACTGGTCAGGTATTGGAGAGTTGCATCTTAAAACATGACCCCCTACACTACAAAAACACCACTGCACTACCCTAAACCCTAAAACACTACCCCCAACACGACCCCCTATACTACACAAGCACCACTGTACTATCCTAAACCCTAAAACACTACCCCCAGCACAACTCCCTACACTACCCAAACACCACTGCACTACACTAAACCCTAAATCTACCCCCAGCATGACCTCCCACACTACACAAACACCACTGCACTACCCTAAACCCTAAAACACTACCCACAGCATGACCCCCTACACTACACAAACACTACTGCACTACCCTAAACCCTAAAACACTACCCCCTACACTACACAAACACCACTGCACTACCCTAAACCCTAAAACACTACCCCCAGCATGACCCCCTACACTACACAAACACCACTGCACTACCCTAAACCCACCTACACTATACAAACACCACTGCACTACTCTAAACCCTAAAACACTACCCCCAGCATGACCCCCTCACAACACAAACACCACTGCACTACCCTAAACCCTAAATCTACCCCCAGCATAACCCCCTACACTACCCAAACACCACTGCCATACCCTAAACCCTAAAACACTACCCCAGCATGAACCCCTACACTACCCAAACACCACTGCACTACCCTAAACCCTAAAACACTACACCCTACACTACACAAACACCACTGCACTACCCTAAACCCTAAAACACTACCCCAGCACTACCCCCTACACTACCCAAACACCACTGCACTAACATAAACCCTAAAACACTACCCCCAGCACAACCCCTACACTACACAAACACCACTGCACTACCCTAAACTCTAAAACACTACCCCCAGCACAACTCCTTACACTACCCAAACACCACTGCACTACCTTAAACCCTAAATCTACCCCCAGCACGACCCCCTACACTACCCAAACACCACTGCACTACCCTAAACCATAAAACACTACCCCCAGCATGACCCCCTACACTACACAAACACCACTGCACTACCCTAAACCCTAAAACACTACCACCAGCATGACCCCCTACACTACTCAAACACCACTGCACTACCCTAAACCCTAAAACACTACCCCAGCACGACCTCCTACACCACCCAAACTCCACTGCACTACCCTAAACCCAAAAACACTACCCCCAGCACGACCCCCTACACTACCCAAACACCACTGCACGACCCTAAACCCTAAAACACGACCCCCTACACTACACAAACACCACTGCACTACCCTAAACCCTAAAACACTAGAACCCAGCACGACCCCTACAGTACACCAACACCACTGCACTACCCTAAACCCTAAAACACTACCCCCTACACTACACAAACACCAGTGCACTACCCTAAACCCTAAAACACTACCCCCAGCACGACCCCCTACACTACACAAACACCACTGCACTACCGTAAACCCAAAACACTACCCCAGCACTACCCCTATACTACCCAAACACCACTGCACTACCCTAAACCCTAAAACACTACCCCCAGCATGACCCCCTACACTACACAAACACCACTGCACTACCCTAAACCCTAAAACACTACCCCCAGCACGACCCCCTACACTACCCAAACACCACTGCACTACCCTAAACCCTAAAACACTACCCCCAGCATGACTCCCTACACTACACAAACACCACTGGACTACCCTAAACCCTAAAACCCTACCCCCAGCATGACTCCCTACACTACCCAAACACCACTGCACTACACTAAACCCTAAATCTACCCCCCAGCATGACCTCCCACACTACACAAACACCACTGCACTACCCTAACCCCTAAAACACTACCCCCAGCACGACCCCCTACACTACCCAAACACCACTGCACTACCCTAAACCCTAAAACACTAACCCCAGCATGGCCCCCTACACTACCCAAACACCACTGCACTACCCTATACCCTAAAACACGACCCCCTACACTACACAAACACGACTGCACTACCCTAAACCCTAAAACACTACCCACAGCATGACCCCCTACACTACACAAACACCACTGCACTAACATAAACCCTAAAACACTACCCCAGCACAACCCCCTACACTACACAAACACCACTGCACTACCCTAAACCCTAAAACACTACCCCCAGCACGACTCCCTACACTACCCAAACACCACTGCACTACCCTAAACCCTAAATCTACCCCCAGCATGACCCCCTACACTACCCAAACACCACTGCACTACCCTAAACCCTAAAACACTACCACCAGCATGACCCCCTACACTACTCAAACACCACTGCACTACCCTAAACCCTAAAACACTACCCCAGCACGACCCCCTACACTACCCATACACCACTGCACTACCCTAAAACCTAAAACACTACCCCCAGCACGACCCCCTACACTACTGTACTACCCTAAACCCTAAAACACTACCCCCAGCATGACCCCCTACTCTACCCAAACACCACTGCACTACCGTAAACCCTAAAACACTACACCCAGCACGACCCCCTACACCACCCAAACACCACTGCACTACCCTAAACTCTAGAAAAGAAACCCCCACCCCATGCCCAATCCCCCTTACCTCTCACTCCTCGTGGTTCCTCTCGCCTCGTGGTTCCTGCTTCACGTCGTCTCTGAGGGGCGGTGCACGTCGTTGTGAGGAAACGGAACAGCCTCTGTTTCCTTACAACGACGTGGATCATCTACATGTTTTTTAGAACGCATGGTCATTTACCATACATACCTTTACAACAAAATTTGTTGTAAAGGCATGCGTGATAAATGACCATGCGTTCTAAAAAAATGCGTAGTAATGACTTCGCGATGTACAACGCATGCGTGGTAATGCATGCGTTGTAATGGTATCGCAAAGTAAAAAAGTCGTTGTAACGGCTGCTTACCGATCTAAGCTGGCCCCTGTTCTTCAGTGAGACGTTTATTTGATTAATTAGGAGGAAGGAATGTTGTTTTTTTACCAAAATGTGCATTCCCGGCTTTTGTATTGTGAAAGTGTCCGCGTGGCCTGGTTTCACTTCCGGTGAGAGAGTGAAAGAGTCTGTTTGGATCTAAAGGAGTTCTGTTGTTGGACGGGGCCGGCGCGAAACGTCATCAGAAAACATAGCTAATGGAAAGCATCCTCCCTGAAGTGTGGAGCAGTGCCATGAGAGGTCAACGAGTGTGCATCCCACTGCAGTATGACCGTACCGCGTGACCCATGTGCCGCCTCCAGGGTAAGGGAGGCAGAAGCGGCATCGCAGGTCCTCTTAAAGACCGTTGTAGCACTAATTCTACATTTTGGTACTAGGGCATTTTAACTTCGTTGTTCCTGCCAGATACAAAGAGAAGTTCCTGTGTTATTCAGTGCCCTCGTTACCTTTTTTGTGGGTTGTGGTGATTGTCACTTCGCTGCCCCGCCGGTGTACACGACTGGGCACCCCACCTCGTGTGCTATCTGCAGGGCCTCTGCCCTCTGATCACTGGTTTTGGTTTCTGGAGTGGCAACATAAACAGTTGCTCCCAAGGGGCTAGCTTGAACACTTAGGTGAATATCCCCTGCACCAGCATTCCACGGAAATTCTTTCCAAGCTCTCCCACGTCAACGAGGACGTCATAATAGCACGGCTCCGCTCGCGACACCGTATGACGTCATCGGAGGCATAAGAGGACCTCGTCGGCGTGCTGACGTCAGTTCCACCCATTTTTTCCGTGCCACCGAGGCAAACAGGCGGACCGAGACATTTTCACATGTATACATAGTATAATAAATATATATATATTCACTGAAAAAACCATAGGTTTCAGGCACGTTATAGTTAGAAATTAGCATTTAAAAAACCTTAGAAATTCACTGAAAAAACCATAGGTTTCAGGCACGTTATAGTTAGAAATTAGCATTTAAAAAACCTTAGAAATTCACTGAAAAAACCATAGGTTTCAGGGGCGTTATAGTTAGTTGGACATTTAACTCGTACAAAACCATAGAAATTCCCCCGTTATAGTTAGTTCAGCTAACTATAACTCGCGCGCCCGCAATGCACTGCTGATGACGTCACATATTACATCACTCATGACATGGTCAGTGACATCACTCATGACATCACTGGTGACATCTCAAATGACATCACTGATGACATCACTGATGACATCATCCAGTGAATGTGTGTTTTTATGAAAATTAAATATGTTTTATATATGTATATCTCAAGGTCGATGGAAGAATAAATGGGTATATAAGTGTCTAAATGGATGATTTTTTTTGTAAAATTGATTGTATAACTGACTGATTAAGTGTATCTTAGTGAATACATGGGTTAGTGAGTAATGTTTAAATATGAAAATATCTGTATCAGTCTCTCACTTTGTGTATAAGTGGCTGCATGGGTTGGTGAGTAGCTACATGAGTGTCTATATGGGTTATTAGTTGGTTTTTTGAGTATCAGTATGAGTGTGAGTGTCTGTATGGTTCGGTGGGGGTATTAGTTAGTGCATAGATGCATGAATGAGTGACTCACTGTTTGTATGTGTTGAAGACAGCATGTGTGCAGGACTGTATAGGTGGATGAATGTGTGTATGGGTGTGTTAGTGAGTGAATGACTGTCTCAATAGTGTCTTTATGAGTAACTATATATGTTTTAAACTAGTATATGTAGATATATTGGTGTATATAAGTGAGTATATGTGAGAGTGAGAGATTGGAAGAGTTCCTGTACAAATAAATAGGTGTTTCTATAAGTGAATGTTTAAGAGAGTAAGTATGTGTAAGTTTCTGTAGAAGTAAGTGTGGTAGTGTGTGTATAACTGTATATGCAAGTAAATGGATGTTTGATACTTGGTTTGCATGTGTGTGAGTAACTCTATGGATGAGTGGCGGTGTGTAACAGGATGTATAGGTGTATGAGTACATATGATGAGTGAGTACATGTATGAGTGACTGTTTAGGGACTGTTGGTGAATGAGTGGATGTGTGTGTAGATCTTGGAATTACTGAATAGGTGTGTTGTAACTGGTATTGGTATGTCCATTGTTTTGAAAATGTTAGTTTGTATTTTTGAGTGTATGTATCAAAGGTTATATTAGGGTGAGAGGAGGTCTGCCACTCTATCACAAGGATGATGTCATCAGTGATGTCATCAGTGATGTCATTTGAGATGTCACCAGTGATGTCATGAGTGATGTCACTGACCATGTCATGAGTGACGTCATCAGCAGTGCATTGCGGGTGCGCAAGTTATAGTTAGCTGAACTAATTATAACGGGGGAATTTCTATGGTTTTGTACGAGTTAAATGTCCAACTAACTATAACGCCCCTGAAACCTATGGTTTTTTCAGTGAATTTCTAAGGTTTTTTAAATGCTAATTTCTAACTATAACGTGCCTGAAACCTATGGTTTTTTCAGTGAATATATATATATATATATTTGGTGGACGTAAGGCATGAATAAAGCACTTGGAATTTGAAATCAACGAGTGGTCTGTCCCTATGTTGCAGCGTGGAGTTTGCTGTGCGCATACAATTGGTTGATATATATATATATATATTACCTACTGGCAGCCGCCAGTAGGTAGTTATAGTTAGGACCATGTTTCAATAGGAAAAGCATTTTTTGACTTGGCTATAACTTTGCCATCGTTTGACCAATCTTCATGAAATTTTCTCAAATAAGTGTCATGGTGGGTTCTATTGTTATGGAAAGTTTGGGGTGATCCGTGCAGTGGGGACCGAGAATTTGGGCTGCGAAATAATGTTGCGTTTGTAATGTTAATTCCCATAGGAACCTTTAGCCACGCCTACAGCCCGAACTGCTGAACGGACTTACACCAAATTTGGCAGGGAAGTAGATGTCGGTTCAAGGAAGTGCCTTTTGCTTATTTGGTGTAAATCCGTTCAGTAGTTGTTGAGAAATGTAAGTTTAAAATTATAGAGGTATCTCTGGCCGCTGATATTTCATGGTGGTTTCGCAATGAATCACGAATGCACGCGCCAACGGGAATGCTCTGATTGGCTGGACACAACCTGACCAGAAAGTTGCAGCCTTTATTTTATCCATCTGGAACGGTTCCTAGGACTGAAAATGTGTGTGAAAGCCCATATAAGGGGTCAGCGTGGAGATACCCTGACCCCATGGTTGAGAAATGGGGGTGTCAGTGACACAAGTTATGTGTCCAAAATTGATTTTTTTTTATCACGCGCAATATTTGCATCAATGCCGCGATTGCCAGCATGCCCCTCCCCCTGTGTATCGTCACTGGGACATCGCAACTATCAACGTTGTCACGAATATTGGTGAAAATATAAAAAAATATACAATTTATACGCATTGTTATAGATATATTGAGATTTTGATAAATGTTTTTATAGAGTTATTTATATAGTGAGTTATCTACTGTGATGGTTAGAATCAATCATATAGTTATAATTTTTGGATATATATATATATATATATCCTACTGGAGGTTGGCAGTAGGTCATTTTAGTGAAGACCTAGTTTCCATGGGAATTGCGTTTTTTGATTTGCTTATAACTTTAGTACAGTTGGCGAAAGTGGCACGGTATGTCTAGTTCTACATGGAAAGTTTCAGAGTGATCTGTCAAGCAAGGGCCAAGCAAAAGGGGAGGGTCAAAAAATGTGTGTTTCCCATGCAATTTCCCATAGGAATTTTGAACACGACTACAGTCTGGTCTACTGGACGGAATTACACCATATATGGCAGAGAGGTAGCTGTTGGTCCAGAAAGAGCCCTTTTTGTGATTTGGTGTAAATCCATTCAGTAGTTGTGGAATAAAGAAAAAACAAAATTATATATCTAGGGACGCGCATCCTCCACGGATCCAACACATCTCTTGCTGAGATCTGATTGGCTGCCAACACTTCAACCAGGAAATG
This sequence comes from Calotriton arnoldi, assembly GCA_963921515.1. NCBI lineage: Eukaryota > Metazoa > Chordata > Amphibia > Caudata > Salamandridae > Calotriton > Calotriton arnoldi. The sequence goes on from CAWUFW010013239.1 coordinate 180,345, forward strand.
TTGGCAGCCATTTTGGGACTTGGACTCAACCGAGTCCCCAAAACAAGGTAATAAAAACAAAAGAGAAGTGGGCATGGTAGGAATACTCTGACGCCCTGGGCCTGGTGTCAGGGCCAAAAAGCATTTTTCTTCAATTTTGTACGAAAAGAAAAAAAAACAAGCGCAGTCTCCCGTGCTTGTTTCTAGTTGAGACCCTGGGTGGACCAGATCCCAGAGGCATATATAAATATGTAGTTTGGGGAGGGGGGCTCAGGCAACCTCTCCTCCCCATGGCCGATATCAGCCCCTGGGACTGCCACCTCCCCAGGTCAAGGGCATAACAATATAAAGGAGGGGGGCACTTGGACCCCCTTGTGGGCCTATTATGGCCCAAGGGACTGCCACCTCCTCAGGGCCAGCCCCAATTACAAAAAGGAGGAGAGGGCCATGCAGGCACCCCTACTGGACCATTTTCAGCCCGGGGACCACCACCTACCCAGGGCAGGCCCTGAAATAAACAAGCATTTGCAATGCAATAGGTCTCGCATTATTAAAGTTTGAGCTATTGGCATTGCTAAATAATGCAACACCAATAGCTCAAACTTTAATAATGCGAGACCTATTGCGTTCTGTGCTCCGACGCTAGGCTATCACTGGTACTAGGGACCCGTGAGCAGGGGCTGGGCACTGACCCTGAAGGACAGGGCGCTTTGGGTGTGGCACGGTCGCTCGCGGCTTTTGAACTGGCCCGGTCGCATGCGGCTTTTGAAAAAGGGCTGGGTACAGCATGGACATATCCTCTGGGCTCCGTGGACAAGAATGGCAGAGTACACAAAGCCTGTGGTTTCAGATACATGGTTGAGTGGCTGTGTTTCAGGGTAGACAATCGGTCGGGCTATGGGCATGTCGCCCCTGCTTGGGAGCGACAAGAGGATGGAGGTCAGTTACTTTACGCTGAGCATGGAAAGGGCACAGAGGGCCTATTCTTATGCCTTGGCATGGAAGACGTTTGTCTATGCTCTAGCTCTGGTCGTAGCACAGTTAATCATACCTCCGTGATGATTAAACCTCAGACACGAGGGCCAGCAGTGTGAGGCCGCACACACTGCAGAGACAAAGAGGGCCGGGCTCCAGGCATAGGTATCTCAACTGCACTAAGTGTCTATGCTCTGGGACTTGCTGTGCCAATGGCAGACAGATTAGTGGGTACATGGCTATTTAATGCACCACTTACGAGGTATTCCAAAAGATGAGCGTGGCACAGGTATAAGACGTGCTTCGTGGCTGGCAGACTACAGAGAGCAAGGGGTTGTGCATGGCGCTGTCTATGTGGGAACTGCTCCCGAACTGCTGAGCACGTGTCGTTAGGAAACAACATTTCATGACGGTTACACCTTACTATAAAGCTCAAATGGTGAGTACCAGTGCATGAGAACAGCTGCCAAGCTGTCCAGGTCCATGCTATTCCCAGGTCCATGCGTGATGTGCTGCTTCAAGCCAGATTTCAATGTGTTTAAATTCTGGGACTTGTAGTTCTATTTTATTATGGAACAAACTAGACTAAACGTTCCATAATAAAAAATAAAAAAACCTGGAATTGAGCAGCACATCACACATGGACCTTGGTAACTTAGCAGGGCTGCCTTGGAGTAAAGGAGTTTGGGAATACTATGGCTTGGGTAGTACTGCCATTGGACAGCACTGATATGTGTGCATCAACGACCATTGCAAGACCTCTGTGCTCTATCCCGGTTTATCTGTCTATTCCCTACACAAGGTGAACCCAGATTTCTATAATGCATTTATTCCTTACAGTTAAAGTCCACCAAGCCCATTGCAGCTCCCTACAAATAAAACAAAATTCAAGCCCATCTAGTTAGCCCATTCCCTAAGAGATAAAAACTAAAATGCCAATCTAGGTTGTCCATTCTCTGTGGCTAAATCCCACCAAGCACACCTAAATGGTCACTCCCATAAACAAATATTTAAAAAGTTTAATTATTCTGGTCATTGCCAACAAGCAGGTACCTCTAGTTTATACATTTTCTACAAATAAAGATTACCAAATTGACTTGGTCAATGTCCATTGTGGTCCTTCAGTCTAATTAATTTAGCCCGAGGCACCCCAGGCCAACCCAGCATGTCAGTTCAATGCAGGGAGAGCCTACTAGCCTTGTATAGTCGGCACGTCTATTAAAGATAAAGGCCATCAGACTCATTGAGCCTTTCACTTATTTTCCTTTCCTAAAGGGATAGACCTTTTACTTGCTCTTTCCACCTCCCATGGGTTCTTTCATATACCAGACCATTCTGGTTAAGGTCTACCATCAATGTTCTTAACACAGGCCCACGGAGAGGCTGTCCCATACTGACAAGTACTGAAAACACGGGTTTACCCTGGAATGTTGCTCACTTGGTTGTACAGTTCCAGAGATTGGTCTCAAGTGTCATAATGCAACTAAATTCTGCCCTGGACATCAATGAAACCAAAAGGGGCTTTATAAAACTGCCCAGACACCACCTCGGCAATTAGTACAACTCTTAAAGGCCCAATCTGCTGCTGCAAGAGAAGTAATGCAACCTTTTTTTTTTTTTTTTTTAAACAAAAAAAACAAAAAACTTTATTTTGGATGTTTTTTTACAACAAACGTTGCAGCAGACATTGGTACGCAGACATCGTATGCACAACACTTAAGATTCCAAGGCCAACATTTTGTTAGGTGCAATATTACAAGTGACAAAGAGGGATAATGAAAAGGCATCACCGTATTTATCAGTAAGCAACTGGGGGGGGCATTCATCAAACATGCACACTCGCACTACTCTCCCCGTTCATTCTCATCTGCATCCGTTCCACTCTCACTGAGCTCCTGATCATCCGTTCACTCTCCGATTCATCAGGGTTTAGGGCAAAGATGTCACCATTCAGTGAGGTCTGCCTGAAGCTTCTCGTCTTTCCTATTTAGTTTCATATGTTTTTCTTCCACTAGGGCCCACTCCCTCACATTCCTGAAGTAATGCAACCTTAGTACACAACTCGAGTTATAATGTAATCACCATGCACAAGTTTTAGTTTTACGAGATGGAGGACAATCGGGGTTCACAAAAGTATGCACTCGTATGGAAATGAACACCACCAACAATGCCTTCATGAGTTCCTGAAGGACCAGGATAAGTGATAACCTGTGTATGATGATGATGTTTGTGCACAACGTCAACACCACTTCAAACAGGCAATGACTTTATAATAAACAACACAATCAAGTACTCCATTTGCTTCCTTGCAACCACCAATTCCAGTTTGGGCTCATGCACTAGAGTGGAGTACAGCTGATGCTTGGCAGCTGAAAAAACATCAAGCAGACTGATCAGACACAGGGCAGTATGGTCCCTTTGCTAAGTTACTCGGCTGCACAATCAACTGAGAGTCTTAAAGTGCTAGCAGGAATCCATGCACTACTGACCCCAAGAGAAGCAATCCTTTTTGCATATTACAGTTAGAACCACACCAATCTTCCAAAGATTTGGATCGTGTCCATAAGGCGCCTCTTTCAGATCTGCACCCAATTGCCCTGAGTTAAACTGCTTCCAATCAGTGCCACATATGGCGGTAAGCAGTAACCTCTACCTCTTTGTGATGCACATTAGTATTCACAGCCAAATATTCATCAAGCTTGTGTCACCAAAAGACTGGCAACTGAAGAATTCTCTCTTAAACATACGTTTTTAAGGAGCATACCTTCTAACCCAAGAATTTAACAACAAAATGCTTAGCTCCAGACCCGACTCGGCCCTTCCTTCGTCCTCCACACTCGGACACCTCGGTGTAAAATGCGCACGCGCGAGCCCCAACGGCAGGGCGCAGACGCGGATGCGTGTACACTTATCACAACATTAAACTTACTCTGAACGGGATAAAGCGCGTGCGCATCAGCCTAAGGTGGGGTGTATGTCATCGCACAGCCGTGGAGCTACTTCCCGTCGTGACACTGACATAAATCTCACATTTGAGTCCAACGGGGCATAGAAACAAAATTACAGAGGAGCGGGTGGAGGGAGCGGGGGGAGGGAGCGCGGCAGCGGCAGCGAGACGAACGCGCGCTGCTGCGCGTTCTGGCCACCGTCGGGAATGGGCGCGGCAAAGGCGGGACATGCGCCCGCCTTTGACCAATCGCGTGCCGTCTCCATAAAAAAAACGCACGCTCCAGCCAATGTGGGCTTCTGAAAACAAAACCACACGCACGAGCGTGTGGGTCGTTTTCAGAAGCCCTTTCTAGAGGTCTCGCGCTGCGCGAGCAGTGCTATGCACTGCAACGCTAGGCGCGAGACCTAAAAAGGAAGGGGCCACACGGCCCCCTCCTTGAAGTCATTAATGGCCCTGGGAACCACCACCCTCCAGGGCTGACTCCCTGTGACCTGAAGTGCCCACCCCCAGGGCATAGTTGTTTGGTGTCGCTTGGCGGGAGCTATGACCGCTCCTGCCAATTGAGAGCAGGATGGGAGCAGGAAAACTGCTCCCGCCCACTGGGAACAGACTTTTCATCTTGACAGCGGGCAGGAAAACAGATGAAAAGTCTGCTTTCATCCGTGGATGATGTCATCAGTGAGATCATTTTAGATGTCATCAGTGATGTCATCAGTGATGTCACTGACATTAGGCCTTGGCGGAGTTTGCAGAGTTTTAATCCGCGGAACTCCGCGAAGTGCCAGAAAAACTCTGCCGCGCTCCGCAGAGTTCCGCTAGCGGCGGAGTCTGTTAAGTTGCGCTGCTCACACTGATTTTTAGTGCCAGGAGTTTGTCTCGCACTGTAAAACCAGTGCAAACAGCACTGCGTGTCGCACCAGAGGGTGCTGCTGCTTTCTGCCGCTTGAGTAAACATTCTATTCGAGCGGCTGTTTCCTCAACGCAAATGGCAGATTTCTCAATGCGAGCAGTCGTGACCTGCCGGGACCGCCCGCGTTCAGTAGTCTCGCCAAGAGGAGGTCTAGCGAGTTATTTTTTCTCGCAAGCGCTCGCCAACTTACCATTTGCGAGCCACTCGAGAAAAAAAACTCCGCTCCACATCACTTTGCAGAGTTTTTACGGAACTTTGCACGGAGCACGGAGTGGGCAAAACGCTGCAAACTCCGCCGGGGGAGCGGAATCCTTCGCCCACCTCTACTGAACATCGCATCAGAGATGTAATATGTGAGATCATAAGCAGTGCATTGGGAGGTGTAAGTTATAGTTAGCTGAGGTGTTGGAACTGGTCATTCCTAGTTGGCTAAGGCAGTGCCCAAGACAGGCAGAATCTACTACTCCTGTCAGGCTTGGGTGATTACACTCACAGTATATTCTGAGCTCACTCTTGGGTAGTTTGGCACTGAGCAGTCAGTCTCATCACAGTGGCAATGTGTAAAGCATTGGCACAGCACTCTCACACAATCAATACACTGAGCATAACAAAAGAGACCTCACACGAGATGTATGTAAATAAAGATTGTATTCAAGACCGAGCATTTTACTAGCGTGTACTCTAGCTTCCGGTCCACTTCTATCGAAGACGGTGAGCCTGCTAGTAACGAGGGAGACAGAGAAGTGATCATTTTCTTGTTGAAAAGAAACTGAACACGCTATAGATACCATCAAGCAGGGAAAAGCACCGGAACTAGACAGACTCCCTGGAGATCTGTTCAAACATGATAAAAAGGTTTGGGTCCCATATGTTAACCTACTTAGTAATACAATAGCAGCAGGTGCACCAGTACCGGCAATGTGGAAAGGGGCTGAAATTGTCCCTATCCACAAAAAAGGCAGCAAACAGAAACCTGAGAATTACAGGCCAATCAGCCTGATAGACGTACTTCAAAAAATCTACGCCAGACAATTATTGAACAGGCTCAATGAATGGATAGAAACTAACAATATAATGTCCCCGTAGCAGGCAGGATTTAGATCCTGAACAAGCACAGTGGATCAAGTCTTTAGACTCCTATGTATCATCTGGAAATATGTTAAGGTTAAGCGGGGCCACATCTACATAGCATTTGTAGATTTGAGGGCGGCCTTCAACCTCGTACCCAGATGTTTACTGTGGGATTCACTAAAAAAACAGGAAGCTCCTCCAAGCCTGTTAGCACAGATAAAAAGGCTACACAATGATAATTATGCTAGAGTCCACTGGGGCATGAATGGGGAACTCACAAAACCAATCCCAATAGACAGAGGAGTGAGACAGGGATGCGTACTCGCTCCCACCCTGTTCTCGCTCCATATCAAGGACGTGGTAAACCACTTACAAAAAACTGAAAATGACCCCCCCAAGTTGAATGGGAACTTGGTACCGGCGATACTGTTCGCAGATGATACTATCCTGTTCTCAAAGACTCCCAGGGGCTTACAAAACTTGATGGAGGATTTTAATAGATACTGCAATGTAAAAGGCCTAGAAATAAACACTAGTAAAACTAAGTACATGGCCATAAATCCACACAAGGGTTTTTGAAATAATTTTAAGTTGAATAACTGAAAAAATAGAACACGTCCCTAATTATACTTACTTGGGTATACTACTCGATTCTAAATTAGCATGGAAACAGCAGGTAAATCACTCAGCATTACAGCTAGCCCAGGGGGCAGGGGCAGGGGCTGTCCTTAAAAAGTATAGTTTATCCTCAAGCAAACCCGTGACACCAGCCCTTGAGCTATATAAATGTAAAGTCCAGGCGGCAGCATTGTATGGATCAGAGCTGTGGGGCATTGGAGACACTAAACAACTAACAATTGGCGAAAACAAGTTTGCGAGGAGACTAACGGGCTGCCCTCATCAAAACCACTTATCCCAATATTCCATGATTTGAACATGAGGCACATAGGGCAAATTGTAATATTGCGACCACTGCTTTATTGGATACGCTTGTGGACAACACCAGAATTAGTGGCATACAGAGAAGGTGTAAGAGAACTCTTAGCCATTGACATATGTCTCACTTTTCCTTGGCTAAGATTCGTAAAGAAATGGCTCATAGAGTTAGGCCTCAGTTTATATTGGACAGAGCCGCATAGCTTAACATCTAGTTGCAAAGACGTACTAAAGAGAACCTATTGGCTACATATCCTGAACGCACTCCATTGGAATCCAAGAACGGGAAGGCTAACAACTCAATTCCTTATTACTAAATCGAACCCGAGTTTTGAAGAATTTCTCAATAATATACAACCGTACTTAGCAAGAACTCTGAATCTGAAGTTACGGTATAACATCCTACAGACCAAGAGCCATACAGCAAACTGGGGGGGAAAGGGAGACCGTTCCTGCTCTTTATGCACTGCACGCACTTTAGGGTCCACCGGAAATACAGCACATATCCTATTCTTCTGCCCAGCATATGCCCGGGCAAGGAGGAAATGGATCCGACCGTTGTGCAACTCATTGGGATTTAGGAAGCACCAAGAGGCACTGAGGGTACTAACAGCTAGCACCGCACCGCACGTAATATTTGCCCTATCCCGATACTTGTTTGCAGTAGGACTATTAAGAAGCAAAATGGGGCTTAAGCTGTGATGTTGCAATGAACAATGCACCCATAATTGGGAAAGTACTCTGAACTGAATGAAACAACCAGCTATTTTTTATTGTATCATATGACGTTTTTAGCTAATTTAAAAAGTGTACACATCGGGGTGGATGTAATGGAATGCTTAGTGACCGGTTTAAATTGTTTTATCCAAAGATTGAGATTATTTCACTGAGAATATTTTATATATACTGCTTGACGCATTTTAGATCATATTGTGAATGTTTGTATTGCTATGAAACTTTTATGGCCTTCGGCTGAAATAAAGTATTTAATAATAATAGATTGTATTCAACACACACATTAATTAACACAACATGAACATCATGTATTTCTGTGCATAAATCACACTTGGAAATATTACTAGCAGTACTAGGCCCAACAGTGTTAAAATGACATCAGTAATATGCACACTTGGGAAAAACCCTATTTTACTCCAGCACCCTTATGCAGTGCGACACGTTGCCTGATCTGGGCCTACAGTGGCAAATAACACAATTCAAATCCACACATCAAGGGTGCACCCCAGGTCACAAAGATATCAGGAATGTGTACACACAGGAATTTATAACACTTTTCAGCAGCACCGTGGGCCAAGGTAGCACGGGTAAAACCAGTGCCAAAAGTCGTAGTATTCGTTAGGTAATGAAGCAAACAAGTAAAACAACACTGCCTCACGGTGCAACTATCAGCAGGCTGTTCTCATTCAGCACACTCTCCCACACTCACACAGCAGCGTAACGCAGTGCAAAGGATATTGAAAAGACTGCATGAAGCACACTCACACACACACACGCACTTAGCAATCAAGAGATCCCTCGATTCACCTTCCAGCACCACTCCAGTTCTGCGAAGCAAAGGGGCATGTCTTGACCACCCACGCCCGATCTGGGCAATACTACCTGGCAACATGAAGTCATCAGGCCGGGTGAGAAGAGGGCAGTTGATTTGCCACACAAAGGACAAGACGGAACACTGGGTGAATGTGGGGTGCAGCTCTCCCACACCCCATAGAAAGTGATACACAACATCTGGTGCGCATTGATCTGAGTCGCACCAGACAATACGATCACAATGAATCACGAGTCGGGTTCTCTGTACCTCCCTGGAAATGAGTCACAACTTCTGATGCATGATGATCCGAGTCGCGTCAGACAACCCAGTCCCAATCAACCCACGGTCGGGTTCATCATACCTCCCTGGAATGAGGCACATCATCTGGTGCACAATGTTACAAGTCGCACCAGACAATCTGGTTACAATCATCCCACAGCCGCATTCACCGTACCTCCCTGGAATGAGGCACAATGTCTGGTGAGCGATGGTATGGGTCGTGCCAGGCAATCCGGTCCCACACACACAGTCGCAAGTTCAGTAGTATCGCCCAAGGTAGAATGAGACACTACTACAGGTGTGCCCTCCCTCTGATGGTCGCAACCTGTGAATTGGACACTGCACGCAATGAGCATGCAGTCGGCATGCCACACAAGAGAGATGTGGCACAGACGACGAAGTGGGCCATGCTGAGTCCCGCAACCGGCGAATCCACTCACCACCAATGAGAAGCTTGTGTGTGCTGAGGCCCCATGATTCAGGGGCCACACCTCTTAGATGTGGGCATGGTTTGGGGGCTCTGCACAAGGCAATCAGGTCTCCAGGCACAATACTTAGTCCCACGCTCACACCGCGCATGCAGTTAGGCTCCAGCAGACAAACTAGGCGCTTGAGAAGGCACAGCTCTCCAGGTGAAACACGCAGACGGTGTAGGTCCCTCAGGGGAGGTCTTTTATGTCCCTGAGACCTCCACAGAGAACAGGGGGCAAGCCAACAAGCCCTTGTAGAGCACACTTCAGGGTGCCACACAGCAGCAGATAGTCGGCAAAGGCCAGCCACTATTTAGACAGGGTGCACAGTCCCTTCCAAAGTCAGTATCCTCCTTGTGCACAATAGATTCCTCTGGCAGTGTGCACCACACAGTCCAGGGTGTCTGGTCCCACGTCCCCCCAAGTGAATCTCTGCCCTGCTGAAGTATGGCACGAGTAGTTATACTGTAGTGTACCTTTGAAGTTGGGGGTGGTTCAGAGGGCTCCTCTTTGAACCACAGATGTCTCACCTAAATTTAGTCCTGTCTTCCATGAGGCCTTGGAATGCAGATCTTAATCTTTAGTGGGGCCATGATCTGGCTTCCCAGAGGCCAAGTGTCAAACCATCTCCCCCCAATCTATCCAGCCAAGTCCTCAAATAGCAGAGGTCTGTTATTCCAGCTGCATGCCCAATGTTTATGGCTGTCTCTGTGGAATGCACAGATGTGCTCCCCCAGCACCCATTGTGAACTGCAGTCAAACTAAAAGGCACACAAAAGAGTTTAGTGCAGAGAAATGCCCACTTTCTAGATGTGGCATTTCTAAGCTAATAATGACAAAGCCACCTTTACCACAAGGGAAGATTTGTCATTGTGAATCCAATGATACTAAACGACATGAAGCTGCTCCACTGTAAGCACCACTGCAGCTTACAGTAATCTCAGCCATTCCCCCATGTTAACCTATGGGGAGAGCAAATCTCATAGGTAGTGAAAACACATATGAGGGTTCTTCACTACATGAGCAAAGGAACACAAATGTGTATCTGCCCTGCCTTTAACCTATCACCTTTCCCCCACCCCCTCCCCCCCAGGGCTCACCCTAGGGGTGCTCTAGTGTTAGTGAAAGGCACCCTCAGCATTGGCCAATGAATTAGCAAGGCCAACTTGAGCATAAGGGCAAATGCGCACCCACAGACCTGCAATGGCAGTCTTCAGACATGTTTAAAAACATCAGCTAAGCTCCACTTCCTAACAAGTGTAGGAAGGGCGTCTGAACTTTCACACTGCATTACAGTGGGAAAGTGTCCAGAGTACAAAGGTCACAAAAAGAGAATCAGCAAAACCCAAGAGGAAAAACCAAAAAGTTCAGGGAAACACTACCTCGAGAGTATCAGGTCTAACATCAGGTAGTTATAACTGCTGAATTTCTATGGTTTTGTGCATGCGAAATCAGAGCCTAACTATAACGTTCCTATAACCTTTGTTTTATTTCAGTGAATTTCTACATTTTTTTAAATTCTATTTCCTAACTATAACGTGCCTCTAACCTTTGGTTTTTTCTGTGAATGTACATATATGGGAGTCTGAGGACTCTCTTGGCAGGGGCTCTGCTTCTCTGCTTTAAGCCTGCGGCCTCACTCAGGATGCCACTGTAACTGTGGAAATGGGCACCTTGCTGAGCAGTGAGAACTGGAGACTTTATACTTTTGTAGGGATCGGTCATTCCTGACTCTGTGACTTGTTGATTTATGTGTCTCCCTAAGATTTCGCAGCAAGACAGTATTATGTACAGTATAGGAAGTGGTGCCTCCTGGCAGATTAGGTGATATTTAAGCTTCAGCATGTGTGACACTGTGCCACTCATGGTCAGTTTTTTTGTTGTATGAAATAGCAGTTCTGCATTTTCTTGCAGCTTAAAAATGAAAGGCGACCTTGCGCTGCACATAATCAAGAATCACGCCATGTGTTTAAATGGACTATTAATCAGTGCTTAATTTGTGCCTGTGGTTTCCGGTGCTTACCACCGGCACCTTTTTATCAGGGCCGGGTATACACTGCCACTGCCAACTTAATCAACTGCACTGCAGTCTGCACGTCATGTGTCAAAGTAAATTAAATACAATTGCCTTACTGCAGTGTTGTTCACTTCACACTCTGTTACAGTATCAGACAGTCTCTAGAGTGCTTCGGTGAAGAAGAGTGTTGCTGTGCAGTGCTGCTGAGAGAGCACAGTGAGCCCCATAATAAATCCATATCCATCGTGCGATCATGCGAATCAATTTGCTTTCAGTTTCAGTGTTGCAGATGGGCGGGCCACTGAATGGGCTGCATTTGGTTCTATGAGGGTAGAGGGCTACGGCGGGTAGCGTGTGCCGTGAGTAACCTTTTTCCTTCCACAGGTGGTGGACCACGCCACTGCACACACGCACTGCAGTGGACGAGTAGCACCAGACCAGTTAGCACGACGTCAAGGCGGAGGCAGGAACTTTGAAGCAGCAGCGCAGCAGGCCTCTTAATAAAGGCAGTGCCACCAGCAGTAACCAACCGCAGTAAGTAATAAAAAACCAGCACTGCATTTTCTTGCACGTGGTGACGGTCACCTCCTGAACCGAGTCAGAGGCCCGAGCAATCATGCCACTGGGGCCGGGCGGAGCACTGTGTGCAATGGTCCAGTCCCTGGGGAAACCTTGCATTACTTCAGGCTCGGCGCCATTTCATGTTCCAGCTGTGATAACTTACCCCCGCCTGGGCTGTGCATGCTGATGTGGTTTTTGCCTTGGTCTTTCTGCTTTTTTCACCTTTGGTATTCATGTTGACTGGTTTTGTGTTCCTGTCTGCCCTTCTTCTGTCCTCTGGGTCTGGATGTGGAGTTGCAAGTAGTGCTTTGCTGTGTTGCCCTTTGGTCTATGGTCCTCCTTCAGGAAGTTTGCTGTGGGGAAGCTCACGCTGGCTACAAATCTATGAGGCCCTGGACCCAGTGCTTAATTTGTAAAATATGAAGTCCAGGTGCTAAAATATTTGTCGGAGGCCACACCCACTTCTGCCCTGGCTCCACCCACTCCCTCCACTGGCTCCACCCAATTACTCTATTGGCTCCGCCCACATCCTCAACTGGCACTGCTGAAAGTCAGATATAATACCCTATCTGAATGTCAGCAAGGGAGCCTTCCTCCAAGTAAGGTTTTGATAGAAGATTCCCCTGCCCTGTGAAAATTTTGAAAAACATTAAATCAAAAGTTTATTTAAAGCACAATAATTTTAGAATAAATTGGCTAAAATGACTAATGCATTGAAAAGGTACACGTGAAACATTCCAGTGCTCTATGTGCTGATTTGGGGAAAGGACAATACTGGGGTACGCCATTTTTAACAGAGTCTAATTGTATGTCATGAGTTCAAAGATACAACTCTTACATATCTTATGTGACAAAATAAACCAAAATGTTCTGAAAATACTCTAAACAGAAAAATTGAATAAATTCATGCAATACACTTGAATGAGCCACTTTGTCACTTCCAGTGGCCGAAGGGGGTTTGGTTCATAAATAGTAGAGTATTCCGTAAAAGCGATTAATTTTAGAGAAACAATTAAAAAAAAGATGATTACCTATTGGGCTTGTTACTATAACTTACTCCCCTGGAGCAATATATGTGCATTTATTAGAAATTCAGAATAGTAAAAACACATGGACCTTAACTGGAGTTTCCATATGTAGTTCTGTATCACACAGACAAGACAGAGATTACATAAGAGGCATATGTTCAAAATATTACTTTTTAATTAAAGGTTCATATCTGAACATAAAGCAAAGAATATTGTCATCTCCCAAAAAAAGTCCTAGAAGAACCTAGGCCAAAAGAAGAGGTAGTGGTTGGGAAGTTTGAATTTGACCATATCTCAAGTCATGCCTATTAGTGCAAAATGACCACAGTGCCATACAAAATATAAATAAATAAAGACAAAAAACCTAAAAATAAAATATAGATAAATGCACATAAATACATGTTCTAAAGTGAAAAAAGAAAAAGCTAATTAAGTCTTATAAATACAAAATACATAAAATATATAAAATAGAACAATAAATATAACATCCAAACAGGGAAGACGCATAAATATAACAAAATATTAAATAAATTGCCACTGTCAATAAAGTGTTATAAATGCAAATAAATAACATATATAAACTAGAACAATAATCAGATATCCAAAGACAGTAAAGCCTAACTTTTTAACTTATTTAATACATTGCAAAGGCTCGTTCTGTCAGTTGGACTGGGCTAGCATCTATTTTTCCAGAAAAGCCCACAAACTGTATAAATTGCTTGTGCATTCCAAGTCTTTCTCTTTCCTAGCTTTACTCCTAGTGTCATCAGCCGCTCTTCGTCCTTTTGCAAGCCATGACTGAAAATAGGGGATGGGGTTGAATCTCTTAAATGGTGGACCAACAAGATTTAAAAACATTAAAGAAGATGTTGTTTCAGCCAGCAATGATGCTCTTGTAGATGTGCATATAAGATTCATTTGAGAAAAGCCCCGCTTACATTCTGCAGTACTGATAGCAATAGTGTGTAAGGCCATCAAAAGCTCCTTGAACTGCCTTTGAATTTCTTTCCCTCCAGATTCCTTATACTCTCTGTAAGCACGTTTGGTTTCTCGACTGGCATTGTTGAATCTTTTACACAGAGACTCAATATCACTTTCACCATAAAGAGTAGGTAGTTCATCAGGTCAGTACTGTTTGTATAAAACTTTAATTTCACTAATCAGGATATCATACTCAGCCTTTTTGTCAGTAGAATTAGTACCTCCTGTACACAACAAACGATGTTTTAGATTTTCTGCAAGGCTGCAAAAAAATTGTCCCTGTTCAATTATTTTGTCAGTGGTCTTTCCTTTGTGCAGCATCACACCTTGGAATATATTTTCTTCTATGGCCTTTTTATACTGTGAGAAATGGTTCCCTTGCCTGTCTACCTTGACTTCAAACACTGCTATTTGCCGACAAATAGCTCTATGAGCATCAATGATTGTAGAGTCACGTTTCTGTAACTCAAGTGATAACTCTGATAATCCCTGAAGAGCATCATACATGAGGCCAAGATTAGCAACAAACTGTATAGGTGATAACTGCCTTCCTAGGCCTGTGTACATATTTCGTGCTGAACTGTCACGGGAACCATCATCAGTTACACTAGTAAAGTGCTTGTAGAGAGCAGGATAAGCATTCCAAATAGCCACCACTGTTCTGAAGCTTGATGCAACTCATCGAGAATCTAACACTCGACCTATTCTTTAAAGCTGAATGTCAAAAGCTTCTGCACATTCTTTTAGCTCCAAACGGTTGTTAACAGATGTGGCAAATAGAGAATACAGCTTATCAAGTAAGTTTTTGAAATGATTGGTAGCGCCAATATCTTTCATGACATCATGAACTGCAAGTTCCAGATGATGTGCTGAGCAGTGCCAGGCTACAATACTGGGAGAGATTTTTTCTTGCAACCTCTTTACAACACCACTGTGGCGGCCAAACATCACTGAAGCTCCATCACAGGCAACTGAAAACAGGCATTTGGAGAGAAAGTCCTCACGTATGTTAACTGGATCTTTTTTTAGTGCACATAGTAGACTGTTTACTATGCCGTCAGCTGACAAATCACTCAGCTCAATAAGGTCAACAAAAATATTAGCTGGGGAGTCCATGCCAGGTAGCTGCATTCACATGTACACAATTAAAGAACGTTTCTGATTTAACGCAGTGGCTACATCTCGTAAAAGACTTACTTTTGGGGAAAGTTCCATTATTTTGGCAAATATCTTCCTCTTCATTTCTGAGGATATATGGTGTTGTATGTTTGAGCAAGCTACACTGGAGTACAAAATTCGCCCCATATCCAGTCCATTCAACTGGTGGCAGTCTATCTCTGTTTCAAAACCATACGCTGGCCTGTTCCGCTTTGCTTCCATTTAAGCTACACTGAATATTCTGGCTGTTGCTGACATTTGTACAGATTGAGCTTTTGCAGTTACTTGCAATAAAGGATCTTTTTTAGCATTCTCTAAGATTTTTTAAGTTGCAACATGAGCCTGGTTTGTGCATGTTCTGCAATCTTTTTCCTGAATGATTTCTGCTGTTGTTCTATATTGGTGCCATATGCCTTCACAGTAGATTCAGTCCATTCTTTACACAATTTCATTCCCCTGGATTTCTCAGCACCAAGATCACGTACTTGGAGACACACAGAACAGCCAAGGTTAGGGCCTTTAACAGCTAACCACGGATGCTTGCGTTGGAAATACATTTTTGGTCATGTTTCCAACCTTTAGGAAGAATGCCTTTCCTAAAAACTCTGTCTGAATGTGGCTTAAGTGATAATGTGTCAAACTGTTTGCTAGTGCTTGGTGTTTCCTCTGTCTCTGTATCAATCTCCACAGCATGATGCTGCTCATCTCTAAGAAGACTATTTTGTGTCTTTCCTTCTGTAGGGGTGATAACAATGCTGCTAGTAGTGGTGTAACTCTCATTTAGTGCCTGCTCTCGCACTTCATCATCTTCCTTGTTCCCTTTATCCATTGTAAGTACATGATCCTTTCTAGCAAGTTTGCTCACAGGCTCCTCATCAACTTTGGGCTTAAATGTTGTGAAGTAACTTGAAATTTTCTTCTGTCCAGTGTGTGACATTCTAGGAAAGCAAAGTGAAAGAAAGCTGGCTAGACATGTGTAAAGTGTGATGTCAATTCATCTAACAGGCACAGTTCTGAACAAGCACAATATTTATATGCAAACTTTGCACCATAGGCATTTCTGCATCTGCACATCTATTACCATGACTGATTACAAGTACAACCCAAATGGATCCTACTTTGCCTACCCAAATTCACGCCTTTTCCAATTCTTACCCCATCTCACTTAAAAGACACACAAAGTCTTTACCGTTTGGCTCACTTTTAAGCTTTGGCTTCCAGTATTACTACAAAAGCAGAGTGCTGTGGCAGTGTGCAGAGTTAGTCACACACTGCGATTCACAACAATTATTAATTAATTGACACTCAGTGTCAGACTGGGAACCCTGGCAGGTTTTGTTAGACCAGCCCCCATACGGTGCGTAGCGAGCGCAGCGAGCCTAACGACTGCTAGAGGGGTTTGGGTGGGATTCTCCCCTCAAGAAAAATTTGTAAAAAGAAAGACCAAAATGGTGCACAACACATTTTTCATTACATATTTAACTGTATTAACTTTGAAAGCACAGTAAATGATGTCCTGACACAAGCACCCAGGCCAGAAAGCATGGAAATGTCACACATAAGCGACCATGCCATAAACCGTGGAAATATCACACATAAGCACCCAGGCAAGAAAGCATGAACATGTCTAAGAAAGGCATTCAGGCCAGTGGCGCTGGAACAATTTTCAGAGTGTTGGTGCTGCCCTCAATGGTACATCACTGAAGTCAGAGGATTGTGAAAAATCCAAACATCACACCTAAGAACAAGAACAAGTTACCAGGTGCAATATAGATAGTACCTTTCATTTAAAATTGGCAATCGTTTACAAGAGTAAAAGGTCCGGTTTTTAATGGGACTGTGGGACATGTGGGTGCTCGTGCAGTAAGCAAGCACCAACATTTGCATGTTCTCTCAAAAGTCAGCATACTAGCATAGGTGATAATTATCACCTCCGATAAATTCCGACCACCTCAGGGTCAGATTTGTTTGGATGTGAGAATTATCACATCTGACACCGGACACTTGTAATGAGGCCCATGGGCTGCTAAACAGTACCAACCTAGTAAAGGGGGCAACTGGGTACTGTTTGTGTTTAAACTGCAAAAAAGGTTTTATTTAGAGAAGGCCCAGTGTGCCCCAGGGGAAAATGCACAAGGCAGAGAGATGCTGTGAAATGAATATAGTGATGCCAAATGGGCAGGAATTGGACTTGATGACATGACCAGGAGCCAGGCCCCTTACCAAAGGCAGGAATACTCCCTACTACTATAGAATACAACTCAGGAACGAGGCATGAAGTTGAAGAGCCACATGAGCTCAAACTACATAATCTTTAAAGGCCCGGATTTCACTACGCCAGGCCGAAAGAGACCGAAATAACCTGTTCAGCTCTCTGTACTTCCCATCCTTTCTCTTCGCAGGTGCGGTGGGATGAATGAAACTCATGCTTTCGTTCACAACCGCCTCACTCCATTTCCTCAACTCCTGAGCTGCTGAGCACAGGGTCAGAATCTCCCGCGCTCGACTTCCTTTTCCCAGGATGTCATGCGCATGCTGTTTACATGGTCTGTCATCACTTCTTGCGATCATTAGGGGACATTACCGTCTAGCACTGGATTACTCATGAGGAGTGAGAGTAATGTCTGTGCCTGTCCAGGTATGTCAGAACCTGTCTGATCATCTCAGGGTTGCTAAGGCATCACACATTCCACATCATGTCTTTCAGTGACTGAGGGCTCCTAATACTAGCCATGGGCTGCAATCATATTTATCAGTTGATATATATCAGTTGCTGTCCGTGTATGTAAACCAGTATATAACAACTCCCACCCAAATTTATGTCAGTACTGGAGGCGAGGACTATGCTCATCTTTCTCCCTTTAATTTGACTACAGCAGCTTCAACATTTAACAAAAAACTATCTTTCCCATGAACCACCAGGAATTGAAGTCGAACACAACTTAAACCAATCAGAACACATAATGTGCCATAATAGTCTTTGTCTCTCATCTATGCTCCTCTTTCTTGCCCCAGCAAAGCACAGATGAGTCTCTTATTTAACTTATCCTGTAGAGGGACTGTTCATATTTGTTCTTATCCGCATGTCATTGCTTTATGGTAATGTGCCTACAGGTTTGCCTATTTTTTGGATTATCACATGAGGGAACGCACTTCAGCGGTCTATTCGAGGTGTATGTATACTTTTAAGGCGACAGGACAGCGTGAGCGCGGTATTCACATATGCCCACTAGAGGGCGCTCCAAGGCCATAAATAACATTGGGAGCGCAAGAAGCGCGTCTCGCTGCTCCCGATCGGCGCACTGGTACTCAGGGCCAAAGGAGTGCAGCCTCGGAGCACCGGACGTGCCTTCGCTTGTCTGGCGGCTGGCCTGAGTCCAGTGGTCAAAGTGGGTGGGATCGGCAGGGCACAGCGTGCCCCTACTTCTTTAATTTACTGGATTCCGTTCCCCTACTTTTTTATTTTAAACGTGCATCCCAGGACAGCAGAAATTGCCATGGCCTATAGATGAGGCTCCGCGCTTGGGGATGGGCGGGTGGGCAGAGAAGGAAAATGACTCTGTCTTTTCCTTCTTGCCCACTTCTCCTGCCCTGCCCCCTCCCCCCCCCCTCTGTTATGGGAAAACCAGATTCAGCAGTGATTAAGCCTGTTACATAGAATGGACGCTATTCTGTATTTATGCTGTTTGTTCCATCAGTGCTTTAATGCAATTTGTACCTGTACCACTTGGTGTGATTAAGATCGTCATGGCAGACAAGTTATCAAGCAAGCAGGTTATTGTGTGCATCAATCCTTGTTATGTTTCAGTAATTAATCTTGCAAACACCACCTTCACGTGTCAACCGTCAAAACGTTAACACGTGAATTCATAATGAGCTTGTCGAATCTTCACGCGTGCACATGGAACTACAAGCCCACGTGAAATCTCAATGAGCAGTTGAGCCTGCACGCGTACACGTGGAACTTCCAATTCATGCCAGACTATAAAAACCCACCCACCTCATTCCCGGTGCTTCGCTTTGCGAATACAAGCACTCACCTGACTCCGGACCCGACCAGCTCCAGTCCTTCGGCGTTTCAGCTGCTTCCTTCCCGGTGCTCCCAGCGCGTCTCGGAAGATCGCTCTCCTCAGCTCCTGTTCCGACGCTTGTTCCTGTTTCCTGGTAGTCCGACGCAGATCATCTTCCGGGCAAATCCTTTTCCGGTTCCCTGCAAGACAAAACAAAAGGTTACTAAGCAACGCTCCAGAAGCATGGTAACTCGTTAAAATCAAGGACAGTTTATTGAAAAGCATTGCGGTAAGACGCTTAATTCTTTTGTAGCCATCAAGCCGGTATTCTTGTACCTGGGGTGAACTGGATATTTAAAGACTCGTCATTAATAATTTTTAGAAAGACTCTTCATTTACAACCAAGGCATCAAAGAATATAAAGACTTTAAAGATTAACCCAGCATATTGAAACTGGGAGTTAAGTTTATTTGGTCTGTTTAAGGGCCTCATGTGTAAAGATTAATCGCTAGCAATTAATCTGAGAGACTTGTAACATAGCCAACAGTACAGTATACAGATGCACCTGTTGTCTCTTGTTTTTTTTTTGTTTTCCTACATTTTAGTTACCAAATTCCTTTGGGGCTACACTTGCAACCATTTAAGGTACGTGCATGATTTGGAATGACTAATGCCTTGCTAGAAAAGCACTAACAGTACTAATAGCGCTCCCTGGAAATACATAATTGTTGATGTTATGTTTCATGTTAATGAAGGTACACTGTACAGAGAAGAGTCAACTGTGATATTTCATTTAAAGAAGTGAATCCATGGACATTCTTAAATCGGGTAGGCGACAAAGGAATGAGAGTTTAGTCAAGGTTTAAGAAGAGGTATACGAAGTGCCAAAAAATCTTAGGTGTAATTCTTACTTCTAGGTACTTTCATCAGGTTATTCGAAAATAGAATCAGAGGCCCAGTAACACTTCATCGAGAAATACCTACACGATTCCTTCAGCAGACCAGACGACTGGGATCCAGTGTGTCTCTTGTTTCTCGTTCCCAATCCCCTTTCCCCCGAGGATCGATCAGAGTGGCAAGCGTAATCTCACCCTGCTGTTCTGATAGGTCTCAGAGGGAGTTGGGACTCAGCAGCATCGAAGAGGAAACAACCCGGAGTACAGGTGGGTGACTTCGTAACAGAAAGCGAAGCCACAAATCCCCTTGTTTCTTCTTCGATTCTGAAACCATGGATTTAGGGCAGGAGAGGATGGATTCCTCACAATTGACCCAATTAGTTCGTAAACTAACTGAGGAAATGCAAGAGTTACGACAAGAAAATCAGGCCCTTAGACTAGAGTTGGACAGAACCAGAACGGGGTTCACTAATTGGAGGGACTCTCAAGCAGGGGATACTAGACCCATAATCGCTCCTTCAAAATTTGGTTCCACACCATTCTTTTCTCCGAACACATCCAGTCAGAACACCGATCAACCCTTGCAAGTTACGGTGGTTACCCCAAATCCAGTTCCCTTAGCAAATCCAGAAAGATTCACAGGAGATAGTAGTCGTTACACCACTTTTATGAGCCAGTGTCAGCTGCACTTTTTGTGTAAACCACAGATTTTTACAACTGACACTGCCAAAGTAGCTTTCATTATTTCTTATCTGGGAGGGGTAGCGGCCAATTGGGCTATGCCCCTAGTTGACACAAATGATCCTTTATTGCACAATCTAGCTGCCTTTAAAACAGCCATGTCCAATTTATTTGCCAAACATGTCTTTATTCAAGCTTCAGATAATGAACTTCTGAACCTACGTCAAGGGTCCAAAGACCTGATAACCTATGTAACAAGTTTTAATAGATTACTGGCAGAAACACATTGGCCTGAAGAAAAGAGGGTGTCCTTATTCTATCGAGGCCTTAGAGATGATCTAAAGGACTCCTTGGCACACATTGTGAATTTACCGGAGGATTACGCAGAATTTTTGGATTTGGTAGTTAAATTGGATCACAGATTGGGGGAGCGAAAAAGTGAAAGACCCAGAGGGGATGTCAGAAATCTGCATTTTAAGGTAGAGAAAAAAGAAATAGATGAAAAGAATACACACGTAGAACCAATGCAAATAGGCGGGTTGAAAGGACCACTTTCGGCGGAAGAAAAAGAACGCAGGCGAAAGGGTAACTTGTGTCTTTACTGTGGTAAGTCCGGTCACTTTGCTAAAGATTGCCCAGCAAAGACAAATAAAAAGAAGTCAATAGCAGTCACTGATAAGTTACCAAATGAATCGGAAAACTGGGTTTCTCGGGGAAAGAGATCGTTTCCTCGAGATTATCGGCTATACAGATCTCTCAGTTTGCCACTAATGTCATCAACCGCACACCAAAACACTTCACTGTAAGAATGGCTTTTATTATAACAACCCAACTAAGACATAGTTTGCCAGTTTTGATTGATTCTGGAGCTACCGGTAACTTTTTTGATTTAGAATTAGCCCGTAAATTACGAATAACTCAAGTTCCAAAATCTGAACCAGAACCGGTCAGAGCTGTTGACGGCTCAGCTTTATCATCTGGCTTAATCAGGTTCCATACTTCACCCTTGACTATTGTTGCTGAGAATGGACACACTGAAGAGACAGTATTTGACCTAATAGACACACCAACTTTTGGCGTCATACTGGGAGTACCATGGTTAGAGCTGCATAATCCGAAAATAGATTGGATTAAACGTACAGTCACTCTCGACTCTCAACATTGTAGAACTCACTGTTATCTTGAAACACAAGAACCAGTAATGCCTCTGTTCTGTGCAGCCTTACAACAAGAGTCTCCACAGATACCCGGCGAATATCAAGATTACGCTGATGTGTTTGATCCGATCCGAGCTACTAAATTACCTCCACACAGAATTTATGATTGTAGAATAGACTTAATTCCTGGTGCAGTTTTACCCTGCAGTAGAATATACGCTCTAACAGAACCTGAAAATCAATATCTGAAAACATACTTAGACGAGTTGTTGGAGATTGGTTTCATAAGACACTCTACTTCACCAGTCTCATCGCCACTCTTCTTCGTAGCTAAAAAATCTGGCGATTTGAGAGCATGCATAGATTATTGCGCAATTAATAAGGCAACAATCAAAAATCGTTATCCATTGCCTTTAATCCCAGTCCTGTTAAACCAAGTTAAAGGGTCAAGCATCTATACCAAATTGGACTTGCGGGGTGCGTATCACCTTGTCCGTATTAAGGAAGGAGACGAGTGGAAGACCGCTTTTCGTACGAAATACGGTCTATTTGAGTATACAGTGATGCTATTCGGTCTCTGTAACGCCCCGGCTGCGTTCCAATATTTCATTAATGAAGTCCTACACGATCTCCTTGACGTCTGTGTCATTGTATATATTGATGACATACTAGTTTACTCAAAAAACCAAGAAGAGCATTCTAAGCACGTTTGCGCAGTTTTGCAAAGGTTACGAGATAATTCCTTATACGTGAAACTTGAAAAATGTGTGTTCAATACAAAAAAGGTTGAATTCTTAGGATATTGGCTTTCACCTGAAGGAATAATCATGGATCCTAAAAAGGTTGAAGCGATCTTAAATTGGCCTACTCCATCTTCCATAAAAGACACACAGAGAGTATTAGGCTTTGCTAATTTCTACAGGCGCTTCATATCAAAATTTTCTGAGATTGTTACACCCATCACTCAGTTACTTAGGAAAGGTCAAAAATTTCAATGGAGCTCGGACGCAGAACAGGCCTTTGTCAAATTGAAACAGGCCTTTGCCTCGGCCCCCATCTTGATTCATCCAGACCCCGATAAACCATTTTTTGTTGAAGCTGATGCTTCCCAAACTGCCTTGGGGGGAGTACTATTGCAAAAAGATTCAGGAACTGGACATCTACATCCAATTGCCTTTTATTCGCGTAAACTGTTAACAGCTGAACAGAATTACACCATTGCAGAGCGCGAATTATTGGCAATTAAAGCTGTCTTTCAGGAATGGAGACACCATTTGTTGGGTGCTAAGCATACAATTACCATATTTTCTGACCACAAAAACCTCCAATTTTTTACTACAGTCAAGACTCTCACTCCCAGGCAAATGCGTTGGTTGCAGTTTTTTAGTGAGTTTGACTTTCTCATTACGTATCGTCCTGGACAAAAACAACTTTTGTCTAATACATTGTCCCAATTGGTCTGTGATAAGAACAGTGACTTGACGGCCAATTCACAAAGCATAATTCCATCTGACAAAATAGCAGCGGTCACTCAGGCAGACACTTTCTTAAATCAAGTTAAATCGGGAGTTCAGACCCTGAACCAACAGCAATGGTTATCTCAGAAGCAAAACACCATCCATGAGGGTTATTTCCTTCACAAAAACAAATTGTACATTCCCCACGAAAATTTACGACTACAGGTTTTAAATTGGAACCATGATTCAAGCACAGCTGGTCATCCAGGAATTAATAAAACTTTAGAATTATGTCAGCGATACTTCTGGTGGAACAATATTAAGCAAGACGTCCAACAATATGTAAAAGCATGCCCAGTATGTGCACGACAGAAATCATCTCATTCACCTCCCATGGGTTTTTTACAACCATTGTCCATTCCTCCACTTCCCTGGCACACAATCAGTCTAGACTTCATCACCGACTTACCAAAATCCCACAACTACACCACCATTTTAGTAGTAGTTGATTTGTTATCCAAAATGGGACATTTTATTCCTTTATCCAAACTACCATCTGCAACAGAATTTAGTGGAGTATTTTTGAATAATATTGTAAAACTTCATGGCCTTCCGAGTAAGATAATTTCAGACCGGGGCCCTCAATTCGTTTCCAAATTCTGGAACCAATTGTGCCAACAGTTAGGAATAGAAATAGCATTATCCTCTGCATTTCACCCACAGACCGATGGCCAGACGGAAAAGGTAAACCAATATCTAGAGCAAAGTTTACGATGTCTGACCTCTACAGTATCGGCTCAATGGGATGAGGTATTACCATTAGCAGAGTTTTCTTACAACAACAGTTATCACGCAGCCTTAGGTTGTACCCCTTTCTTTTTTTTAACTGGCCTACACCCACGATCTATTCCAGTCATGTTTCCAGAGTTGGATAAAACTATGCCTGCAGTCACTGAGAGATTGACGAAATTACGAGAATTCCAAGAACAAGTTAAAAAAAGTTTAGCCAAAAATAAACAAAGAGTTAAATTATCGGTCGATAAGCACAGAACTCCAGCACCACCTTATAAGGTAGGGGATCTCGTCTGGCTATCAACCAGGAACATTCAGATAAAAGGTCCTAAAAAGTTAAAACCAAAGTTTATTGGCCCTTTTCCTATAAACAAAATTTTAAATCCAGTGTCCATGAGATTAACCCTGCCCAAAGATTATACTATTCACCCGGTTTTCCATGTCTCCTTGCTTAAACCTCATGACCCGTCCACACGATCAGACAATCCCCTCCACCTATTGTAATTGGGGACCACCTTGAATATGAAGTAAATCGAATCCTCGATGCAAAACGCATACGTGGTCGCCTACATTATTTAATTGATTGGAAGAGGTACGATGTGTCCGAAAGATCCTGGGAACCAGAAACGCATGTACATGCCCCAAGATTGGTTAGATCTTTCCACGCCCTACACCCAAATAAACCCCTCCCGGTAAGACGACCTTTGGGGGGGGGAACTGTTATGGGAAAACCAGATTCAGCAGTGATTAAGCCTGTTACGTAGAATGGACGCTATTCTGTATTTATGCTGTTTGTTCCATCAGTGCTTTAATGCAATTTGTACCTGTACCACTTGGTGTGATTAAGATCGTCATGGCAGACAAGTTATCAAGCAAGCAGGTTATTGTGTGCATCAATGCTTGTTATGTTTCAGTAATTAATCTTGCAAACACCACCTTCACGTGTCAACCGTCTAAACGTTAACACGTGAATTCATAATGAGCTTGTCGAATCTTCACGCGTGCACATGGAACTACAAGCCCACGTGAAATCTCAATGAGCAGTTGAGCCTGCACGCTTACACGTGGAACTTCCAACTCATGCCAGACTATAAAAACCCACCCACCTCATTCCCGGTGCTTCGCGAGTACAAGCACTCACCTGACTCCGGACCTGACCAGCTCGAGTCCTTCGGCGTTTCAGCCGCTTCCTTCCCGGTGCTCCCAGTGCGTCTCGGAAGATCGCTCTCCTCGGCTCCTGTTCCGACGATTGTTCCTGTTTCCTGGTAGTCCGACGCAGATCATCTTCCGGGCAAATCCTTTTCCGGTTCCCTGCAAGACAAAACAAAAGGTTACTAAGCAACGCTCCAGAAGCACGGTAACTCGTTAAAATCAAGGACAGTTTATTGAAAAGCATTGAGGTAAGACGCTTAATTCTTTTGTAGCCATCAAGCCGGTATTCTTGTACCTGGGGTGAACTGGATATTTAAAGACTCGTCATTAATAATTTTTTGAAAGACTCTTCATTTACAACCAAGGCATCAAAGAATATAAAGACTTTAAAAGATTAACCCAGCATATTGAAACTGGGAGTTAAGTTTATTTGGTCTGTTTAAGGGCCTCATGTGTAAAGATTAATCGCTAGCAATTAATCTGAGAGACTTGTAACATAGCCAACAGTACAGTATACAGATGCACCTGTTGTCTCTTGTTTTTTTTTTGTTTTCCTACATTTTAGTTACCAAATTCCTTTGGGGCTACACTTGCAACCATTTACGGTATGTGCATGATTTGGAATGACTAATGCCTTGCTAGAAAAGCACTAACAGTACTAATAGCGCTCCCTGGAAATACATAATTGTTGATGTTATGTTTCATGTTAATTAAGGTACACTGTACAGAGAAGAGTCAACTGTGATATTTCATTTAAAGAAGTTGAATCCATGGGCATTCTTAAATCGGGTAGGTGACAAAGGAATGAGAGTTTAGTCAAGGTTTAAGAAGAGGTATACGAAGTGCCAAAAAATCTTAGGTGTCATTCTTACTTCTAGGTACTTTCATCAGGGTATTCGAGAATAGAATCAGAGGCCCAGTAACACTTCATCGAGAAACACCTACACGATTCCTTCAGCAGACCAGACAACTGGGATCCAGTGTGTCTCTTGTTTCTCGTTCCCATTCCCCTTTCCCCCGAGGATCGATCAGAGTGGCAAGCGTAATCTCACCCTGCTGTTCTGATAGGTCTCTGAGGGAGTTGGGACTCAGCAGCATCGAAGAGGAAACAACCCGGAGTACAGGTGGGTGACTTCGTAACACCCTCTTTCTTTATTCCTCTTATTCCCTCTCTTTCTGTCTATCAGCTCCTCCTCACTTACTAAAAACCGTGACTTCAAGAAACGATTCTCACCATCTCTTTCCTCCTATCGTTTATTTGTTCCCCTGTGAAATGGATCCAAAAAAGAAAAACACTTTTGCTGGAAACATCGTCTTTTTCTGACATTTTGCAATTCCAAAGTGCAGCCTCAGGATGGAGAGAATAAAACGTTCAAAATATGAAAAATAAATAAATAACTAAAGAAAGCAAGACAGAGTCGTCTCAAAGTCGCCAGATTGATTTTATTCACACCCAAACACATTAGTGCTACTTTACAGAGTTTCCCAGTGAAGCGCTACTTTTGTTTTCTCGTCTTTCTTTGAACAACATTGTTTTCCCCGGGTGGGAAAGTGCACCATCCCTGAAGGTACTGAAATACCTGCTTGATGTGGGAATTGAAAAACAAAATGTGTGCCGCGGCTCTGTGTTTATGGATGTGGTCTTTTAATCCATACTGCTTACGTTTTGTAAGGATATAAGCACTGGACATTGAAACGCATCCTTTCTGGGCCCTGTAGTCATGTCGTTGACTTTTCAGGCAAAAGCACTCACTGACTTCTGAATAATGAGTGTAAATGTGTTATGGTAACCATGTTGTTCATGCTTACATTTCACATCCTTTACTTAATCTTGCATTCCTTATGAGTGTTTGCTTTTTCTAGGATGTTGTTAATTTTTTTTTCAGGCAGCATATTGCTCTTGTCTAGTGCATAATTTGAATTGAGTCACATCCAAGTGTTTATAGCGGGGCACAATTGGGTTGTAGTTGAAGGCAGTGCAAGTTTCTCTCAGTGGGGCAGTATGGTGTTCAGTGGGGGAGAGGATATGGCACTAAGGTCAGAGCTGCAAAATTTGAAACTGGGGAACAAGGTTTAGCCTTCTTGACCAGTCCACCAGACCACTCCCCCTGTGGTAACACATTCCCATGCTAGACCTTAGAAGGCCCCGCTAGACCTTAGAAGCCTTGGTGTCTTAGCACCAGCAGGTGGACCATAGCAGTGGCAAGTGTGGGTTAACCTTGAAGGCCTGTCCACCACAATTCATTCTGAAGTTCACCTCCAGTCTTGCAGGCAGGCCTATGAAGCAGCACACCCTAGAGTGACAGTGACTCTGTCACTGAGATCACAGGACCTGTGAGCAGGGTGGCTCTAGGGCAGTGCGACAGCACCGGGCGCTGACTTCGAGTGGTGGCGTCGTGTTTGCAAGTATAATATGGTTCTAAAAGCACTTGCTGCCTCCTTCCTGGCCTCCAGCAATTTTTGGCAGTAGTAAAAATGTCATGACAACTCCGGTGATTAATGTTCATAATAGAGAGAGATAGTGTTTTGTCTAGTGGAAGTTTTGACTCGTGGAAAGGGAGCGCAAAGGGTTAATGTGCCTGCTGCAAAGAACATGCACCATGCAGATCACAGAGTGCACATAATGTAAATAGGTCAGTGGGTTACTGCTTTTGTCAGAGAAATCCTATTGTTACTTGCAGTTAATAAGTTACAATCCTAACATAGAACAGTGAGGTATTAAACTATGCTGCATACTAGTATGGTTGTCATGTGACTCCTGTAGGAGAGTAGGATCTGCTTCACATGGGTACCCCCACTTTTTGCTGATGCTTCACTGTTTTTCGACATTAGTCTGGCTGGGGCCCTGCTAATCAGAACCCCAGCCTAGCTGCTTCCTCTCTAAAATGGTTTCCATGTGCCTTAGGCACATCACTGATTGGGATCTGGAGTGCCCTTATAAGTCCCTAGTATATGGTATACTATGTACCAAGGGCATAGGTACCTCAGAGGCCTGCCAGGGGCTGCAGCATGTATTATGCCACCCCTGGAAGGCCATCCAAACTGACACCACAGGTCTGCTACTGCAGCCTGGGTAAGGTGGTGCATGCACCCCTTACAGTGATATAGGTTACCTATATCACTAAATACATACACACATATAAACCTATAAGTCACTCCTAAGGCAGGCCTTATCAATCCTAAAGGCAGAGTGCATGGTTCCTATGTGAGAGGGTGCCCCTGCATGAGCAGGGCCCCTCTGCAGCGTTCGGAGACCCTTCTCTGATGCTGTTTGTAGTGCAGCCTGACCATATACTCTTAAGCGCATTATAACCTCGCGTTAAATGCTAACTTTGGAATGGCTGCACCTAAACATGTCGTGTTTGGTGTCAAACATCTTGGAATACTACCCCCCGCCAATTCTGGCGGCGGGGGTAGCATTCCACCCTTCTAGAGGGAAAGACATGTTAACTCTGGCTAGCCCGGTAACTTCTTTCCAAAGCCCTGGCATCACAAAATGGATGCTGCTGCCACAGACACGAGTCTGGCCTCCTGCTGCTGGACGAAACTCCGGCAGGGGAGGCCTGGACAATAGGTTTCCTGTCCCAGGGAGGTGTGACCACCTCCCCAGACAGGATAATGTGTATTGGGGCTGGGCGGGAGCACTTTCGGGTGCTTTGAAGTCCTGCACTGGGGGCACACTTGGTGTCCCTGTGCATACCCCAGTTCAAACCGGATCAGGGGCTTGCAGCCCCTGCTTTGGCGCGAACTGGACAAAGGGAAAGGGGTGTAGCCACCCCTCTGCCCTGACCCACCCATAGGTGGGGCCACAGAGTAGTCCAACCCCTAAACTTAGTATAAGTATAGGAACCCAGTCCTTAGGACTTTAGATTATCCCTGGACGAAACTCTGAAACTGAATCCTGGACCTTCGACGCTCTACTCACGATTAGAGGACAGAAGAATCTCCCTTGGGGTCAAGGAGTGACTCCCCTGCTTGGCAGGCACCAAAGAAGCATCTGTCCGGTTCGCATTTCTGAAGCTCCCGTCGGACGCCGAAGTCATCGCATCACCAGAGGTAGATTCTCAGACTTCCCGAGGCTACCCTGAGTCCCCAGCAAAGCTGAGGCCCGTAGCTATCGTGGGTGACTTGAGACCGTGACCCCTGGACACCAAGCACATTTGCAAGTGCATCCTCTTCTGGGTCTCCCACGAAGTCGTGCTTTGGGCTCCGAGTAGCCCTAGCCTCCAGCACCAACTGCACCGAAGATCACTGGCCTCCACTCCACGAGTGTCCTGTGAGCCAGATCCACGTGCAACGTCTCGAGGCTCCTTCGCGGTCGCTAGCCCGTTGGCTAGTAGCCCTTAACGAAGGCCAATCTTTTTCTTACTTGGCATCCTGGTTGCTCCAGGCCTGCCCTCACTTACCCTCGCTGGGTGAGTTCCCCAGACCTTGCTGGTCTGCACCATCGACGATCTTCCTCTGCATTAAGACTTGCCGTTGCCAAGGCTTGTTGGGTCCAATCCGGTCGCTGACACCTCAGCACTCGACAGACATCATGTACCAGCCCGAATCCTGCTCCTGGTCACCGACAACGCCTCCTGGACCTCGTGGCTGAAGAGTCAAGACGACTGTCAACGCACCTGAAGCACTCGACATCGGTGGGCATCTGTCCATCGCCCTCCTGGTCACTGGCTAGTGACCCAGACTCTGTCCCCTCTGCTTTCAGGTTCTTCAGATCTCCGATCCACTCTTGGATCCACCCGGACACTTTTCACTTGGTCGCCAGCAGCACTTTGCAGCAGATCGCCATTCAAATCGACGACGAAACCCGACCCCGAAAGGCACCTATGCACCCGGCTTCCCTGGGTGAGGTAACACGAGTACTCCGGTGCTCCCGTGGGTAGAGACTCTTCAAAGTCCTAGATCTCAAAGGGTTTGCTCCAAGTCCTCCTTTAAGTGTCCCTTTTCTTTAATTTCCCGATCACGACTTTCTCCATAGAAGTCAACGGCGTATCGCGGTTGTGTATTTACACTGCACGCGTCCCCCGTGGGTCCCCTGTGTCACTACCTTGGGTGGTTCCTTGTGGTCCAAGCACTTCTAGAGGCTCTAGGCCTAGTGTCTAGTTCAGTCGTGGTTCTTATACCACTTTATTGGTATATGGTTTGGTACGCCCCTAGGGCCCAAACGTGTATTTGTGCTATTACTGTGTTTAAATAACTTCTAACTTATGTACTTCGAACTCTAGCCTCATAAAGAGACTAGAGGGGTGTGTTTAGCAATAAATACATATATTTTGAATATATACCTGGTGTGGTGCTCTTTCATTTGGTCACTCAAGAGATTATAGACTGGTAAAACAAGCTGCTTTACATTCCTTCAAGACTTAGCCTGAAGGCTGCTCTCCATAGCTACCACTAGGATAGCTTTCAATAAGGTTGTCTTTAACCTATCTCCAATAAGGGGTTGTTTGGACTGGTGCAAGGTGCCCACTATAATTAGTGGACAGCATATACCAGGCCAACTTCTCACATTGGTGTGCAGCGTGTGGGATTCCAGCTTGCTATTGTTTTACCAGATAATCTCAATTGAATTGATCAACTGAAAACCACTAAAGGTACCTAAGGTACATATAATTTAAGCTTAGAATACAGTAAGTTCTACTGAACTTAGAGTTGTGTGTTAAGGGATAGCACAACCCTTTCTACAACTCAAGAGAGTTTAGTAGGCCACACTAGAGTAGGTAGTGCATACACCACACCACACTAGTAATGTCTTTAAGGGTAGGATCTAAAGAATCCTTGCAGGAAGCCACTGAGCTTCCACCCTCCAAGTATGATACACTCCCATTCTTGGAATTGAGAGCTTTATGCAACTTGAGAAAAATAAGGACAGGCCAAAGTCCCACCACCCAACACCTTAAAGAGTTGTTGGTGGCTTATGACCTTAGTAAGCCCTTGGGGACTGAAGGGGTAGGAGCTGAGGGTGGGGCAGAAGATGAGGATGGGACCAGGGGTAGAAATACCCCCAGCCCCCTCTGAAACTGGCCAGGAGGGTGACAATGGCCCTGACCTGGATAACCCAATCCCTCCTGAGGAAGATGAAGAGGATGATCAGGATGATGCCCTCTTTGTCCCCCAGGAAGGATTAAGAGTGTGCCCAGGAAGTCTAGATCTCCTTCTCAGGAGTCTAACCACTCTGGCACCTCTATAGGGAGCTCTGTCTCATCTCATAGGAGGGAATCCTCTCATGAGAGGAGAACAAGGCTGATTCAATATGAGGAAGCTCAGCTAGAACTCAGAAGGAAGCAAGTAGCCTTAGACAGGGAGTCCCTAGATCTCTTTAGAGAGAAAAGAAAGTTGGGACTAGAGTCCCATGGTGGCAGCCATGTCCCTAGAGACAGGGAAAGGTCCTATGACCATAGGAACCTGAGCAAGATTGTCCCTCCCTATCAGAATGGGGATGACATCCACAAGTGGATAACTGCTCTAGAGAGGGCCTGTAAGGTACAGAAGGTCCCTCAGGAGCAGTGGGCAGCAATCTTGTGGCTCTCCTTTGCAGACAAAGGTAGAGATAAGCTCCTCACTGTTAGAGAGGAGGATGCTGATAATTACAAGGTCTTGAAGAGTGCTCTTATTGATGGGTTTGGCCTAACCACTGAACAGTACAGGTTGAAGTTCAGAGATACCCAAAAAGCACAGACTCAAGACTGGGTAGACTATGTGGATTGTTCTGCCAAGGCTCTGGAAGGCTGGTTGATGGGCAGTAAGGTGTGTGACTTCTCAGGATTGTACAATCTGATAATGAGGGAGCAGATTCTTAATAACTGTCAAAATCAGCTGTTGCATCAATACCTGGTAGACTCTGATCTGACCTCTCCCCAAGAATTGGGAAAGAAGGCAGACAAATGGGTCAGAACCAGGGTGAAGCAGAAGGTACAGAACCAAGGTGGGGAAACCAAGAAGCAAGATGCTAAGAACTCTGAAAAGGGTGGGGAGAAGGGTAAAGATCAAAAGTCTTCATCAGGCCCCCAAAAATCTTCTTCAGGTGGGGATTCACAGTCTACCAAAGGGAAAGGCCAAAGAAAACCATGGTGCAAGGTCTGTAAGCAAAAGACCCACTGGACCAGTGATTGCACCAAGTCCAAAGACTCAAGTCCAGCACCCACCAATGCCCCTAAGGCACCTGTTCCCCCTAGTACAGTTGGTGGGAGTGCTCCAGCCAAGGGTTTAGTAGGGTTCACCCTGGGTACTGAGTTGGGCTCTGACCTAGTCAGAGAACTGACTCAGGCTGTGTTAGTCTGTGATGGAGGCATGGATGTGACCTCCACTGTGAGTCCCAGTAATCTGGGCAAGTACAGACAACAGCCTTTAATCAATGGACGTGAGGCTTTGGCATTTAGGGACACAGGGGCAAGTGTCACAATGGTGACACAAGACCTTGTGAATCCTGGGCAAGTTATACTTGGTGAGATGTACCAAGTGACCAATGCTAGCAATGTCAGAACAGACCATACTCTGGCAGTTGTTAACTTCTCCTGGGGAGGGGTAACTGGCCTTAAGAAGGTTGTGGTGAGTGCAAACCTACCAGTCGAATGCTTGCTTGGCAATGACTTAGAGACTTCTGCTTGGGCAGAAGTGGAGCTCAGGACCCATGCAGAAATGCTGGGGATCCCTGCAGATGTGTTTGCTGTGACCAGGTCACAAGCCAAAATGTCTAGCACTGAACAGGCCTTGGATTCTGGAAGAATGGACCAAGTGCCTTCCAAGAGGAGGAGTAGTAGGGTTAAGGCAGTGCCTTCCCCTTGGCTCAGGAGGAAGATCAGTCCCTTGAGGGGATGATCTCAGCCCTGAAGAAGGAACTGTCCCAGAGGAACTTGAACCTGACCAGGTTGAGTTCTTGGGGACAGGGGGACCTTCTAGGGCAGATCTGAGCCAGGAGCAGCAGAGCTGCCCCTCCCTTGAACCCCTCAGACAGCAAGCTGCTGCTGAGGCTGCTGGGAAAGCTAGTGGTCCCCATACAGTGTATTGGGATGATGGACTCCTGTACTCAGAGAGTAGAGACCCCAAGCCTGGTGCTACCAGGAGGTTGGTTATACCTCTGAAGTTCAGGGGCTTCCTATTGACCCTAGCCCATGATATTCCCTTAGCAGGTCACCTGGGCCAGAACAAGACTTGGGACAGAATTGTCCCTCACTTTCACTGGCCCCACATGTCTGAAGACACCAAGGAGTTTTGTCGCTCCTGTGTAACCTGCCAGGCCAGTGGCAAGGCAGGTGGCACTACAAAGGCCCCCCTGATACCACTACCTGTGGTGGGGGTGCCCTTTGAAAGGGTAGGGATTGACATTGTTGGTCCCATGGATCCCCAAACAGCATCTGGGCACAGGTTTATCCTGGTGGTAGTGGATCATGCCACCAGGTACCCAGAAGCTATTCCCCTCAGGACCACTACAGCACCTGTGGTGGCAAGGGCCCTCCTGGGAATTTTCTCAAGAGTGGGCTTTCCTAAGGAGGTAGTATCAGACAGGGGTGCTAACTTCATGTCTGGGTACTTAAAAGCAATGTGGAAGGAGTGTGGAGTGACTTATAAGTTCACCACACCCTATCACCCACAATGCAATGGTTTAGTTGAGAGATTCAACAAAACCTTGAAGGGCATGATTAAAGGGCTCCCAGAAAAGCTTAGGCGTAGATGGGACATACTCTTGCCCTGCCTTTTATTCGCATATAGGGAGGTGCCTCAGAAGGGGTTGGTTACAGCCCTTTTGAACTTCTGTTTGGCCACCCTGTGAGGGGTCCACTGTGCTTGGTGAAGGAAGGATGGGAGTTACCTCTCAAGCCCCCAAAGCAAGATATAGTGGACTATGTACTTGGTCTCCGCTCCAGGATGGCTGAGTATATGAAAAAGGCAACCAAAAACCTTGAGGCTAGCCAGGAACTTCAAAAGGCCTGGCATGACCAAAGAGCTGTTCTGACTGTTTACCAGCCAGGACAGAAGGTGTGGGTGTTGGAGCCAGTGGCCCCAGCAGCTCTCCAAGACAAATGGAGTGGACCCCACACTATTGTTGAGCAGAAGGGTGAGGTTACCTACTTAGTAGACCTAGGAACACCCAGGAGTCCCCACAGGGTTCTCCATGTCAACAGGTTAAAACCATATGTGGACAGGGCAGACATGGGCTTGCTCATGGCTACTGATGAAGGGCAGGAGGAAGAGAGTGACCCACTCCCTGACCTGCTCTCACAGAACCCTGACGATGGGTCAGTAGATGGTGTAGCCGTGGCAGGCAGCCTCACTACCCAGCAACAAACTGATTGTAGGCAAGTTCTCAATCAGTTTAGACATATGTTTTCACTGACACCCAGTCAGACCACCTGGTGCACTCATGAAGTGGACACTGGGGACAGTCTGCCTATTAAAAATAAGATTTATAGGCAACCTGACCATGTCAGGGACTGTATCAGGACTGAAGTCCAGAAAATGTTGGAGTTGGGAGTTATTGAACCCTCAGATAGCCCTTGGGCTAGTCCAGTGGTCCTTGTGCCAAAACCTCACACCAGTGGTGGAAAAAGAGAGATGAGGTTTTGTGTGGACTACAGGGGTCTCAATGCAGTCACTAGGACTGATGCTCATCCAATACCAAGGGCAGATGAGCTCATAGATACTTTGGCCTCAGCCAAATATCTCAGCACATTTGACCTGACAGCTGGCTACTGGCAGATCAGACTAGCTGATACTGCAAAGCCCAAAACAGCATTCTCAACCCCTAGTGGGCATTATCAATTTGTGGTGATGCCCTTTGGTCTGAAGAATGCACCTGCCACTTTCCAGAGGTTGGTGAATACAGTTCTCACAGGTCTGGAAGCCTATAGTGCAGCATATCTAGATGATATTGCTGTCTTTAGCTCCACCTGGGAGGATCACCTGGTCCACCTCAGGAATGTTTTACAGGCCCTGCAAAAGGCAGGCCTGACTATCAAGGCCACTAAGTGCCAGATAGGGCAGAGTCAGGTTGTGTACCTGGGCCACCTTGTGGGTGGAGGCCAGGTTCAACCTTTGCAGAGCAAGATCCAGACTATCATGGACTGGACTGCTCCCACTACCCAGACTCAGGTGAGAGCCTTCTTAGGCCTGACTGGGTACTATAGGAGATTTGTCAAGGGGTATGGATCAATAGTGACACCCCTGAATGACTTAACTTCTAAGAAAATGCCCAAAAGGTTCAGTGGACAGTTAGCTGTCAAAAGGCATTTGATGACCTGAAGCAGGCCATGTGCACTGCTCCCATTCTACAGAGTCCTGATTACTCCAAGAAGTTCATTGTTCAAACAGATGCATCTGAATTGGGGGTAGGGGCTGTACTGTCACAATTGAATGAAGAAGGTCAGGATCAGCCAGTAGCTTTCATTAGCAGAAGGCTGACCCCTAGAGAGAAACGTTGGTCAGCCATAGAGAGGAGGCCTTTGCTGTGGTCTGGGCTCTGAAGAAGTTGAGGCCATACTTGTTTGGTACACACTTCCTGGTTCAGACAGACCATAAGCCCCTCTTATGGCTAAAACAAATGAAGGGTGAAAACCCCAAACTGCTTAGGTGGTCCATTTCCCTACAGGGGATGGACTTTACAGTGGAACATAGACCTGGGAGTAACCATGCCAATGCAGATGGACTCTCTAGGTACTTCCACTTAGAACATGAAGACTTAACTGGGCAAGGTTAGTTTAATGTCCCTACGTTTGGGGGGTTGTGTAGGAGAGTAGGATCTGCTTCACATGGGTACGCCCACTTTTTGCTGATGCTTCACTGTTTTTCGACATTAGTCTGGCTGGGGCCCTGCTAATCAGAACCCCAGCCTAGCTGCTTCCTCTCTAAAATGGTTTCCATGTGCCTTAGGCACATCACTGATTGGAATCTGGAGTGCCCTTATAAGTCCCTAGTATATGGTATACTATGTACCAAGGGCATAGGTACCTCAGAGGCCTGCCAGGGGCTGCAGCATGTATTATGCCACCCCTGGAAGGCCATCCAAACTGACACCACAGGTCTGCTACTGCAGCCTGGGTAAGGTGGTGCATGCACCCCTTACTGTGATATAGGTTACCTATATCACTAAATACATACACACATATAAACCTATAAGTCACTCCTAAGGCAGGCCTTATCAATCCTAAAGGCAGAGTGCATGGTTCCTATGTGAGAGGGTGCCCCTGCATGAGCAGGGCCCCTCTGCAGCGTTCGGAGACCCTTCTCTGATGCTGTTTGTAGTGCAGCCTGACCATATACTCTTAAGCGCATTATAACCTCGCGTTAAATGCTAACTTTGGAATGGCTGCACCTAAACATGTCGTGTTTGGTGTCAAACATCTTGGAATACTACCCCCCCGCCAATTCTGGTGGCGGGGGTAGCATTCCACCCTTCTAGAGGGAAAGACATGTTAACTCTGGCTAGCCCGGTAACTTCTTTCCAAAGCCCTGGCATCACAAAATGGATGCTGCTGCCACAGACACGAGTCTGGCCTCCTGCTGCTGGACGAAACTCCAGCAGGGGAGGCCTGGACAATAGGTTTCCTGTCCCAGGGAGGTGTGACCACCTCCCCAGACAGGATAATGTGTATTGGGGCTGGGCGGGAGCACTTTCAGGTGCTTTGAAGTCCTGCACTGGGGGCACACTTGGTGTCCCTGTGCATACCCCAGTTCAAACCGGATCAGGGCTTGCAGCCCCTGCTTTGGCGCGAACTGGACAAAGGGAAAGGGGTGTAGCCACCCCTCTGCCCTGACCCACCCATAGGTGGGGCCACAGAGTAGTCCAACCCTAAACTTAGTATAAGTATAGGAACCCAGTCCTTAGGACTTTAGATTATCCCTGGACGAAACTCTGAAACTGAATCCTGGACCTTCGACGCTCTACTCACGATTAGAGGACAGAAGAATCTCCCTTGGGGTCAAGGAGTGACTCCCCTGCTTGGCAGGCACCAAAGAAGCATCTGTCCGGTTCGCATTTCTGAAGCTCCCGTCGGACGCCGAAATCTTCGCATCACCAGAGGTAGATTCTCAGACTTCCCCGAGGCTACCCTGAGTCCCCAGCAAAGCTGAGGCCCGTAGCTATCGTGGGTGACTTGAGACCATGACCCCTGGACACCAAGCCCATTTGCAAGTGCATCCTCTTCTGGGTATCCCACGAAGTCGTGCTTTGGGCTCCGAGTAGCCCTAGCCTCCAGCACCAACTGCACCGAAGATCACTGGCCTCCACTCCACGAGTGTCCTGTGAGCCAGATCCACGTGCAACGTCTCGAGGCTCCTTCGTGGTCGCTAGCCCGTTGGCTAGTAGCCCTTAACGAAGGCCAATCTTTTTCTTACTTGGCATCCTGGTTGCTCCAGGCCTGCCCTCACTTACCTTCGCTGGGTGAGTTCCCCAGACCTTGCTGGTCTGCACCATCGACGATCTACATCTTCACTAAAACTTGCCGTTGCCAAGGCTTGTTGGGTCCAATCCAGTCGCCGACACCTCAGCACTCGACAGACATCGTGTACCAGCCCGAATCCTGCTCCTGGTCACCGACAACGCCTCCTGGACCTCGTGGCTGAAGAGTCAAGACGAGCGTCAACGCACCTGAAGCACTCAACATCGGTGGGCATCTGTCCATCGCCCTCCTGGTCACTGGCTAGTGACCCAGACTCTGTCCCCTCTGCTTTCAGATTCTTCAGCTCTCCGATCCACTCTTGGATCCACCCGGACACTTTTCACTTGGTCGCCAGCAGCACTTTGCAGCAGATCGCCATTCAAATCGACGACGAAACCCGACCCCGAAAGGCACCTATGCACTCGGCTTCCCTGGGTGAGGTAACACGAGTACTCCGGTGCTCCCGTGGGTAGAGACTCTTCAAAGTCCTAGATCTCAAAGGGTTTGCTCCAAGTCCTCCTTTAAGTGTCCCTTTTCTTTAATTTCCCGATCACGACTTTCTCCATAGAAGTCAACGGCGTATCGCGGTTGTGTATTTACACTGCACGCGTCCCCCGTGGGTCCCCTGTGTCACTACCTTGGGTGGTTCCTTGTGGTCCAAGCACTTCTAGAGGCTCTAGGCCTAGTGTCTAGTTCAGTCATGGTTCTTATACCACTTTATTGGTATATGGTTTGGTACGCCCCTAGGGCCCAAACGTGTATTTGTGCTATTACTGTGTTTAAATAACTTCTAACTTATGTACTTCGAACTCTAGCCTCATAAAGAGACTAGAGGGGTGTGTTTAGCAATAAATACATATATTTTGAATATATACCTGGTGTGGTGCTCTTTCATTTGGTCACTCAAGAGATTATAGACTGGTAAAACAAGCTGCTTTACATTCCTTCAAGACTTAGCCTGAAGGCTGCTCTCCATAGCTACCACTAGGATAGCTTTCAATAAGGTTGTCTTTAACCTACCTCCAATAAGGGGTTGTTTGGACTGGTGCAAGGTGCCCACTATAATTAGTGGACAGCATATACCAGGCCAACTTCTCACAACTCCTACACCTTGTAGTCCTTTGTCTTATGTAACAGTTCCTATAAAGTGATTTACACACGTATGATTGATTGTCTCTGTGTAATATGTGTGATGCAAAGTGCTCTGACACCCTATGCTGGTATGAGTGGCGCTGTAAATAAAATTAAAAGCATCTGAGAGAGAGTGTGGTTATGGAGGCTTGAGGGGCACTGTTAAAGGTTGGTAGTGAGGGAATCCGTGGTGGAGGGAGTCATTGGGGGCACCAACAAACATTGTCGCACGGGGTTCCACCAGCACTAAAGCCGGCCCTGCCCTTGAGGCCAGTCCGCCTCACCCATTGGTACCTCCATTGGCCTTGTTTCAGCAGTAGTAGCTGCAACTCACCAGGGATCGTCAATGCAGGATTTGCACGCACACCAAACTAAGCTTGCAAACTTCATGGTCTCTCTGCTTCATGCACAAGCATTTTTAACAGGTGCTGCCTGCTTTGGGACCACTGGAATAATGCAGCAAAGGAGGACAAAATTATGTTGCAGTGCTGACTAAATTGTGCAGCAAAAAAAGGCTGCAGCGTAATGCGGTATATTTTCTGATACTTTATAATTTTGACATTTTTTCACATGCTAATAGTCTCTGCAAAGATTTTGCATTTTTAGTACCAGTGTAACATACAACTGCAGCAGTGAGAGGGGTGAGAAGTCGACCTTTGCAAATGGCCGTCCACTTCACAGCAGCACATCACATTTTTTAGTAACTTTGGATCCGTTTGAGCTACAAACAATTTATTAGTTAAAATCGTCAGAATATGCAGCAGATGATGTATTATGTGGCAAATATAGCAGAGCCATAATTATGTGGAAAACATTTGCAAACTAGGATATTTTGCCATTCATGTTTGAACTACTCTTGTGGAAAAAGGGAGGAGAAGTGCTGATAACAGAAACTCCATGGCTCGGAGACAAATGGCTTGTGATTCCACTTTAAAGCGTATTTGGGACATTCTGTGATTTGAAACGTATCCCACTTTGTGAATGTATTTTAATGTCAATAGCTCATATTAAACCTTAAATAAACATGTGTATCCATTGGTTGAATTAAATAACTTAATAAGTTGTAACCGGTTAGTGAAATGGCAAACAAATACTAAAAATTGGGACTTTTGCTCGTTCTGCCACACCTCTGACTCCGCTCACTGACCCAATCCTCGGGTTAGTCCCTCCCTCTGATTCTCCGCCCACAGTTCCCCTACTTTTTCCCCCCCAATTTGACCACTGCCTGAGTCACACAGTTATTGTGTAGCAAAACATCGTCAAACATTGCTGAAAGGGATGAACAGTACTGGGGCTAGTGCAGCCCCACCAGCAGGCATCTGCTGTCACACCGAGGAGCAGGGAGGGAGACAGAAACACCAAGCGTAGACCCCGCCAGCATGAAGCATCACTGCCCCAAAGCCTGCAAACAACTGGACATCAGCTCCAGAAAAATGGAGCAAATGGACGACTAGGGAACCAGGGGGCCCAGGTGTGGGCGAGTCCATCACCCAACACAGCGGATGCTTGCAGAATGTGAAGAACACAGTTAAAAATGGGACACTGAAAACCGAGGTTCCATTCCTGGGATCCCCAGGTAGAGACTCTCATGTCCTCTAAGCGCAGAGCCCTGACGCAGGTCAGAGCTAGAATCAGGGTCCAAGGCGGCAGCTCAAACCTCAGGAAAAAAGCAGACCGCAGTAGGAGCCCGTGCTGCCGCCGGCTGGAAGGACATACAGCCAGTGGTCGAAGTGGGGGAAAAAAAGTAGGGGAACTGTGGGCGGAGAATCAGAGGGCGGGAATAACCCGTGGATGGGGTCAGTGGGCGGAATCAGAAGTGTGGCAGAAAGAGCAAAATATCCCAATTTTTAGTATTTGTTTCCCATTTCACTAACCGGTTACAGCTTATTACGTTATTTAATTTAACCATTGGATACACATGTTTATTTAAGGTTTAATATGAGTTATTGACATTAAAATACATTCACAAAGTGGGATACGTTTCCAATCACAGAATGTCCCAAATATCCTTAAAAGTGGAATCGCAAGCCATTTGTCTCCCAGCCATGGAGTTTCTGTCATCAGCACTTCTCCTCCCTTTTTCCACAAGAGAAGTTCAAACATGAATGGCAAAATATACTAGTTTGCAAATGTTTTCCACATAATTATGGCTCTGCCATATTTGCCACATAATACATCATCTGCTGCATAATATGACGATTTTAACTAATAAATTGTTTATAGCTCAAATGGATCAAAAGTTACTAAAAAATGTGACTTGTGTTGCTGTGAAGTGGAGGGCCCTTTGCAAAGGTTGACTGGTCACCTTTCTCACTGCTGCAGTTGTATGTTCCACTGGTACTGATAAGGAAAAATCTTTGCAGAGACTGTTAGCATGTGTAAAAATGTCAAAATAATAAAGCATCAGAAAATGTACAGCACCACTAATACCAGTGTAGGGTGTCAGAGCACTTTACATCACACATATTACACAGAGACAATCAATCATACGTGTGTAAATCACTGTACAGGAAATGTTACATAAGACAAAGGACTACAAGGTGTAGGAGTCACATGACAACCATACTAGTAGGCAGCATAGTTTAATAGTGATTGGTCTGGAGAAACACAAACTCAGAATTTAAAACGTAAGACCATGGTTGGGGGTTCTCTTTAATAATCAGAATTGATTTCTACGCAAATGAACCCTTTTTTGCAACATTAGGATAATCAAAGACTGGGGAAAAAACCATAACGCTCTAATTTATACCTTGCAGTTTGCATGCAGCTCTTACATGACAGTTAATAGCTCACTGTTCTATGTTAGGATTTTAACTTATTAACTGCAAGTAACAATAGGGTCTCTCTGACAAAAGCAGTAACCCACTGACATATTTACATTATGTGCACTTTGTGATCTGCATGGTACATGTTCTTAGCAGCAGGCACATTAACCCTCTGCGCTTCCTTTCCATGAGTCAAAACGTCCACTAGACGAAACACCAGCTCTCTCTACTAAGAACATTAATCACTGGAGTTATCATGACATTTTTATTGTTCCCGAAAATTGTTGGAGGCCAGGAGTTTTAAAAGCAAGTGCTTTTAAAACTATATTATACTTGCAAACACGACGCCCCCACCTGAAGTCAGCGCCAGGAGGTGAACTTCAGAATGAATTCTGGCGGACAGGCCTTCAAGGTTAACCCACACTTGCCACTGCTAGGGTCCACCTGCTAGTGCTAAGACACCAGGGCTTTTAAGGGCTTTCGGGGCCTTCTAAGGTCTAGCATGGGAATGTACTCCCTCAGGGGGAGTGGTCTGGTGGACCCAACCCTGTTCCGGTCTGGTGGACTGGTCATGAAGGCTGAACCTGGTTCCCCAGTTCCAAATTCAGCAGCTCTGACCATAGTGCCACATCCTCTCCCCCACTGAACACCATACTGCCCCACTGAGAGAAACTTGCACTGCCCCGCTATAAATACCTGGATGTGACTCAAATCAAATTACCCACTAGACAAGAGCAATATCCTGCCTAAAAAAAATTAACAACATCCTAGAAAAAGCAAACACTTATAAGGAATGCAAGATTAAGTAAAGCATGTGAAATGTAAGCAGGAACAACATGGTTACCTTTTTCTTTTTACACTCATTATTCAGAAATGAGTGAGTGCTTTTGCCTGTAAAGTTAAGGCCATGACTACAGGGCCCAGAAGGGACCCGTTTCAATGTCCATTGCTTATATCCGTTTTGTAAGCAGTATGGTTTAAAAAGACCACATTCGTGAACACACAGCCGCTGTGCACATTTTGTTTTCCAATTCACCCATCAAGCAGGTATTTCAGTATCTCCAGGAATAGTGCACTTTCCCACCCAGGGAAAACAATGTTGTTCAAAGAGAGACGAGAAAACAAAAGTAGCGCTTCGCTGGCAAACACTGTAAAGTGGCGCTAATGTGTTTAGGTGTGAATAAATCAATCTGGCCACCTTGCAATCACTCTGTCTTGCTTTAGTTAGTTATTTTCCATATTTTGAATGTTTTATTTCTCTCCACCCCGAGGCTGCCCTTAGAAATTGAAAAATGTCAGAAAAAGACTTTGTTTCCAGCAAAATGGTTTTTTAGGTCTCGCGCCTAGAGTTGCAGTGCGCAGCGCTGCTCGCGCAGCGAGAGACCTCATGTAGGGAGTTTAGAAGCGGACCTCGGAATCGCACACGCTCGTGCGTGTGCTTTTCGTTTTTCCCCCGGCTATTGGGCTTTGCGTGCGTCTTTATATGAAAGACAGCACGCAATTGGGCAAAGGCGGGCGCATGTCCCGCCTTTGCCGCGCCCATTCCCACCGGTGTCTAGCACGCGCAGCAGCGCGCGTTCGCCTCGCTGCCGCGCTCCCTTTCCCCCCCACTCCTCTGTGGTGCGCGCGCACCACTGGTTGTTTTTTTGGGTGCGCCGCCTTTTTTTTCTTTACTAGTTTTATATTTTTATCTGTCATTTGGCATTCCTGAGCCGTGGAATGGAAGGCGCAGCTCACAAACACGCTGTTAACAAAATAGTGAACGGGTCCGGGGGCGATGGGGCTGAAAGAAAGGCTCTCTTTATCAGGTTGTTGTTTATGGGACGCGTTGTGCTAAGGAAGAGCACGTCACCACACGTGGCATGTGCCACCGCATAGCATGCTAGATGGTGCTACAAGAGAGAGAGGCTCTTGAGGGCGTTGGACGAATGGAGCTGGCACAGTGCGCACACGCAGGAAACAGCTAGGCTGCTGCACACAGGGAAAGCTCTCCAGCGCTTGCTACTTCTCTGCGCTAGGGAAGGACATGACATCTGGGTGAGATGAAGCTGCCTAGGAGAAAATGCTCTCCAGCACTTATTACTTGTGTGCGCTACACTGTGCTTGTGTGCGCTACACTGTGCTAGGAAAGGACACGGCATCTGGGTGAGATGAAGCTCCTAGGAGGTAAAGCTCTCCACCGCTTACTACTACTTTGCGCTGCCCTATGCTAGGAAAGGACACGACATCTGGGGGAGATGAAGCTGCCTAGGGGGGAAAGCTTTCCAGCGCTTACTACTTGTGTGCGCTACACTGTACTAGAGAAGGATACGACATGTGGGTGAGATGAAGCTCCTAGGAGGGAAAGCTGTCCAGCG
Organism: Calotriton arnoldi; assembly: GCA_963921515.1. NCBI lineage: Eukaryota > Metazoa > Chordata > Amphibia > Caudata > Salamandridae > Calotriton > Calotriton arnoldi. Next base: position 223,984 of record CAWUFW010013239.1, read on the forward strand.
CTTAATACTTGTGTGTACTGCACTGCTAGGGAAGGCCACGACATGTGGGTGAGATGAAGCTGCCTAGGAGGGAAAGCTCCTCAGCACTTACAACTTATGTGCCTGCAGCACGTCATCGGTGACATTTTCTGCCAGCCCCGGACTATTTACCGAAAGGTGCAGGCGTGACCTATGACCACTGTAATGATAACTATTGTATATAGCGCTTGATGCTGCCCTTCTAATTTTTATAAGCGCTTTAAACAACAGGTGTTAGTAGTAGTTAATGTAATGTTATTCAGTGCACCGATTGGTAACTCTCGACTTTATATCGCCGCATTACTTCGCTTATGGAGTTCAGTGCACCGAGGTGTCCTGGCAGCTAGGCGCATCAAGCACTCCCTCACCACAACCGTGACATGATCCGACCCTGCTGCGTGTCACACACTAAAGAGGGTTGCAGGAGAGGCCATACATGAAAGGTCACTGTACCGGAGGTGCGCCGTGGGGGCAGGTTAGGGGAGGGTCACAAGGCGAACAGGTCACATACCAACCACTTCTGTGTCCGCGCTGACCCGGCCCAGTCACACTTTTCAAGCTACTTACTCGACCAATTAGAGTGAGCTAAGCGTGCGCAGGTGAGTCACAGCAGTGGGAGCGGAACCAAAACTACAACTCCCAGAGTGCCTCACTGATTAAATGAAACCCATTGCTGGAAGCTTAGACGCAACTAGTCGCCATAAGATTACCCGAGGGAAGTGTGCACGTGAAGGTGTCGCACACAGTAAAGATCACTTCTACGATAGGCACAAAGGGGAAGTTAGACAGTAAAGGACACTTTCGTGTCATTTCAGGATAGATGCGAAGCAGGGCTTTAAGTGGGATGAAAAAACTGGGGGGTCTCTCAAAGGGGCGTGGCCAATGTAAGTAGGGGCGTGGCTTAAAAACACCTAAGCTAAAAATCTGTGCTTAGCATAGAGTGCCGCCAGATTTGTATTTTGCTGTTTCTGTCATTGCATCCAGCTATATGATACAAGTAACATCATACCTACAACAAGTCAGGACTATTTGCTCCCTCCCTCCCTCCCCTGACGCTCAGTGTTTACATTTTACATTGAGCCTTTTTTGTCACTAAAATGCGTACAACATCCATGTCTCAGGCACGCTCAAGACATAGGAGACAACATCACGGCACACACTCCCTGCCTCTCCCTTTTGCTGTCCATGTTGTTACAGTGAAGTTGTGCCTTGCATATAACCAAAATAAACATAACATGGAGAGAATGGAGGAATTTTCATTTGTGAAAGCGGACTCTACTGCTCCATGAATCGCTGCTGCTCCACACCACACAATAAATGCGGCCACTGTACAATGTCGGCAACAAAAGGCAGAACGACTTCTCCTTTAAGCGTAGTGAGTCTGTGCTGATTCTTTGACCTTGGCTTCAATCAACATGAAAGCGTTTGCACAATGTAAGAAGCCACTTTTTTTACAGTTAGATGTCTTCGCAGTACTGAATTAATCAACAAAACAATGACGTGTCAATCTTTAAAGCCATATTTGAGGCTGTTTATACTGAAAACAGTTTAAGCTTGGTCTTCGCTATTCCACAATCCTGTTTTCTGTCTCACAAGTGCCGGGTTGTGTGCCAGGCCTCCAATGCCTACAAAGGCCCACGTAATTGGGTTGAATACAGAAAACATATTATTTGTGAGGTGTTACCTGATGGCAACGAAGCTATGCCTTCTCCGCAAATATAAATGTCTACTTCTTTCCATAGCGCCTATTGCCAATATTTAGCGGGTTCCCCAGCACGTCTACTTTCTGTCTGATTAAGGGGCTTTGGAAAGCGAGTGATTTTCCAAAGATCACACTTTGATACAATGGGAAAGCTGTAACTCGAACCGTAAGAATAAGCTCAAGTCGACTGCAAGTAATAGCTTACTCCATGCAACAATCACTTCAAAACTTCACAGAGATTCAGAGCTTTAATTTGTGCTTCACAGAATAAGTTACCCATGATGCTGTACGTCAAACAGATGAATTATGCCGTTACATATTTTGATGAAAAAGGGGCTTTTCATTTGCAGACAAGGCCACAGGAAACAATTAAACAAGCACTGATTCCAAGTAAAACATTAAAATACAGGTAATGCACGTTAAAACTTAGTTTTATCCCCTTAGACAAAGCGAAGTGTGACATATGCCTTTGCCAATTCAACATTTTTAAGTAACGGCAATCATTTTTACATCTTTTTATTGTATTTTAATGTACATAGTAAGTTTCGAAAAGAATACTAAACTGGCAACAACTCTGAACAAACTCTCACACCTCTCCCCTACTCAACCTTGTGCCCTGAAAAAACAGTTAATATTGCAAAGTAGGTTTTAGACAGCACTTAGAGTTTTCTCAAAATGTGGATTGAAATTTGGGCTGCACCTACATATCATGTCGAGCCCATCTATTTTGAGGTACTCCTGCTGAAATGATTTCTGCGAATCCCCAGTTATAGCCCTTCCTGAGCGCAATTGCAATATCTGTGAGCTGCATCTCAGTTCGCCACAGCTAATATAAAATGAAACACCTCCAGGCATCTGGCTTTTCAAGAACTCGAGAGCTCTGGAATATTTGGAGCAAGTGCCTAGGCCCAGCACCCCACCCCCTCTTGTCTAACTAATCCCCGACCAGTCTAGGCACTTTCAGACCGGCTCCTTTTTGTCTGAGGAGCCCGCCTCGCTTTTCGTTTCAGCTCTTTACTCGCCTCTCTCCCACTTTCAGCTTCTGCCAAGCTTTTGCCTTCTGCTCCTTCTCTTGCGCATTTAACTGCTCCATCTCACACCTCTTTTCCGTCTTTCACTCTTGCTTTGACCCCTTTGAGTCTCTTTTTTACTCTTGCCTCTCATCTGCTCCTTTTCCACATTTTTCTTTACCCCCTTGAGCCTCTTTTCACTTTTTAGGTCGAGCCTGGGAAGCGCATGCGCTTCTCTGCGAGCCATGCTTTATGAACTTGAAGCCCCGCCCACTCTCCACCCATATTTGTCATTGGCTTGTTCCATTGTCCTTCCTAAATGCTGGCTTCTAATTCGTTAATAGGCTTGTTAGTCCCTCCTTAGTACTGCCTTGTCTTCATTTGTAACCTCCCATGAGGCCCTTTTACTTCGATTGTTGTACATTAAGTCTTATTTACTCTGTAAGCACTATTTTCTTTAATGGTTTCTCCTACTGCAGGTACTACATGCTTTCCTGCAACATTCAGCGTGCCATGCACGGTTTCACAGGAGCTTTACAAAAAAAAAAATTGTTTGTCAACTTGACAAACAAATGCTTTTGGGTAAAAGTGCCCCATGCCGCGCATTCACTTTGATAGCGACCGCGAGACATTTCTTTAGGCACGGCTCATCTTAAGAAAGTGGCGTGGCCTCCATTAACGTGAAAGCCAGCATGGGGCGCTTGTAAACAACAAGCATTTGCAATACAATATGTCTCGCATTTTAGAAATTTTGACCTATTGGTATTGTAAATGACAATGCCTTTTATTATTGCAGGTTTTTAAAACACAAAATAAAAGGCATTGTCATTTGCAATACCAATAGCTCAAAATCTCGCAATTGCGAGACCTATTGCATTGCAAATGCTTGTCTTTTTTTGGATCCATTTCACAGGGGAGCAACTAAACGAAAGGAGGAAAGAGAAGGTAATACCTGTTTCTTGAAGTCTCGGTTTTCATTAAATGAGGAGGAGCGAGACAGAAAGAGAGGGAAGAGGGGGGACAAAGAGAGGGGGGGCAGCGGCAGGAGAACTGGACACTGTCCTTGTCTTCTCTGGGCACGATGGAAAAGACAGAGTCCTTTTCCTTCTCTGCCCGTTCCGCCGTCCGCAAAAGCCGAGCCTTAACTATCGGCCTTGGAGATTTCTGCCGTCCGGGAGGCATGTTTAAAATAAGAAAGTAGGGGAACGGACTCTATGAAATTAAAGAAGTAGGGGCACGCCGTGCCCTGCCGATCTCGCCCACTTCGACCACTGCATACAGCCCACAACAGAGGTCGGACACTGGCTCCCTGAAAACGCAGAACTTGAGAGGGAATCTGGTGGTACGCCAAGCAAATCACAAGGAACCCACAGCAAGCATGGAGAAGCCATGACATATGCACAACAGCCCAGGTCCCACACGTTAAGACGACGTGGATCAGCCAGCAAAGGAAGGACTAGAGGTCTAATCGCTTGTTTGGAAGAAAAGAGCGTGCTTGTCTAGTGCTGCTTATTTTCGCAGTAATATTGTTCACATTGTTGGTAACTAAATGAAATGCAAGAGCATTGAGAGAAATTGTGAACTTTAGCACGGTGAAAAATGTAGCAGTTACCGGTGACCTTTTGGACACAGCGTAGCAGTGCAACTCGAGAGTTTTGTGATTGACAACGGCACGCTGCGCATGAAAACATTTCGTCTCGCATATCATTACTTCAATAACAGCTGCAGTGAAGAATGATTTTAATTAGTTTGGCAAGGAGTAATTTAAGTGGAACAAATTTAGGTGGCAGGTTGTGTTCATCAACTATGCTGGGCACAGTCCAAAGACCATTATTGTCTAAATAGAGCACACAATGTAACCTTGAGTCCAGTGAGTTTGTATAACAGCCTATATATGAATGTTTAAATGTTCGATATATCCGCTTTTTATTAGTCGTGCATTTATACACATGTTAATACTGCTTAATCTTTAACTTCTATGTCTATGATCATGTGAGTATTTAGTGCTACTGCCTATGACTGTGCGTAGAATATTTTCTATCTCTATAACATAGACAGAGTATAAGGTTGCATTTAAAATGGCGCCCCACAGATCGTAAAAGGCTGTTATGCAGCCAAAACTCGTCTATCTCTCTGTGTCATGGGTGATGAAGGACCTGCCTTATTAAATGAAACTACTTCTTCAGCTTCTGTGTGCATGCTCTGTTCTTAAAGGGCGTTGGGAGGAAGTTTGGATATATATGTTGATGTGCATGTGTGTGTGTGTATATAGATAGACAGACAGACAGACAGACAGACAGCCAAATAGATAGATAGATAGATAGATAAATAGATAGATTAAACTGACATCATACCCTGAGAGCCTCACCATCACCTACCTGTTAATATCTAGCGAAATACCATATATTGAATAATCACATCATCAGATAATAGGGAGTTCCCTCATAAATGTCAGATTAGACTAAAGCAACATGATTTTGGGAGGTCTGCCCAATGGCCAGATCAACTATCTCAAACAGTTCCAAATACAGCAGCTCGAACAGTCCTTAAGGTGAAGAACTCCAATAGCATTAGAGCTGCCTTAACTGTTCTTTATTGGCTTACAGTGGGTATGGATATTACATGTATACTGGCATGTCTTGTATTCAAAAGCCTTAAGGGGATATTCCCCCAAATATCAAAGAGACAAGATTTCCCGATACCATCGAATGAACAGTCTCATCTCTTTAAATATCCCATAGACTAAGCTGCACTGTAAATGGAACCAAAGGTTTTCCATTCTGGGGTCACAAATGTGTGATTTTATACCAGAAGAAGTTAAACATGAGCCCACTTTATTAAGGTTCAGAAAGGCAGTAAAAACATTTCCTTTATTCGGTGAGTGTGAGCATTACAGATGAAACCAATCACTGACGTGCAAATAGCCAGGTATTTTTTCCTCCCCTTTTCAAGAGGGCCTACCGAATTTGTAGAGTGAAATTGATTTTTTTGTGCACAATAAATTAATATTTATACAATTATACAGGGCATGGAACAATCCATGTGTATTTCCCTGATGCAGGCAGACATGCCCGGTGCTTGCTAAAGAGGTGCTTGGGCTGTCTCACCAGCATCCTTTCCCTTACCCTCAACATGGCATGGACCATGAATGCAGCACAAGCAGTAGGGCGTTCTCAGGGATGACTGGCCAAACCCTGAGACATGCAAGGTTCAAGCTGATGGGCTGAAGGAACGAGAAACATCCCAAACCATGGCCATGTCTATCATTTGGATGCTGAGCATGACGGGAGGGTTATCCCTCAAACTTCCAAATTAACACTGTGATACTTATATGAATAGTGGAGTCTTGGATGGAACTAGAGTGTGGGACAATGCTGTTGGCAAAGACGGAGATTGGTTAAACCACAATAGATACCAGAGCAGATAAGAACCTGACCCCAATGGGACCCCTTGATTCAAAAGAAAAGAAAAACCAAGGCACCTGACTTATAGGTTCAGTGGACCTGAGGTACTCCACAAGCAGCTTTCAAAGGTAAAGGAAATCTCAATGATTCTTTCTTCATGTTAGAATATTTGATTCCCCTTAGGACTAAGGACCCAGTACCAATACATGATGTAGCCAATTCCTCTACAAACAGCTATGTATGGCATGCAGTGGGCAGGGAAGGTATAAAGAAGCTACATGTAGAATGACAAAGGGCAAATGTAAACAACAAAGAGACTGACAGACCCAAATTAGACCCGCATGCTTTAGCGTTTGTATCTAAATATACAAGAGATCCTATAATATGGGCCCCTGGGTCCGTATTACACAAAGTGCCCCAGGGGCGCAACTGGCATGTGGGTCTGCTTTGTGCACCCCAGGGCACTTTGGTATTACAGAAGGGGCAGCAGGCGCTTGTGCATGCCCTTCTGTAATACAGATAGCACTGGCGCACATGTAACGCTGGCGCTATAGAGAGAGAACGTTCCTTAATTTGCGTGGGGGTGTGGCCCCATGCAAATGAGGGAATCACTTTGCATCTGCGCCCATGCCATATTGCCAATATGGGCGCAGAGACTTACATGCCATTGGGAGGTGCTCTGAAAGTGCGCCACAAAAAGGTGGCGCACTGTCAGTGTGCCCCAGAGGGCAGCCCTCTCTAGAGATTAAAGGGGTCTATGGACCCCTAGACATTCACTTGCTGGTGGTGCCGTCACTCACTGCACTCGCCTGCAAGGGGATCTCTAATCCCTTTTGAAAGTGCAGGCGAGTGCCACCTGCACAAAGGGAGGTGCATTCTTCCTAATAGGGCGCACTTTCCTTGTTTCCACCTGGCTCACCTGCTTTAAGGTGCACCTTGGAGGAAACAGGAAAAGTGCGCCCTATCTGTAATGGGGCCCCTGGCCTGCTTTACGGTTACTGATGTTTTGTAATTCTCTGTGCTGTACCATTATGCGTCCAGTTTTTTCCCTTATCTCCTCCTGGTGCAAGTGATTGGCCTAGAAAGATGTCAACTCACAGAAGATCTAAAGCGGTGGTACTCATAGTACGGCCCGCGGGCCGCCAGCGGCCCGGCAGGCCTTCCTTGGCGGCCTGCGGACCTTGCAGGTAATGTACCCATGGCCCCCCAGAGAGAGAGAGGGAGAAAGTGGAGAGAGAGAGAGAGTGGAGAGAGACAGACAGTGGAGAGAGAGTGGAGAGAGAGAGTGGAGAGAGAGTGGAAAGAGAGTAGAGAGAGAGACTGACTGACAGAGACTGAGATACTGACTGACTCAGAGAGAGACTGACTGACAGAGAGAGACTGACTGACTGAGAGAGACTGACTGACTGACAGAGAGGGAGACTGACAGAAAGAGAGAGAGAGACTGACTGAGAGAGAGACTGACTGACAGAGAGAGAGAGACTGACTGACTAAGAGACTGACTGAGAGAGACTGACTACGAGAGAGAGACTGACTGAGAGAGAGACTTACAGAGAGAGAAAGACTGACTTACAGAGAGAGAGAGACTGACTGACAGAGAGAGAGTGACTGACAGAGAGAGACTGACTGAGAGAGAGAGACTGACTGAGAGAGAGACTGACTGAGAGAGAGAGCCTGACTGACTGAGAGAGAGACTGACTGACAGAGAGAGACTGACTGACAGAGAGAGACTGATTGACTGAGAGAGACTGATTGACTGAGAGAGACTGACTGAGAGAGACTGACTGTGAGAGAGACTGACAGAGAGAGACTGACTGAGAGAGAGACTGACTGAGAGAGAGACTGACTGAGAGAGACTGACTGAGAGAGACTGACTGAGAGAGACTGGCTGACAGAGACTGACTGACTGAGAGAGAGACTGACTGAGAGAAAGAGACTGACTGAGACTGACAGAGAGAGACTGACAGACTGAGAGAGAGAGACTGACTGAAAGAGAGAGACTGACTGAGAGAGACTGGTTGACTGAGAGAGACTGATTGACTGACTGAGAGAGACAGAGAGAGATTGACTGACTGACTGAGAGAGAGAGACTGACAGAGAGAGACTGACTGAGAGAGAGAGACCGACTGACTGACTGACTGACTGAGAGATATACTGACTGACTGAGAGAGAGAGAGTGGAAAGAGAGTAGAGAGAGAGACTGACTGACAGAGACTGAGATACTGACTGACTCAGAGAGAGACTGACTGACAGAGAGAGACTGACTGACTGAGAGAGACTGACTGACTGACAGAGAGAGAGACTGACTGACAGAGAGGGAGTCTGACAGAAAGAGAGAGAGAGAGACTGACTGAGAGAGAGACTGACTGACAGAGAGAGAGAGACTGACTGACTAAGAGACTGACTGAGAGGACTGACTACGAGAGAGAGACTGACTGAGAGAGAGACTTACAGAGAGAGAAAGACTGACTGACAGAGAGAGAGTGACTGACAGAGAGAGACTGACTGAGAGAGAGAGACTGACTGAGAGACTGACTGAGAGAGAGAGCCTGACTGACTGAGAGAGAGACTCACTGACAGAGAGAGACTGCCTGACAGAGAGAGACTGATTGACTGAGAGAGACTGATTGACTGACTGAGAGAGACTGACTAAGAGAGACTGACTGTGAGAGAGACTGACAGAGAGAGACTGACTGAGAGAGAGACTGACTGAGAGAGACTGACTGACTGAGAGAGACTGACTGACTGACAGAGAGACTGACTGAGAGAAAGAGACTGACTGAGACTGACAGAGAGAGACTGACAGACTGAGAGAGACTGACTGAAAGAGAGAGACTGACTGAGAGAGACTGGTTGACTGAGAGAGACTGATTGACTGACTGAGAGAGACAGAGAGAGACTGACTGACTGAGAGAGAGAGAGACTGACTGACTGAAAGAGAGACTGACTGACAGAGAGAGACTGACTGACAGAGAAAGACTGATTGACTGACTGAGAGAGACTGACTGAGAGAGACTGACTGTGAGAGAGACTGACAGAGAGAGACTGACTGAGAGAGAGACTGACTGAGAGAGACTGACTGGCTGACTGAGATAGACTGACTGACAGAGAGAGACTGACTGACTGAGAGAGAGACTGACTGAGAGAAAGAGACTGACTGAGACTGAGAGAGAGAGACTGACTGAAAGAGAGAGACTGACTGAGAGAGAGACTGGTTGACTGAGAGAGACTGATTGACTGACTGAGAGAGACAGAGAGAGACTGACTGACTGAGAGAGAGACTGACTGAGAGAAAGAGACTGACTGAGACTGAGAGAGAGAGACTGACTGAAAGAGAGAGACTGACTGAGAGAGAGACTGGTTGACTGAGAGAGACTGATTGACTGACTGAGAGAGACAGAGAGAGACTGACTGACTTAGAGAGAGAGACTGACTGAGAGAGAGAGACTGACAGAGAGAGACTGACTGAGAGAGAGAGACTGACTGACTGAGAGAGATACTGACTGACTGAGAGAGAGACTGACTGACTGAGAGAGAGAGACTAAGAGAGACTGACTGACTGAGAGAGAGAGAGAGAGACTGACTGAGAGAGAGAGACTGACAGAGAGACTGACTGAGAGAGACTGACTTACAGACTGAGAGAGACTGACTTTCAGAGAGACTGACTGACTGAGAGAGACTGACTGACTGACTGAGAGAGACTGACTGACTGACTGAGAGAGACTGACTGACTGAGAGACTGACTGACTGAGAGAGACTGACTGACAGACAGAGAGAGACTGACTGACTGAGAGAGACTGATTGACTGAGAGAGAGAGAGACTGACTGAGAGAGAGAGACTGACTGAGAGAGACTGACTGAAAGAGACTGACTTACAGACTGAGAGAGAGACTGACTTTCAGAGAGACTGACTGACTGAGAGAGACTGACTGAGACTGACTGAGAGAGACTGACTGACTGACAGAGAGAGACTGACTGACAGAGAGAGACTGACTGACTGAGACTGACTGACTGAGAGAGACTGATTGACTGAGAGAGACTGATTGACTGACTGAGAGACTGACTAAGAGAGACTGACTGACAGAGAGAGACTGACTGAGAGAGACTGACTTACAGAGAGAGAGACTGACTTTTAGAGAGACTGACTGACTGAGAGAGACTGACTGACTGACTGACTGAGAGAGACTGACTGACTGAGAGAGACTGACTGACGGATAGAGAGAGCGAGAGAGAGAGAGACTGTGATGGAATTGGGGTCAAAGTGTGTATGAAGCTATGCAATGCCTCTTAAGATTGCTATTGTTCAGCTAATAAAAATGTATTATCAAAATGTGCTCTTTGTAGTTACATCTGCTTTTGAAATACAGCATTGCCGCATTGTCTAATGTTTTGAAACGGGTTTGATTTTTTTTTTACTCTAGCCCCCCCCCCCCTCTGACCCCACCCCCCACTGACCCCACCCTTACCGGTGCGGCCCTTGGCCACAAACCACACTGTAATTTTGGCCCCCGACAGAAAGTTTGTGAGTACCCATGATCTAAAGAGTCTTTCAGCACCTGGCAAAATTCTCCCAAGGCTGTTGGTAAGATGTAGGTTGGTGGTGTCGCAAAAGGCAACACAACACTCATGCATCCTTTCCCAAACAGCAAAGATAAGTTATCAGTTACGTACATTTCCTTGGTTCCTTTGGAGCCCAGGTGAAGGGACAAGCAGCAGTTAGCATTAATGTGAGGCAAGGTTTTCAATTTCACTACCAGACGCACATGCAAGGAGAAATTAAGACTGCCTAGATGGAACTGCGAACTGAATGACACATAACAAGTTTCAGGTGAATGCAGAAAAACAAGTGTTCTTATGGATGGTGGCAAAGTGTATCTCCTGGTTGCCTGTTAATATGTGCCCAGAAACAGTAAGAAATATTGACTTTCTTTTTGACCAGAATTTAACTTTAAAACTAAGCTCAACAAACAGTAGCCCTTTGCTTTTTGCATTACATCGCATGTAGGCTGAGGTAAGTCTCTCTATGTTAGCCTCCCGATGCACCTATTTAAAAAACGACAGGTAGTTCAGGACAATGAAGCTAGAGCAATCCTGGGCTTAGGAAGACAGAACTCTTTCTTGCACACTTACCGAACCTAGGTTAGCTAGCTATTGATGAGAAAATTTGTTTTCATAAACTGTGAATCACCCAGAGGGCAGGGCATTTTAAAGGTTTTTTTCTTCTGCAAGAGGAATTTCAGAAATATATCTCATCTCGTTCTTGGAGGTCGGCTGCTGTCTACTTTCTGAAATTTCTCTGGAGCTCTTGATTAGTTGAAAAATAAGTACACCATATTTAGGAAATTTTCAGTGTAGGTAGCCAGATATCTCTAAATCTTTTTTCTCCAATAACTAAACGACTGAACGGTTTTACACCAAATTACAAAAAGGCTCTTTCTAGACCTAGATCTAGCTTTCTGTTAAATTTGGTGTAATTCCGTTTAGCAGTTTGGGCTGTAGTTGTGCATAAATTCCCTATTGGAAATTGCATGGGGAAAACACGTTTTGGGGCCTTTCATTTTTCTCAGCCCTGCTAACAAATCAATCCAAAACTTTCAAGACAACAGCTGAAGTGAGTGGCAAACTAGTTGTGAAAATTTTGTGAAGATTCGTCAAACGGCGCCAAAGTTACTAGCAAAATTAAAAAACGCTCAGTCTATGAAAACTAGGCTCTAACTATAACTAGGCCATAACTATGCAGTCGCCAGTAGGTTTTTAAATACAGATAGATAGATAGATATTCCTTTTCTACTGCCTTGCCTATCGATCTATCTATCTACCATCCTCTCTCCTCTCTCAGTGCGCCTCCATTTATACTTCCTATTCATATGGTTCTTTCTATCCACCCCCCAGACTTGGCTTGTTACAGACAGACTCGGCCCAATTCATAACCCTGGTCTTATTTTCTAATTGTCCTCAGTGAATAGCTCTTACCCCTGCAGCGCACTGTTGCAGCACTGGACCTACTGCATGCAAAGAGGCAGTCCTGCAGTGAATGGCAGGTTGCAGAGAGCGTTCGGCAGACCACACACAGTCCTGCCAAGAATCACGCATCAAGTGTGACACTCACGCATTTCAGTGCGGTGTTCCGCATCACCGCACTGAAATGCATTGTCACGCATTTTTGCTGACTCGCCAGCTCGCGCCACCGGCGGCGCCTGTGCACGGCTCTGCTGCTCCGAGAGACGTGCTGCCAGTGCCAGCAGCTGCTGGGCTCTAAATAGTTAATCACCATCTGCTCTCAGCTCTGGTGGCTAGGCTACAATGTAACAATCGTGCCTGGCTCCATGCTGCAATTATTCCTGCCGCGCCGCGCGGCTTAGTTTGACGCACACTGCTCTTGCTGCCAATAATTAGGGGGGGGGGCGGCGCCGCCCTCTCAGCAGTCGATGCTACTGGCTCACACAGCCAGGGCGTGATGGTTATCCGGATGTGACCGTACTTGCCGTCATGTCCGGACTCGGAAGAGGAAGTGAGCACTGAGGCAGAAACGGCGGGGGACTCAGAGTCAGGGAGTCCTCGCCGTGGCGTGCAGCACTGCTGTCTTCGTGCGCAGCGCCGCAAATTACCCGCGTTGCCAGCCCAGAGTGAGACCGGCCGGCAGGGACTCTCCGAGAGAGTGACAACCTCAACCACCCCTGTCACCGGCGCGGCGACACAACAGTGCGGACACACAGACACTGAGGGCCAACTGTAACTGGTAAGAATGAAAGCTGCAAGCAACACGGTGTGACCATATGCCTCTTACCTTATGCAGATGCATATATAAGCCACTTTAACCCACTGCACTACCTTTCTGGCATTAGAAGCGGAGACCTAACTATTAAACTGACTCTGCCTCATCCCTGCAAGCATTTCAGAGGCTCTGGTGTATTGTGCTATCTTTCTTAGTGCACAGACAAATCGATTTTAGGGAGACGTATGGCTGCACTTGCAATTTGAAAACATGTTTTTAACACGCGTAAAAAAGGTGAGTTTGATATCATCTACACACATTATTCACGCCTTGCTATATTGTGTATTTTGGGGAGGGTTTGTGTGGTTCCTTCTGCTCACAACACTTTTCACCTACCTTTGTGTTCAAGTCGGACCGGTGGCTCAGTGGACTGAGGTGCGCACGAGTTTATCCTTTACTCATAGATTCCTCTCGCAGCGGAGCGCAGCCTTTCATCTTCATGAGGTCGATCAAACCGCAACATTGGATGCACACATAGAATCTGTTATTAGTGCTGAAGGCCCACTTTAATAACTCTGCCGTGCAATAACTTGATGCTGTGGCTTGTAACTGTACAAATATATACAATACCAATATTTGTACTGAGATCTGTATCCTGTTACTGGGTGAGGAGGGACTTGAGGTGGGTGGAAGATGGAAGGGAATGGTTTTGGGAGGTTGGTGGTCAGAAACAAAGTCCATCCCAGGTGCGCCTTTGGATTTCCTTCATTTCCCTTTTCCTGCCCTGATTTTGAACCTGTAAATAGTTGCTATAAAAATGCTCTATCAAAACAAAATCTATCCATTCTTGAATTTTGAGTTACAGAGGCCTGCCATAAAGGTATCTGTACACCGTAATACCATGGACATGCCACACATAAGCAATCTGAAAACGTGGCAGCTATGATGCCTGTTCTGCACTCACACGGAATCCGTCTCCGGTTATGTACCTTCTATTTCTAGTGCTTTGCAGCAGTTTTAAAATCGTCTTAGACTTTCTCGTTGCTCAAATGGGTGTAATTTCGGATATATATATATGTTTGCCTCGTCTTCATTGCTTGATTTTGCTCGCGAAAAAGTGTCACTCATAGTCGTTGAAATGTCACTCATAATTACACTAAAGTTATGAAAATGTCACACATAGCAATCTGAAACCTTGGCAGCTATGCACACACCTCAGAGTTTAGCTCACCTTGTGTCAGTGCCACACATCTGAGGCTAGACCTCGCCCACTTTGTGTGTCCGTCCCACACCTTTGTAAAAAGCCTGCTATGATGATGAATTTTTGCTTGTTCTACAATACAATCGTGCTTTCATCCAGGAGCTGCTCTCATGGCCATCCATAAGCACTACAAGGGTGGTGCAGCCGTTTCAGTGCAACTTCCAGAGCTTCTCTTTGAGCAAAAGATGGTGCTTTTTGGCATTTGTCTCATTTCATGGATTTCACTGCTTGGTTTTGCTAGCAGTAGAGTGTTACACATAATGCAATCGAGTGCCACACCTAAGCAGGCTAAGACCATGAAAATGTTACACATAAGGGCTTTGAAAACTTGGCAGCGAGGGACTATATTAGCCTCATCTCTAAACACCTATTTAGCCAATCAATTGAGCCTTCCCACATCCATCAAGAATTAGGTGCTGTCTCCTACCTCTGTCGTCGCTGTAGACAATGAGAAAAATATTAATGGGTCACATTACAAAGTGCTCCTCCCCGTACGTCTGGCTGCATACACTGGGTGACGCACTTCGTATTCAAATTAAAAACGTTCTGCTCACTTTCGGTCGGAGCTCGGCCTTTGGAGAATCTGCTGCGGTCAACAAGAAACTAACATCGCGCGGCGTGATAACGGCCGCTTTTGCCAGTCGGCTAGAAGACTTGTATTCTTGTAGGAGCTATGATGGAACGCTGAGGGCCAGGAGCGCGAGCCAGAATACAGGCCGCATTGGGAGATTCGTTAGTTCTGAAGAACCAATGGATGGCTTTTGAGCGGCAACATAGAAACTGAACTTTAAGCGACCAAAACGTACTGCTGTTGACCTGTGTCATATTAGATTTTAGATTATAAAGTTTACTTTATTTAAAGGATAAACTGGTTTATTAGTGTTAATTGTAGGAAAAATGTGCAGTGGTTTCGTGCACTGGAGTATGGTCTCAATGGAATGTGCCACTTAATCCAGTTCTGTGTATTTTTTTTATTTTATTATTCAGGTACTTTATAGCTGTGCTTTATTAGTCAAAAATGCAGAATCGCAATTATCACAATGCAAAGAAAACACAGGATTGACTATGATACCTGTATAGGTGGGACACTGTCCTCTATGTAATCTGGCTCTACCCCTTTTCCATACCTGTCAACCTCTTGACTGGAACATGTGCGTGAAGTTGTGCGTCTAACCTTTAACGTAAATGAGGAATGAGCACGTAAAAAGCATGTATGCATTTAAAGAAAAAACAAAATGGAGATCAAAAGCCTAAAGATCCCAGGCTGGTGAACTCAATTTTGCTGAATTTCCAAGATGGAAGAAAACCTCTTTCCCCCAAACATTTGGGGAAATTCCACAAACAAATGTGCCTGAAAAGGGGACAAGAAAACAGGTTGGGAGAAAAAAAGGGACAGAAGTAAATGGAGACGGGAGGAGTATAGGTACTAGGGTTTAGGTAGGGATAGAAATGCTTGGGTAAAGATAGAAGCACAGGTGAAGGGTTATAGTAAGAAATATAGGAACTTTGGTATTGGTAGAGGTAGAAGTACTAGTGTGTAGGTACTAGTATCAAGGCTGGAGTAGACATACTAGGGTCTAGGTAAAGTAACTACGGTATAGCTGTGGGTAGTGGTACTAGGGTGTGGGAAGTGGTGAGGTGGGTAGATGTAAAGATAAGAGGTGGAAGTAGGGGAAATATGTTGTAGGTCAGAGCTGAGGCACTAAAGTATAGATGGGTTTAAGGCACTGAGATGTATGATGGAATAGTGGTACAGGTATATGTGCAAAGGTTTAGGTACAAGTGTACAGGTCGAGTAAAAAAGACAAGGGTATAATATAGGTACTGGTACTTGGGTATATGTTTGGACGGATCTGCTATGATATAGGAAGTGTTGAAGTAATTAGCATATGGAAAGAAGTACAATGGTATAGCTAGGCTTAGAGGTACTACGGTATAGTCAGAGGCAGCAATGCTATGGAATAGGCAATGGTAGAAGTAATAGAGGCTCTACTGATGAGGTAGGGCTAGAGGGAATAGTGTATAAAGTGAGGTCATGGGGTAGAGGTAATGGGATATAGCTGCTGGTAGTAGTAGAGCATATGTAGATGTTGAAGTACTGGGCTAAAGGTATGGAAACGGTAGCTATAGTATGTAAAGGGATAGGGATAGAGGTGTGTGGAGGTAAAAGTAAGGGTCCTATGGTATTGTCAGTGTAAAAGTGCTAGGGTGTAGGTAGAGGTACCAAGATATAAGCAATCATACAGCGGCAGTCTGTGAATGTAAGCGCATGTAAGCGCAGTGGGGCAGGGCAGGGGGGGATGTTGACAGACTACAGAATAGGATTTATTTATTTATTTAACTGTCCCTATTCCATCATCTGTCGACTTCCTCCTTCCGCCCGACCCGCCCCACTGCCCCACCGTGCTTACCAGCACCGACCGCCTGAAGGAAGTGACCCGATTAGGGCCACCCGGGTCACTCGCGACCACCTCTCAGCCTTCCACACAAATGAAGAGTCGGTCAGACAGTAGAGAATACAAACCAAGTATATTTATTCAGATACACTCGAGCGGAGTCCAGTCTGACCAGCCTCCTGGGATTGCTGCAGAGGGACTGACTTCAGCAAACATGGTGATACATTTTGTACAATTCATAACCAATGAAGACACGCCCTGACTGGAAATTTCCAGTTGGAGGCAGCTAGACAAAGAAGGTACAGAAGGATGAGTTTCAATCCTGAGACCGGGCACACGCTATCTTAACGCCAAGGTCGTTCTGCCTGTGCCCGCTGCTCTAAAGGTGGGAGCAGGCCTATCTAGTGGGAAAGGTATGCGCTAATAAGAACAGTGTATTCATTAGTACAGCATGGCTGAACCTTGGAGAAACAAAAACTATTGTAGCTGCTTTCAGCAGGGGCAGAGAGAGGAATTAGTTTCGATCATGGCTCAAAATGGCGGCTAAACATAAAATGGTGCAGTGAAAGCTAACTTAAGACGTACAATGCATAAACAGCACAGCTAAAACACTTTTATTCCAACACGCCACTGCAATCATACAGGTACTACCGCAGGAGCACAGGAACAACAAATTTACCGTGCGGCTGCTGGCTTCCGCTCTTCATGTCCTCTTGCATTGTGTCCCATTTTCTTAGTACAAAATTCATCCTCAGGTCCATTTTGGATGCAAGGGTTCATTTTGTGCTAAGAAAATAGAGCTAAATTCTGGATTACGCTCCTTATGTAACTCCGCATAATGTCACATAATTGTGCTGTAATTTCACGTAATTACATTTCAGTAAAATATGTGAGTAATGCCAACCCCGAATGAAAATTTGTTTGATCCCAGTCATACCGAATTGGGTCACATTCCTCTCTCGCAATAGTGTTCATATGTGTATTCTGTTTTTTGTGCTGTGTCACTAAGTTGCTGTGTTACACGTGCACTGGATTTACTTCAATAATTCCACAATGCTATACATTACTTAAGATGTTTACGTTAACTTACAGCCTTGAGAAAGATCCATGCATACCATGCTACCAGAGGGTGAAACATTTGCTGACCTTATCATCAATATATGCATGGCCAATTTGTTACTCATGCGTAAAATGTAATAAAACACATTATGTTAGGAAGACAAAAAGACTGTTTTGATCTCTGCCTCACACAGCAAAATATAGCAAGATCAAGTCGAGTACCCAAGATCAAGTAGAGTACCCCAGTAGCAAGGCAACAAGAAGACCTATGGGTAAAGAAAGAGGCTGATTATCGCATCCAATACTATTGTGCGTTGTATAAATGATTTTGAGGCATATAAATTATACAGATTATAACCTTGAAACTTAAGATATATGAGCTAATCATTCACCAAGAGGCTATTCTTTGAGCCACGTTACCAGTTTGCAACCATGCTCTTCAAAAACGGGTCTTAGGGTATACCTATCCATGTGCATTCCTTGGCGACATTATTGGGGATCCATTGCCGAAGCCAATGCCCTATATTTCCTTCATCCACAGTGTCTGTACTGAGTTCAAGGAACGTACATGTAATATTGAGTGTGTTGAGTCCACAGTCATAGATTTAAGTCTACAGGCTCTGGAGACGTTTAGGAGTGCCTGAAACCAGATTGTTTAGGGTGTCTTTACAGTGTACTCAAACCTTTTTCAAACCTACCAGGTTGAGGAACTGTTGCATTGGCATGCCTAGCAACTAAGCACCAAAGCATTTTGACACATAGGGTCTTGATCATTGTTAATCATGACCCTACAGATGGAAATGAGTTGCTTGTGCATGCGGCACAATAAAACGTATGATTGTAAACATACCGAAGGAGATTGGGGCTTTATTCAATTTAAAAATTGGTGTCCATATATATTGATATGTGTATATTTATTCATAACCAAGGTATGAAAACCAAAAAGGGCTGCACTCCTGAAAGTTATTGTTTCCATTTTTATTTACTGATTGTACCATATATCCAACAATCATAGGAACAATTTCCCTCTTCATTCCCCTCTCAAACATTTTTTGCCAGTGCTTCATCAGGAAGAGGTGAACAAATGTCTCAGGTGAAAGTCATCAATACATGTGGGTAATAATGGGACCTTAATTACGAGACTTCTCCAATGCAGAGTTTTTTTAATGTCTCCAATCACTGTGCATGCTAATACCTCCTGCCATTATTATTACTTGATAACATTTGTGATGAGATTTATTTTGGAGACTAATTTATTATGTTTTAAGTTTGTCAAAGGGCCTATGATGGTTTGATAAAGTTTTGTAGTGACACTGTTGACTATTGGTAAATTGTGGCCCTGTGGGTGTATGATAGTTGAAATATTGGTAAACAATGGTGGTAGTGTGGGTGAATGTTGCTAAATATGTGTTTGTACAATGGTGAAGGATTAGATGTATGATGCTAGTTTCGTTGTTTTACTCTGTTATTATGATAGTAAGCTTGCAATGTGATCTTTGAGTGAATCATTTATTTTGTTTGTCATTATGTAAAAGGATGTATGATTGCAAGACTATGTTATTGCAGTCAAACTGTATAGCCTCATTAAATGGAGGCTTTGGGGTGCATGATTGTCCTCATATGATGGTGTGTATGTGTATATGCCTCTGTATAATAGTTTTGTGATCAAGTGCCATTTGGTGTGTTTGGATGTATGAAGGTTGATGTGTTGATATATAAGGGTGTGTGTCTGTGTGTGTGACCATTTTATTATGGTTATATCGACATATGTTGTTGGGTGGTGGCATATGTGCATGGCTGTGTGGTTGTCAATAGATAAAGTGTTTCCATACACTGGTGTTTTGTCTGCACGTTTAGTGGTGCATATGATGTTTGGTGAATGGCTGTATGTGAAAATGTTGAAATAGGCTGTGCGAAGTATGCAAGTATGAAGGAGGGTGGGCTGATTGTGATAAAAAATATTTGATGATGGGGTGTTAGAGTATGAGGTACTTAATGATGTTTTGTATTGTGTAGTGTGTTCAGTTGTGTTTGAGCAGATGTGTGATGTACCAAATACTGTATGCTATGGGCTAGAGATAGTATTTACTTAGTATGGTGGAGTTTGGGCACAAGGAGAAGAAGGCATCTTACCATCGGCATTTCTGAATTTTTCACACTTAATGGCATGGGTATCATCAACATATTGGCCATCATTAACTTCCTTTCAAGTTTTTTTTTTTTAAGGTTTTTTGTTTTTTAATGAAATTTTGTAAAAAAAAAAAAGTGAAAAATTATCCTCACCTCATTTCACATCCTGCCGTACTCAGTCAACATAAACGGCCGACCCTGTCAGTACTTAAAAAAAGTTCAATGAAATGCATTTGGCAGGCACATTGACTGTGTTTTTAAGTTCGTAAATAATGCATGATGTTGTGACTAAGTTCTTGGAGTAACATTGTAGTGCATTTCTAAACACTGACTGGGGGAGCATGATGGTCTGTGTTTTGGCATATGATGGCTGTGTGCATAAATTATAAAGAATAGGTGCTTGAATGATGGTGGTTATTTAAATGTACGATAGTAGGTGTGTTGGCATGTGACAGCGGCTGTGTGGGTTTATGATGGTGGTTGTATGGATTTTTAAGGTTAGGTGCAGGTAAATATTTTGGTGGGTGAGGACTTATGAATAAGGCAATATGGTTGTCTGACAAGACTTGTGTGGCTGCATACTGTTGGTTTTTCATTTATATAATGTGTATATGTGCAGTGATTGTGGTTTAAATGGCATTTGATGGTAGGTGTATGAAGTATGTTGGTGGTTGTGCGCATATAAAAGTGGCTGTGTGATTTGTATTTTGGTGGTTAGTTGGCTAAATAATAGTAGGTGTGCAGACATATATATTGTTTGGTGGGTGGCCATATGATGATATGTAGCCATATGATAATGGGTGGCCTCATACATAAAGGTAGGCGTGTTGTCATATTATGGTGGGTTTTTTAGTGTATAGTTGTGTAGACATATGATGGTAGGTGCGTTAGCTTGTAATGGCAAGTGTGTAGACTTATGATGTTGGTTGTATGGATCTATGAAGATTGATGTTTTGGCATATGATGTTGGTTGTGTGGGTATATGATGATGATTGTGTTGCCCTAAGATAAAAGTGTTGGCGACTAATGATGCAGGTGCTGGCAGAAATTGGATGGTGTGGACTTATGTGTATGTGTTAGCATATGATGTGGCATGTTGATGTATGAAGATGGATACATTGGCTTATGATGGAGGGTGGGAGAGTTGACATATGAGTGTGGATGTATTGGTGTATGGTTTTGTTTGTGTACATGTATGATGGTTGGTGTCTGCATAATGTGGTGGATTTGTTGGCCTACAACGTTGTTCTATGGATGTACAATTGTGGATCTGTTGGCGTATGACGCTGGTTGTGTGCATAAGATGTTGGGTGTGTTGAAGCATCTTGGTGAGTGTGGTGGAGCATAAGGGGATGTGTTGTGTAAGATGTTGGCTTTGGTGGTGTATGATAATGGTTGTGGGACATATAAACCCATAATATTTGGCATATTATGGTGGATGTTTTGTCATATGATGTTGGCTGTGTGGCAGTATGGTGGTAGTTGTCTTGGTGTCTATGGTTTTATGAACGTTTGATGGTGGTTATATGTTTTTTTTTAATAGTGCTTGGATTGACATGATGATGGATGTGTTGGTGTATGGGGTTAGTTCTATGGACTCATGAGGGTGGGCCTGGGTGCGTTGCCTGTGATAGCATTTGTGTTGATGTATGACACTGGTTTATAGGTGTATGACAGGGTGTGTGTTGGAGTATGATGATGGATATGCTAGCATCTGATTTGGGTTGTGTAGACTTATATTGGTTGATGTGTTTGCATATGACGCTGGTTGTGTGAATATATGGTGATGAGTTTATTGGGCTATGATGGAGATTGTGTGGTTATATGAGGTGGGTGAATGTGTGTATCGTTTTGGTTGTGTTGATGTACGACGGTGGATGTTTTGACATAGGGCAGTTAGTGTGTTGATGTATGACAATGATTTTGTTGGTGTATGAAGGTGTATGGGTTTGGAGTATGATGGTGGGTATGGTGGCATATGATGATATTTGGTTGCATATATTATGGTGGGTTTTCCCCTGCGTTTTGCAGGTTCCCTGTGCTGTATGTGCTCCTATTGCTAATGCAGCACCTCCTTGTGTCTCTATCTACTTGCAGCCCCCTATGTGCCTCCGCCTCTTTGTGGCCCCCACCCCACTAGAGCCACTGTGTCCAATCCTGTCCCTCTACTGGTAGCACTCTGTGCTACTTGGCTTCCCTATACCTCCTGCATTAATTTTGATAACAATTAATTTGACCTTGCACTATGTGGATGTGCATTTATTAGTACACTTGCACTAAATGGGTCCCTTTTTTACAGGCATGGCATAAATATATATGTGTGTGTAACAACCAGAGGATATGTTACATACTGGTTAACCACATAAGATGGCACTATACAGTCATCGAGGAGCTCTGGGCTCATAATAAGCCACGTGGTCAAAGATAATTTTATTGTGGCCGAATCTGATCAATCCAGGTTTGTATTTTTGATAGGCTGCTTTGCAAGGTTTGGTATTGATTAGGAGTTCCATCCACTTATATTTGTATAAGGTCGTGTCATCTGCGTAGGATTGATATCATTTTAATGTATTTATCATTTAGTAAAGAAGTACAGACACAGTTCTACATCAGTTTCCCGTTCCCAGTACCAATAGATTGCAAAGCAGATGAATTTTGTCGATCATGCCCTCCTTTTTTGCTAAACCCGAAGTATATAGAAGTAGCAAAGCTCGGATGTAAATATTAAATAGGAGGGTGAAAGAGGTGACCCCTGGGCACCCCACATTCCATCTTGGAATGGGAGGAGCCGAACATCCCAAATGGACCATGGTGGAATAATCCTCCAAGAATGAGGCAAACCATGGCAGCAGCGGCCAGGGAAGCTGGCCACCTCCCCAAGGTTTTCCAGTAGCAGACCATGATCAACAGTGTCAAAAGCTGCAAAGAAACTGAGTAGGGCCAGCGCTAGCCTGCTCATGTCCATAGTCCTTGAAACGTTGTTCACTGTGTCTATGGTCCAAAGTATTTAGAGCATCTGATTTATCTAGGTGCCATTGAAGTTATACAATAACCGGTTTCTTCAGTAATTGGTACATTTCGGACCTGCTGATTGTCTATAGCTGCCTGGCTGTTCTGGGCCGAAATTGGGGTTTTCCGGAGGTGTGTAGTGACAGCTTGTTTTAGTGGGGCCTGGGCGATTCCTTGTGATAAAAATGTATAGATTATACCTTCCAGACAATGGGCAAAACAGTCTTTTCAAGGAAGCCACCTTCCACCCGAGTGCATGGTCTAATGGTAGATTGATGGGATAGATGCACTCATGAAAGAGCTTCAGTTCATTTATAGGAATGGGGGAGCATTTGTTATAGGAGGTGGAACCATCTTATTACAATGCGCTTGGGTGGACACTAAGGGGCATATTTATGACTGGGGTTGCGTCATGCTTCCACCATGCAACATCGTGCATGCACAACGCCAGCCCAAAATGTGATTTATTCAGCCATTGAAGGTTACCTTGCAGCCCCTGAGCAGCTTCATAAATCCAGACTAAAGCAACACAGCGCAAATCGCCCAGGGAATGCGTTTCATGGGCATTGCATGGGTGTTCCCACGCAACTCCCATGGATTTTAACGTGTTCCCAAATTTATCAAAAGTGGTAGACCTGGGAATACGCCGAAATCGTACGCCTTCCCAGGTGAGACGTACGAGGAAAAGTATCTGTATTTCTCCCCGTTGCTTCCTCTTTCTATGTGTGCTGCATTCTGCAGCACACAAAGAAAGAGGAATATGCCTCAGGGGATTGTTTTTGTGCAGGAAGTTGCCTCTTCCTGCACAAAAACAATCCTCCTTACAAGGCAGGCAACCTTACACCATGACAGCGCCAGCGCAGGGACAAAGGCAGGAATGCGCCATATTCTTTTAAATATGGTGCATTCCTGCCTTTTCCCTGTCAGGAAGCGCAGCAAGGTGACTTGCTGAGCTGCATGACATTCTTATAAATATTACCCTAATTTTCTGTCCATCAATGGTACATTTAGGAGGACATACACTCTATAAAGTAGTTAATGTACAATAGGATAGTGAACTTTTTGACTTTATCAGCTGCAGAGGTGGTTGCCACTGGGTCTGAGTGGAAGAGAAAGGAAAAAAAGAAAAGAAAAGAAAGAAGGAAGGTTAAATATGAGGGTGAAGAAATAAGTTGGGAAGTATGGCGGTGTGAAAGAAACAGTAAATGAAGGAAAGAAAGAATTGAAGAAAGGTGAAAGGAAGAGTTGAAGGAAAGGTGAAAGGCAAGAAGGAAAGGGGAAGGAAGGGAGAAAGGAAGGAAGAGTGAACAATTAATAGGTGGAAGGGTGAAAAAATGATGGAAGGTGAATGTATTGGTGGCTGAAAGCATAAATGGGTGGTGGAAAGATGAAAGCATGGATGGATGGAAAAAAAAGGAACAATGAAAGGATGGGTAAATGGTTGGTTGAACAGATGTATGAAAGGGGGAAGAATTCTCAGGGTCCTACTTACTCGCTCAGTGCCCTTAACGGTATGAGTCAAAGCAAAAGATATTTTAAATATCTGCCTATTCTCTTGTTCGTGTAGCATATTCTTTGTCAATGTAATGCCAAGACGTGGTCTTGGCTGACTTTATAGTGTAAATCAGGCTGTTTTTACAAGTAAATCTAAGTTTAAAGACTATTTACTTAATCTGATCAAATCATATATTTATTTGTTTGGATCTTACAGCATACATATCTTTTTGATAACTGACGTACTTATCTACATATTTCCGTATGATATGTTTTCTTGTCTAATTTCAACCTATTCTTGTTCATATCCTTTCCCATTAAGTTCCATTGTATTGAACCAATCTCTGGCATGTGAATTGTCTTCTGTAAGGCACCCTCCCACAATTAACAGGAGTTACTGGCCTCATCAGAGTTATGAGATCCTCTGGAACATGGTGGATCCGTTGTGTTCGACTCAGACATTTTGACTACTAGAATCAGCTGAAATGTTCACGCGAAACTCTGGTGAAAACGGGGAATGACCACAGGAAACGGGTGTGGTGTTGTTGATTCCCTGGGAATTCCTAATTTTTAGAGGACCTTCAGGGATCAACTCCCGATCGTGGCCTCATCAGAGTTATGAGATCTGCGGAAACGTGGTGGATCTGTTGTGTTCTACTCAGACATTTTGACTACTAGAATCAGCTGAAATGTTCACGCGAAACTCTGGTGAAAACGGGGAATGACCACAGGAAACGGGTGTGGTGTTCCTGATTCCCTGGGAATTCCAAATTTTCAGAGGACCTTCGGGGATCAACTCCCGATCCTGCACTCAGTCCCATCAGAGTTACTGATGCCCCTCTTTATTGATGATAACTCCTGAAGGCAATACTAGACTGTCTACTACCATCTTGATATTGGGGCACCTGAGTGGTAAGACTAGAATTGTTCAAGTTTTAAGGCTCCAAACTTTCTGCAATGAACTGATAGGGGAATGAGTGAAACCTCAGTTTAACATTTGGTGTTTATATGTTCAATGCTACTTAAAATGGGTTCTAAGGCAAAAATCAGTTCCTAAGTGCTTTGGAGATAGGAACTGAGAAGCAGCCATGAAGCTGCAGGTGTCATGAAGGACTGGCATGCAGTGTAGCAGGTCTGATTTCAGATGACATCTAGGTTAAAAACTTAGGGCCTCATTTATGAGAAGTGTTGCATCGCTGCGTGAAAGCAGCTATGCGACACTTCTCACTGCGCCTTCCTTGCGACCCGAATGATGCGTCATATTTACTGTATGACGCATCATGTCGCAAGGAATGACAGATACGTCAGTTTTACTGACGTATCTGTCTGCGCAAAAGTGGCGCATTGCTGGAGTTGTGTCGGAAGCGTGACGCAACTCCAGCAATGTTCCTTTCACATGAGGCAAGCCACATGTGAAAGGGCCTGCGTCACCCTTACGCCTGCCATGAGGCAGGCGTAAGGTTTTGACACATTGGCATCCTAGAAGTGGCGCAGCGAAAACTCATAGATTTCACTGCGCCACTCCTACGACCCTTTTATACGGGGGAACGCCCACCCTGCATACATTATACCTGACGCAGGTAAAATGTAGCGCAGGGGTTTACGAAGTGACGCATCTACCTAGATGCGTCACTTCATAAATATGGCGGGAAATGGCACATTGTTTACGCCGCTGCTGCGTCACTAAAAGTGACACAACGGCGGCGCAAAAATGACGCAGGCCTTCATAAATAAGGCCCTTAGAGAAAGAGACCTACTGATTTTACACTGATAACTTTAAGCGCACTGGACCCTTCAGCTGTTGCCGAGGTAACCGTGTTGTGAAGCGGAACTGTTTAATTTATCTGAGATTGTGCATTATGTGGAAGTAATAATCAAAAGTCACAAATAAGCTATTTTGTTTTGAAGGAGCAAAATAAAGAAGACACAGGTGGTTGCAGGGGCACTGGTTCTCTTTATTGATGTTCACACATTTCCAGATGCAACCCCGAACGCCCGCGGTAAGCAACACACGGTGTGCCACCCACAGACTACCTTAACATACCACCACCCACAGACTGGTGTCTGAAGTGTCTGCACAGAGTGCCCTCTAGTGGTAGTGCCTGGACAGAGCAGCGCAGGACACTGCCAGGAACTTCTCCCAGGCCGCGTGCATCTCAGGGGTGAAGGAGGTTCCAAGCTTGCGGGCCAAGACGATAACCAGGCAGTTTCCAAGGAGCTGAGGAGGGAAAACAAAAGGGACTGTTAATGACGGTGTCACAGGCAGAGAAACACGAAACACAGCCAACGAGAGACTTAATTACAGAGAAGGCCATTGTTTTCTCAGCATTAAAGACCAAACCGAAAGCTAGACATCTGTCTAATCCAAGAGCCACAAAAACAATAAAAGATGATCTTTGATCCCTGAGATGGTCCTCATAGCAGTGCTAGATCCCCTTTCTCTCTCTCTCTCTCTCTTACACACACACACACACACACTGTCTCTCTAACTCTGTCTGTTGCTCTGTTATGTTATGTTATGTTATGTTATGTTATGTTATTTATTTGACGCTGAGGAGGTGTGTGTGCCTGGCCCTGCCATTGGCAGGCTGGTTAATTGAAAAGCCAACTCTTCATCTTCTTTCAGAATTCAAGAAGAGAGGAGGACACTCGAATGTGGAGTGGGAGGTCATTCTATGCTTTAGGAGGGATGTAAGAGAGCGCTTGTCCTCCTGATCTGGTTCTGTGTATGCATGGGATGTGTGTGAGTAAGAGTCCTGTGAAGCGGTGGTGTTGCGGTGGTTGGTGGAAGGTGACACGACTGTTCAGGTAGGTGGGGCCTAAGCTGTGCAGTGCCTCCTGTGCACACATTCTGAATCTCTTATCTCGCTCACACATTCAACTCTTTTTAATACACAAGCAGTCTCTTTATGATTCTTCTCTCACCGTCTGCATCTCTCTTTTCCTTGCTATAACATGCTCTCTTAGTCTTTCTTTCTCATGAAGAGGGGAAAGCAAGGACTTTAAATGGTCCCTAAATGTAAGCCAGTCAAGCATAGAGGAGAGAGAAATGGGTACTATTCCAAAGGCAAGGAGGCAAGACAGAGAAGCAGCCGCTTCCTGCACAAGTGTGATGAAACCTGGGAACCTTCAGCAAAAACCATGGAAGATCTCACTGCGCTGGACGGAACATTCATGGAGTGGCAATTTTGCAGTAAAAAAAATTAGGATTTTGGTTATAAAGATATGAGCCCAGATATAATATGATTTGCGTCGGATTGCATCGCTCTTGTAGGCAGCCCCAAAACAAAATCATTTTTTTCCATTTAGAAAGCGGGTTAGTAAATGCAAAGTAATGCATTGCAGTGCATAGAGCTGTTTTGCATTACTTTGCAGTGGGTATACATTTCAGGGGTGGAGCATGGGCGTTCCCATGCATCCACCCATGTATTTTGATGCAATCCCAGATTTACAAAGACTTCTAAACATGGGTTTACGCCAGAAGGGTCCGGCCACTCAAAAGAGGCGTAATGAGGAGCAATACCTTCATGTATCCTTGTTACTTCCTCTTTATTTGTGGTGTTCTGCTTGCATTCTGCAGCACACAGGGAAAGTGGAATATGCCTCTAATTATTATTTTTTAATATGAAGGTGCCCCTCCTGCACAAAAACAAACCTGACTATAATGCAGACTCCGTTGCACTATGGTGTAAGGTTTTCTGCGTTGGCGCTAGGCATCACAGAGTGTGCCAGTTCCAGGAGAGAGCAGAAATGCTTCATATCTTTGTAAATATGGGGCAGTGCTGCTCCCGCGTTACACACAATGCTGCACAGCAAGTTCCCTTGCTTCGCCGCATTCATTAAATAACAATAAATGTACCCCTCTGAGTCTAGGTTAGGCAAGGAATAATCCTTTATGGTTGATGAATATCATGTGGGGCTACCTAATGCATTACAAGTCTTTGGGTCTAACATCGTCCTGGAACACAAAAGACACCCCACACATTGCGGGGGACTGAGACTAACCATGAGCAACCAGTTTCCCTTTTTTGAACCACTTGGCCACACTAAGCCTTCACGGTGCATGCAGGTGACATCACCCCTGTAGGTAGAAGCCTTGTGGCGCACTACAATGAGAGCACTAAACCCAGTCTCAACCACAAAAAGAAATCTGAGGAACCAGAGAAAGAACTGAACCACAAATCACTCCAAGCTTTCTAACTGAGGAAGGAATTGAGAGACAAGGGCTGAGTTCTGTGGGCCAGGTGATCAGGATCAAGTGTGTCAACAAGCGTGATTTTCTTATTTGTCAGATTTAATCTGAATATGTTAATGCACCTTCATGTGTTGATGAAGAGCGTGCATCCTGAGGACTAGGTTTTATTGGAGGCTGAGGGTAGCCAGGTTCTAAAATTGTGTGTCATGGGTATAGTTGCGGCAAAGGATCCTCAATGTTGGAATTAGATGGATCAGTTTAAGACTTTATATAATTAATAGAACGGGAATGAGAGCAGAGCCTGGTGGATCCCTGCAGGATACTTCATAAAAGGTGGCGTAGTAAGGCTAAAATCGAAGATTGGTCAGTGACAAACTGTTTAAACCAGCTCAAGGCCTGAGTTCTGACAGCTGTTTAGGACAGTAGTTGATTCTATATGAAATTCTAGGAGTCAAACAAGAGGTAGGTTTTCTCCTCACCCAGAAATTCTGAGGATCCACGTGGAGTGTGTTGGCGTGTAGCTCACTCAGTTTGGCCAATTTGCTTTTGATGTCATCGAGGTGACTGACAGCTCCTCCCATAGAGGACAGGACCTTCTTGCCATGGGTGCGAACCTTGGCATTGCCAACGATGGCTGCTGCAGAAGAAAGGTCCCCAAAGCTGCTGAAGTACCTCTGGGTCCAGGGGAAGACGACCAGCACCCTAAGAAAGAGGAGACAAGAAGGCACCATGTGGTTCATGTCTGAATACTGCTACCATTACGATTTTATCTTAGATTGGAAAAAAAAACAGGAACAGTAAAATTGTTTAAAACCTTCAAAGAAAATGGACACCAACAAATGAAAGAACAGAGGTATATGGGGGCATCATGGTCACAACAAAAACCAGTGGCAGATCATCATACCTCCCGCCTCTCGCCTTTGAACCTCACTACCACCACTGATTTGAGTTATTACACACATGCCTGATTGTAGGAAACAGCGAAAGCCTACTTTTTCAATCAAGCTCTCTGCTCATGACTGTCCAGGCCAAGGCATCAGCCTTCATCTGAGAATACAACATCTAACTCTCATAATGTAAGCATGACTCCGTCTGATGCAGGCTACAGCACCCTGCCCTCATGATTTAAATCAGGCTCCAAGTAAGGCTGCAATACCCTTTTAGCAGACAAAGGACTGCAGGGGTTGCAGCAGCACCAACCCTTGTGCTGCACATCTATCCCTTGTATCTGTCAGAGTCTCCTGCGTCCCCCAAGCTTGAGCGGACCCCAAAGTAGGAAGGTATTGCCTTCTATGTCACCCTTACTTTTACGCTGTCCTTTGCCTTCTACATCACCC
Source organism: Calotriton arnoldi (assembly GCA_963921515.1). Taxonomy (NCBI): domain Eukaryota; kingdom Metazoa; phylum Chordata; class Amphibia; order Caudata; family Salamandridae; genus Calotriton; species Calotriton arnoldi. Next base: position 253,714 of record CAWUFW010013239.1, read on the forward strand.
TTACTTTTATGCTGTCGTTTGCCTTCTATATTACCCTTGTCTTAGGCCATCTTGCGCGGTCAGGATCAAGTCCTGCGGCATGTCTCACCTTCCTCCTCCTGTTGGCTATCAGCACTTCCTCCTTTCGCTCCTCCTCTTCCTCCCTTCTCCCTGTCGCTCTGGATAGGGTTGGGGACATGAGTCCCCTCTCCCTTTCTACTGTTACCTACAACAAGGAATAACAAACACTTTGGTGCTCCCATCCCAGGAGGCACAGGCAGGAATGATGCAACACGTGCTGCAAGCAGGAGTGACCTTTCGCTGCCTGATGTGTTGAGTGAGAGTGGTGTGAGAGTGATGCCTCGAGGCACTTCTTCCCTTCTCTGTAGGATAGAATCCACCCTGGTGACCCACATCCCCCTCTAACAGCGTCTTAGAAGGAAATCTGGAAGGCAACTGGGACCAGCATGCATTTCATCTACAGCGGAAAGGGAAACCCTGCATATTTCAATACTGTATTTAGGACCATGCCACATGACACTAAGGAGTGCCCACTTTTTCTTGCCCTCCCATGAGACTGATAGAAGCTAACATGCGTGCATTGTCTGGGCCTGCAGGTTACCTCAGGGGATCCTGTGCCTAATTTGCACCGGTGGTGGCAGGTGGCGGACACCTGCTTTGATTTCTGTGGCCCAGGACTGATTTTTCATCCTCAGACTTTGGCCCAGAGTAAGAGAGAGAAAGGCTGAAAAGGGAGAAAGGAGGCAGAGAAACATACGGAGACAGTGACAGAGAAAGAAAGCAGAGAGGAGAATCTACAAGAAAGCAAGAAGGAGACAGGAAGTGTAGGGTGGTGAAAGAACAAGGAACAAGCAACTAGGGAAGAACCATAACAAGCCAATCTTGATATACGGTAACCCGGCATTTGGTAGAGCTGGCTGCAGGCTTCTAAGAACTCCGGCCGCCTGCACTTATTTAGTTGTCTATTTGTTTATTTGTTTCTGTGTTTGTTTATTTATTTAATTACTTCAAATGAAGCACTCATTCACTCATAACAATAGGTACTCCCATACAACAGTCCAAGAGTGGCCCTTTGCTAGGAATCCCCATGGACCAGATCCATTGTGTAACTTATCTCTAAGGACCAATAGTATGGCAAAGGGGCTGCTTTAATGCACTAATCCACCTGAAGGAGTCCTGTCTTTATATTGTGCCTTGTGTATGTTGCCTACTCACCGCTCTTCTTCTTGGGTGCCATGTGCTATGTTACCTCACGGATCCCAAAGTCATTCTACTCCATTAAAGCGTGGTGCAAGCTGATTCCCACCAGATGCGTGCATCAGTTGTTCAGGAAACTCTAGTGCACTCCACCATTCAAGCTCTTCGCAGTCCTTGAGCCTGTCCCTGCACTGGGACCACCCCACGAAGTGACCATCCAGGGTCGCATGCCATGGTTGGCCAACAGCATACCCCATCTCTACTATCCAACTCTCCCCACGGGCTGGAAATCCTCCCTTCAGGCAGACCTCATGGCTTATACAAGCCTACAGGGGGCCTCTCTGGACATTAACATTCTTCCCCCGCGAGAAATTACCTACAGGAATCTTTGGAAACTTCAGGGCTCTCTGATCTCTGGAAGACACAGCTCCATCATGCAACCTTCAAGAATCTCGTTTGGAAGTCCGTTAAACGACTCTCATTGGTGGAGGACAAGGCCACCTTCTCAGCCAGATCCCACGCCTGGTTGACCCTAAACAATTACAAAACGCTCACACCTCAAACATATTTTAATCAGGGTTATCCCAAATTATTAAAAATCAAATTCCTCAGGTACCGTCTAGGTCTTCTTCCATGTGCCCAGAACCTCCCACCCTGGCTGAGGGCGCCGAGCCAAATTTCTTGTTGCCTCTGCGACATGGGGACAGGAGATATTTTGCACTTAATCTGCACCTGCAAAGAGTTATTGCAGGAAAGGAAAAAACTGCTAAAAGCCCCCTTCAAAAGGCGTGGAATTCGCACTAGGAGGCAAGCGGTGCTGGCATGCTTCGATCCAGGGGCTTCACAACTGAACTGCAGACAGGTAAAATTCCTGATGTTAGCAGAGCAAAAGATGCCATAAAACTCGGATTGCAGGACTAGCCAGGCTACCAGCTGAAGATACACAAGGAACTCACTGCGCAGTAGGTACCGGCAAAGATGCCGGCATCAGGCTATCATGCAAAGAACCTGTGTTAAATGTCAATGCTACGCTTGTTATTTTACCAAAGCAAAGAACTTGACTCCAGGAGACTTTTTAACAAAAAGTTTCATGTTCTTTTAATATCATCCAAGTGACACTATAAATGATTTTAAATTTGTTAAGTGGACCCATTTTTATACAAGTGCGTTTCTCTGCCTCGCAACACAATCAAAAGGCGATTTACGATGTGACATTCTCCTGCCTGCCCGCAAGGGGTTAGTTTTAGACAGGTATGCGCCGTAATATTAGACATGTATGTGCTGCACTGCACTTTATTGTATGTACTAATGGTTTTATTGGTGTGTATTAATGGTTTTATTGGCTGTCCTACTTTTAGCAATAGTTTTTAGTAACTATGCAAAACAAAAATAAACTTCAGATTTCAATTTCAAACATTCTTGTTAAGTGGCATTTCTCATGTTAAAATCTCATCACTGCTGGAGGCAGGTCAGACTGCTCATGCTTAATTTGTAAAAATAATAATAATAATAATAAGTGCCAGGGCCAATGCATATCTCAGGAGGCCATTACAGATTCACTTCCACCGCTAGTTTTGGCAAATGGCAGTACCAAAGCTACCTGCTGACCATCACACTATGGCAAATCTGACAATTTGGAATACTCGGGGTCACCCAAATCTGTAAGAATTACCTGGACATGCTGGTATTTTATTTTTTAATATACATTGAAGGATTAAATATGCTGCTAATGTTATCTGTTTAATTATAGATGTACAGTGCCACCATGTGGTGGGATGTCATAAAAATGTACCAGAGTTAAAAAAAAAGACAAGTGCGGGTGCTGAGCCCCGACAAACACCAGTACAAATTAAGCACTGAGACTGCTAGACTAGGGTTACAGTACTGGAGGGAACACTCACGACTGAAGGGGTGCAGTGCTGGAGGAAGGTTTCTGTTGGGTGATGATCACACTGCTGAAAGGAACGCACACTGGTCTGGGGAACAAACACTATGGGGGCGTACACTGTTGCAAGGAGGACACATCTTTCAGAGAGAGCACATTGCTGGAGTTAAGGAACACTCTGGAGCAGGCTTCTTCCAAGAGCAGCTCATAAGCTACTGGGAGCTCTCCAACTACCTGTAAGTAGCTCTCCTCTGTGCATCCCAGGGTACTGAATTGGAGCCTTTTGCTTTGAATTACTGTATGCGTGCCAAAATAGAATATTCAGGACAAAAAAAATTATTTTTAGAACTCATAAGCTGATGTTTGAAGAAAATAGCTGCATTTCCAAAATATATTTAAAGCTGATTATTGAGTGAAAAATCATGTGTAGAGACTTATTACTAATATTATTACTTTTGCGCCAGGGGCCCTACGCTGTGACTGGCATATATTTCCTATGTAGAAGCATTCCACACAGACAGAGCCTTTTTAAAATTACTGCTGGCAACCCTGACTGATGTACTGAGGTGATCACTGCTGGTGGCCTTGTATAGGCTGGCCACTTGTGTAATCTTGCCCGAAGTGGCCATTTTTACAACACTAATAATATTATTAGCTTGCAATGATTTTATTTGAACATAAGTAGCTAATATTACACAAAAGGTTGGAGACCCCTACTCTGGAGGAAGCATGCACTTCCAAAGAAGAGTGCCTCCTGCTGGAGGGAGGCCGTGGCGCTTGAGGCAGAACATGCTGCAAGAGATAGCCGGCTCTGCTGGGGGAAGCATGCTCTGTGGGGCTGAACACCACACTGCTGGGCGAGCTGGTAGGACTTTGAAGCAGGAGACAAAACTGCAGGGTGCTCACGCTGCTGGATCCTGAGCTTTGGCACACTGCTGCTAGAGGCGGCTTACACCGCTGGGTGCTCTAAAACTCACAGGGCACTCATAAAGCACTGCTGAAGGGCCCCCACACTGTGAGAGGCCTAGAACACTAACAAGTAACTGCTGCCCTTTGGTGCTGGAGCCTCTCAGGTGACAAGACACTGCGGAAAGGAGAGCACCAGGGCCGGACTGGGAACTGAAACCAGTCCTGGCAATTAAGTCAGGCTGGTGGGGGGAGGGAGGGCGGGGGTGGGATACACTGCTTCTGCTTTTGGTACAAGGGTCCGAGATTGCAGCACTGCTGCAAAACTGACCGCCTGTACCAAAAACGGCCCCTATATGTCCAAAACCGGCCCCCGGCCTTCCGGCCCACCAGGAAAACCCCGGTGCCCGCTACAGCCAGTCCGGCCCTAGAGAGCACTCGGCTGGAGGGAACCTCCACTGCAGGGTTCTGTGCCACTCATAGGGCACTAAATGTATGAAATGCCACTGCTGGTGCTCCTGAGCTCTAACAGGGCTGTTCTGAAGAGAGCACATGCTGCTTTTAGGCAGATAAATTACTGGTTAGCTTCTGTCCAATTATCCAGGAAAAGTGTTTTGAACCCTGAGTATGCATTGGATCCATAGCTCTCAAGTTTCCCAGGTCCAAGCATGAATTGCTCATCTAGTCCACATTTTGCCTTGCATTCTGAGACTTGTAGTCCTAATTTTATAATGGGATAAACGAGGATACAAGCCCTAAAGATGAAAGAAAAAACTTGGAATGGATGAGCTAATCACCCATTGAGCTGGGAAGCATTAGAGCTCTGTTTAAAGAGTCAAGATGATTTTGTTCTGTCCTGCAGGATCTTTGTCAAAATTTAAAAAAAATAGACCGTTACTAGATGCAGCTTATTTAGAATGTTAAATGGCTGGTGCATGGTAGGCATGTCTTTTTGCAATGGCCGATAGACTCACGAGCCAAACCTATAGCTCTTCAGTATTATAGTGGTATATTGATCTCCTATGTTTCAATATTTAGGTGTTCTTGAGCACGAAGGTAATAACCACTATTAATTACCCTCACCAGGGCTTTAAGTGGAATGGAAAAACTGGGGGGGAGGGTCCCTCAAAGGGGCGTGGCCGATGTACTTAAGGGCGTGGCTTAAAAACACTTAGGCTACATTTCTGTACTTAGCATAGTGTGCCCTCGACTGGTATTTTGCTGCTTCTGGTGTGCATCCAGACATATAATACAACAAGTAACATTACACCTACAACAAATCAGGGCTATTGGCTTTGCCAATGGTTGTTAGTTGTGTAAGATAAATAAGCAACAACTATAGCTTCACTGTATATAATACTGAAAATGATTCAGTTCTGAAATAATGAGACTGTAAAAGAACTATACCGAGTGTCTTTGAAGTTGCATCACAGGCAGTGAAGGGTGGCATTGCTGCAAAGCTAAGATTTTTTTTTTCACCCTGAGGGTGAGGGCAAAAATTGAAAGCCCGATAGGGACCCGTCTCAGCACCTGGTTTTTAGAACTGCCGGTGCTGAGCCCCGGCAGGACCCGGCCCACTTAAAGCCCTGACCCTCCCTGTAGTAATTGTCCCAAGCTGCAGGCGAGCGGAGGTAAGGTAACAAAAGCTGCAGGCCACACTCTGGATCTCCTATTCTCCAATATAGCATCCATCACCATTGAGGAGATTAAAGCCGTCACTTGGACTGATCACTCTCTCATCACTTTTTCTTTTACTCAACCGGCGGTTACTGCCACCACTTATGTACCAACACATGAATTCTACCGCGTTTGGAAATCTATCACGCCCGACCTTTTCCGACTGCTTTTCTCCTCTAACAGCTTGGAGGCGTTAGACTCACTCCCCACGGATGCGGGAGTAGCATGTCTTGAAAAAGAAATCTACAATTCCTTAGATCACTGCGTCCCCAAACGTAGGTCTAAGCCTATGGGTAGACGTGTATCAGAAAAATGGTACTCGATTGAACTTAAAGCATTTAAAAAGCAATGTAAAATACTGGAACATAACTGGAGAATGTCCAGATCTGAGACGGACAAACTTTTATTCAAATCCATGCTCAAGAAACACCACAATGCCATCAAAGGAACGAAACGCACCTACTTCGCACACAGAATAACTGAAAGCAAGAACTCAGCGAAAGAATTGTATAAAATCATACACGACTTATGCAGACCCGCATGCATGTCGCAAACTTTACATCCCTCCCCAGACTGCTGTGAAATGATCAGTGACTTTTTTATAGACAAAATAAACTCTATTTACTTATCTTTTAACGCAAATGCCCCAACTGATTCCAACAGCTGGGTAAACACGGATCTTCTTCCTAATACCACAGCACAGTTGGGCAGTTTCGTCCCTTTTTCCCAAGATGAAGTAGCCAAAACTATGGGGGAAGTCAAGTCTGGCTCTCCCCTTGACCCTTGTCCTCACTTCATCTTTTCACAAATTATCCCCACCCTTTGCCCCTATGTCACGGAGCTCTTCAATAGATCACTTGAGACAGCAGTATTCCCGGAGGCCTGGAAACATGCAATAGTCACTCCCCTGCTTAAAAAAGCAGGTGTAGATGTGACAAATCCAGCAAATTATAGGCCAATATCCCTACTTCCATTTCTCTCCAAAGTAATGGAGAAAATGGTTAACAGACAGCTGTCTGCCTATCTGGAATCTAATGGCCTTCTGGACCCATCTCAGACAGGCTTCAGGGCCACAAATAGCACGGAGACGACCCTGCTGGCCGTGTTTGACAATATAAGAGCACTTCTGGATCAGGGCAAGGCAGTTGCCCTGATCCTATTGGACCTGTCGGCAGCATTCGACACGGTCTCTCATCAGCTCTTACTTCGCAATCTCCACAGAAAAGGAATACATGCCAAAGCACTTCAATGGCTCAACTCATTCCTTAGCAACAGGAAACAAACAGTACAACTGGGCGCTTTTTCTTCCAAACCAAAAATTCTGAGCTGTGGTGTCCCCCAGGGAGCTTCTCTTAGCCTCACCCTTTTTAATGCTTATGTTTCACCACTGGCAAAAATTGGCTCCAAATGGGGCTTTGATATTTGCTCATACGCGGATGATACGCAATTAACAATAGCCATTGGTAATGACCACGAGAGCACAAGGACCAAGCTTAACGACTGCCTTACTGAAATGGCAGTATGGATGTCCGATCACTGTCTCAAACTTAATGCAGACAAATCTGAGATCCTGCTTTTTGGTGGAGCCCACCACATTTGGGATGCTTCATGGTGGCCCTACTCTTTAGGACACGCTCCAGAGCCCAAGAGGTGTGCCAAGAACTTGGGCGTCCTCATGGACGACAAACTTTCCATGCAGGATCACGTACGGACCCTCTGCGGGAAAAGTTTCGCCTTACTAAAACTTCTAAAAGGCTTTTTCCCTGGATCCCTTTGGAAAACAGGAGGACAGTCACCCAAGCATTGCTTGTTAGCAGAATGGACTATGGCAATGCCCTGTTTGTGGGCATGCCAGACTACCTGTTTAAACGTCTCCAGGTAGTACAAAATGCTGCAGCCAAATTGGTCTGCAATAAGGGCAGACTAAGCTCAGCTACTGAATGCCTGAAACAACTCCACTGGCTGCCGGTGCGCCAAAGAGCACGATTTAAGCTCCTGGGGCACACTTTTAAGGCACTACATCGCATCGGTCCCAAAATTCTCCGAGATAAAATCCGATTCTACACCCCTCCCAGATGCTTACGGTCACAGCATCTTGCGCTTGCAGAATCAAAAAGGATCAAAAAGGCTAAAACCGGGGGACGCACCTTCTCGCACCTCGCGGCCTTACACTGGAATGGGCTGCCAGTCGAATTTCGACTTATCAATGATTATAACATCTTCAGAAAAAAATTAAAAACACACTTATTTCCTGCCTAAGCAGTTCCCTACTCCCTCCGGCCCTTCTTTTCAGCACCAGAGTTCGCCTCCTCAGCGCCGTGATATCCCGTTGGGATGAATGTAGCGCTATATAAATAAATAAATAAATAAATAAAAGCTATAGCCACAAAGGGAGCATTCTGATTAGTGGAGAACCAGAGCCGTTAGCCCCCTCAACACCGACACTGGAAGGCAGTAGTAACAGTCGGATAGTGGCCCTTTGTCTGAAATCCCCGTTTATTTAACTGCAGGGAAAAACAGCTTTAATTACCCTTCCCTCATTATGGGCCCTGGCCTGTGGTTTGGGCCATATTCGCGCGAGGGCGGCTAACAGCTGTTAATGCCCTCATTCTGCGTCAAATATGCAGCTAAGATTATCTGGGCTACACCAGAGCCATGGTGTGCACACGACTACACTTGAAGCTGCAACACCAAACCAACCTCGTGGCACACTGGCTCTGTGAGGGTTATGAACCCGAAACCGGTCCCAGGATGCTTGTTTCCGGTCCAGGGAAGACATGGCTTGGCAGTTCGGGCTGGACTGTTCCCATGAGGCACAGGGTCAGACTGATTTGCATATGGCCATGTCTGAACTGGGGTGGCGGAGTGAGCTAAAGAATGATGATGGATTAAACCCAGATCAGTTGACTGGGGGTGAGTGCTTGCAATGTTCAACACTCCGTCCATCATCCCCTTTGGTTTTGCTAAGCTCGCCCTAAGTTGGCAGGGTATGCCCAGACGTGGGTCCCTTGCTCACTTTGCTACTGGATTCAAGATAGCCTGGCTGATGAGGGTTATGAACCCGAAACCGGTCCCATGATGCTTGTTTCCGGTCCAGGGAAGACATGGCTTGGCAGTTCGTGCTGGACTGTTCCCATGAGGCACAGGGTCAGACTGATTTGTATATGGCCATGTCTGAACTGGGGTGGCGGAGTGAGCTAAAGAATGATGATGGATTAAACCCAGATCAGTTGACTGGGGGTGAGTGCTTGCAATGTTCAACACTCCGTCCATCATCCCCTTTGGTTTTGCTACACTGGCTCTGTGACCATAGCATGCCTGAGCCAGGGCACTGAACTTTGCAGCCACCACCATCACTGTTGGAAAGCACGCCATTCAAAATAGGCTTGGGGCAAACAAAAAGCCAAAGAGAGTATAGTGGAGAGATGATAAATAGAAAGGTAAACTGAGAGGAAAGAGAACATCATGAGATAATAGGAATGCAGAGGATGAGTGAGATCAGCGAATATTGAAGTTAAGGATGGGAATGGTGTGATGCAACAGATGACAGTAAATACCTGGCCAGAGTTTCTTGCCCATCAGCCTCCACGTCCACCTGTGCCTACACTGAGGTGATGGCGGCCTTCTCTTCTGCTGTCCACTGGACCATCTTTGCTGGCGGTGTCTGGAGATTTGCTGAGTCAGAGTCTGCTGCTGGAAGCTGCTGCTGCTGACGGCCTGCCAGGCCCTCTGAGATTTATAGGGCCAGCAGCCAAGTTTTCATTCCGCTGAGTCAGGCTGGGCCCTCTTATCTCCTCAGCCAGACTCTCCACCCCTCTCACTCAACCCTTTTTTAATGCCATCTTTGAAACAGAAGCACGCTGTACGCTTCATTCGTCACTTCGCAAGATTCCTGCACTCCGACCGGGCCAACATACTGCTCGTCAGGTGCTGGCACTGCTGGTCTGGAGTGAAGAGCTTCTAAAATGTACGGTGGTGATCAGTCGAGGGACTGATATCGATGTGCTTAATTTGTAAAACAATAAGTGGTGGGGCTCTGGTTGGGAGGCACTGCAGCTTGCACCACACATTGCCCCTGCCAGCTTCCAATGACAGTACAAACACAGTTACTAACCATCACACTCTTAAAAGTGTGAAAATTCATACTATTCCAGGCCCCCAAAGCTATAAGAATGGACTGGGAGGCAGGTATTAGTCATTATAAATGTAAACTGAACTAATAAGCAGCTGTTGTTGTGCTCATACCTAAATTAGCCAGACAGCGCCACCATGTGGAAGACTGTCATAAGCCCCGGTGCTGGCAATTAGGTGCTGGTGCCGAGCACGAAAATCATCGGCTCAAATTAAGCACTGCTCTAGACCACTGAGATTGTTCCATTGTGTTTTTTTCAGCCTAAAAACACTATGTGAAGGGTGAATGTTGTTTCTGGCTGTTGTGCTGCATTGCCCTTCAGGTTCAGATCCCCTCCTGCTGTGGGGCTCCTTTCCAAATCCCTGATTATTAAACTTGGGGTTGCCAGCTAGCCTCTGACTGCTCTCCCAGCCTGTACGAAGACCTCTCTCACCGGGCTAGGGCCCAGGCTGCTTCACTATCACCAGAGGTCTTTGCACAAACGTTTCCTTTCTACCTTTTTCTACAGTAGTGAGCGCCAATCCTACAAACTTTGCTTTTCTTATTAGACCCCACTGTGACCATGTACCTACTGTGTTTATCCACTCTAACTTACTTTGCTAGATGTAGGGAATAATTATATTTTTGTTTATAAATATTGGTTCATGGTGTTTCTGTGGTGCATGGTGCATAATGTGGTAAGTGGTGTTTAAACAATAGTGAGACCTGTCAGGGGGAGTTACTGAGTTAAAAGTAAGAGTTTCGGAGGCATCAGAGAACGCAATTAGTGAGTCGCTTGGTAATTACTCACTTCTAAGGGAAACTTGGGGTATCATATATTATCCCATAGCCCTACCCCCAGGAGTTACCTATGCCCGTATGGGGGATAAAGGCCTGCTTTTAACATTGAACCCGCAAGAAGAAGTTACAGGTGTTTCTCTGATCAGCTGGACTCTTCACGTAAATTTCATCTCAACTTTTAATGGCATCATAAAGCATGAAATGTTATAGGGTGGTTGAGAGGACTAGACTTGTATCCACGTCGTGGTGCAGGCTCATTCAATGACGATAAAAAGCCACAGAACCAGTTTTTCACACAAGTTGTTTAAAGGGCAATTCCACCAGTTGTGAATTGGACCTTTCATTTGAAGTGATGGGGGCCGCGCATGTTGGAAAATACCCACTTTTACAATGTTTGACTCTTGCACAAAGGGGCGGCGTTATTTTACCCCTACTTGTGTTTCCTGCTCTAAATGTAAAAAAAAAAGGCCAAAAGTCGCAGGGCTGGCTCTCGATTTCTATGGTTTTAGGCTCTGAGAGCCAGTGATCAGTCTAGAAGGGCAGGGAAGGCTAGACATTGTCTTCCGGTAGTGTCCAGCCTAAAGCTCTCCTCTAAATATGGCGCTTGCCGTCAAGGATACACGTTCTGTTTGTGGATGGCATGTGATTTTACCAACTTTGTAAAGCGAATGTCACGAATAAAATATTTATTCTTCATTATAAAACCAAAACGCACAGGCTACAGATTGTTAGAAAAATCATCACATCTCTTTATTGGTATCATACAAATTCAGGCATTTTCTCGGATGAAAGCTTGGTCGATGCTACAACCTTCTGCGGCGGACCAGCATCCACAGACCGCAGCCACACACTTGTGCTTGAAGTCTATGTAGAGAGTGCCCTCTAGTGGTAGTGCTTGGACAGAGCAGCGCAGGACACTGCCAGGAACTTCTCCCAGGCCGCGTGCACTGCAGGGGTGAAGGCGGCTCCCATCTTGCGGGCCAAGACGATCACCAGGCAGTTTCCAAAGAGCTGAGAAGATAAATAAAATGGTTGTTAGTCAGAGGGAAATCGGCAGAGAAAATTGAAGAATCATGATGTGGAAAAGCTCTCTAGACAGGAAGCTGCATGAGAGTAAAGGCAGGTGATCTTCAACATTAACGGCAAGTTTCCTATTTCATCCTTCCATTCCGTGCTCAGAGGCATAAAGCAGCCTCTCATTTCATACATCAGCATGGAAGCAGTGAATTAGGGGGTGAGGCCTAGTTGTGTTGCTATCTATTGTGCTGCTGAAGCATTGCAAGCAGGGGCCCAGGGCTGTTAGGGGCTCAGTGGGCCCCTGTGATGGCCGTATTTTACTCTCCCACTGGGGCACAGGGCGTCCTTGCCACATTACAGCAAGAGACAATCAACGTTCACAAGAGACGGAACAGCACTCACTGCAGAGAGTAGCTACCCTTTCTAGGAGCAGGGACGAAACTGCGGCTAATGGCACGGACAAACACCACAGAGACTAACCTGATCGGTATGTATAGAAGGGAGCACATTCACACAACATCCACCCGAGAGCACTGAAAGCCCAGGCCTCTAAGATGAAAGCACTGGGGGTAGAGGAAAGAAAGTAGCCGCCACACCACGAGAAAATAGTCAAAGCACACAGTCTCCAGATGACGAGGTGACTTGCTTTCCTCTTGGTTCAAGGTTGTCAACTTCACAGGCTCAATACAAGCAATCTGAGTTTGGGCTAATCCAGGCGCGCAACGCCCATAGGACTCAAAGGGCTTCAGCTCCCCCTCTCCCCCAAAGTCGTGTGTGTCAGCCGGGGCTGAGACAGCATCCCGGGCACAAACACAGACAGTTTTTGAGCTGCTGTGGGCTGGCTGGTCTGGCGTCCGTCTTATTGCAGCCGCACCCGAGTACTTCACAGGTCTTTAAAAGCCCATTTACTTGTTAATGAGGCTTTGCTGTTTTTCACCCCTTCTTAGAGCCCCTGCACCTCCACTCTGCCTATTGCTGGAAGAATTAGCCCCCCTGAAATTTTTATTCGAACCCCTCCCCCCCCCCTTCCCGAAATTTGGCTCTAGTTGCGCCTCTGGGCTAATCTGTGGGGTCAGGGGGGACACCTGATCCATTTCGGGTCTGGCTGTCTGTTGGTTCGGGCCACAGTTGTTGTTAGTATAATATTTTGGCCTAGAGAAGCCTTAACATAGCATTTTTCAAGCCTAGTTTGAGCCAAAGGTGTCATACAAAACAGTTAAGGTTTTCAGAGGACTGCCTTCTATCTCTGACTCTCCCCCACCCCTCCTGCTCTGTCTCATACTCTCTCTCTTTCATAGGGGTGGTCTCACTCTCTTGGATGGCTCATGGCAGGTATTCTCTCTCCCTGATTCCTCAGATTTTAGATTAAACACCGTTTTGTCCTCACCTGGAAGTTCTGGGGATCCACATGGAGTGTGTCAGCGTGCAGCTCGCTCAGTTTCGCCAATGTGTGCTTGATGTTATCGAGGTGGTGGACGGCTCCTCCCAGGGCAGACAGGACCTTCTTGCCATGGGCGGCAACCTTGGCATTGCCAGCGATGGCTGATGCAGTGGAGAGATCCCCGAAACTGCTGAAATACCTCTGGGTCCAGGGGAAGACGACCAGCGCCCTAAGAATGAGGAAACACGAAGAGGTGGAATATATGGATCATCTCTGCATACGTCTCTTATTCACGTTTGATTCTTGCTTTATCTCTTATTAGCAAAAGCAGATAATCAAAAACACAGTTGAAAACACCTACTGATCCTGAAGATAATCAAAGAACCAAAGGAGCATCAAGAAAAACATGACTGGAAATATTAGATCTACCCCAAAATACAGGAAAATTCACTTGACAGCAGATCTTCTAGAGTCACTGACTCTCGTCAGCGGACCTCACTCCCACCACCCATCTAAACCACTAAACACCTGCTTCTTCAAATTTCTTCAAACTTGCTTTCAATACACTACCTACCAGGCCAAGGTGAGAGACTCCATGTTCGGATACAACAACCCACGCTTATAGTGTACGTGAGTTTCCATGAGAAGCTGCAGCACTCTTCAATCATGGTGTACGTGTGACCGCATGTTACGCAACAACAACCAACCCAATTAGAGTTTGACAGGTTCCGAGAGAAGCAGCAGCATGCTACTATCATGGTATACATGTTACACCATGTTCGGCTACAACAACCAACCCTGACAGTATTAATGAGGTTCTGTGAGAAGCTGCAGCACTCCACTTTCATGGTGTGCATGGAAGCCCATGTTACGCTACAACAACCAACCCCAATAGCGTATGAGAGGCTACAAGAGAAGCTGCAGCATGCCACCATCATGGTGTACATGGGATCCCATTCGTGGCTACAACAGCCAACCCCGATACTACACACGAGGCTCTATGAGCAGCTGCAGCCCTCCACTGTCTAAGTGTACCATGTTAGGATTAAATACCCAAGCCCAGCATGAGATAGTAAAGGCCACAGCTCCCATGGTGGACTGGAAAGCCTGCAATGCATGGACGTCATGTCATTGCAGCCCACCAACAATTACAGTAGTGGCCCATTCTTAGTGTGTATGTGAGAACCCATTGAACTGCACTCTGCTGCTTTCATGATGGCTTGACACTCTATCTAACACAACACCACTTTCCTTTTTATGATGTCCATGAGAATCACTCTGAGACTACAGGATCGTGTACCGCGTTGTACATAGGAATACAACTCAACCTACAAATGTTGTCCTTCTTTATGTACATGTAAGTCAGTCTGTGGGTATCACATACACCCCTTGTGACGTATTTCCGTATAGCACTGCACCCTCTTAATGTAAATGAGATTCCATCTGAGTACACAGTACTTCTTACAAAGGTTATATATGAGACGTCAGAGCCAGACCCGAATTCTGTACATGAGAAGAGCATCAGGCGCCAGTTATGGAAAGGGAATCCACTCTCTCTAAGACATGAGGAAGGCCAGCTTTCATTGTGAAAGTTCCTGAAACCTTTGTGTCACAAAGATCTTGCATGAGTCGATCTGCACCATCAGGGGTCCATAGATGAACTCACAGAAAGAAGCAGAGTCAAGAAAGCACGGTCTCACTCTATAAAACCTCAGTAAAATAGCATAAAACCCCATCCTCATGATCTACATTGAGCTCCTATCAATTTTACAAAATCCGACCCTCACGACCTACGAGGCCTATGTCACACCACAATAAAGATACTTATGAAGGATACTCTAGGAATGTGAAGCGAGTAAAAGAGTAGAAAGAGAAGAAGTACATAAGCGGGGAATGGTGGGAAATTACAATTGGCAGTAATACCTGGCCAGAGTTTCTTGCCCATCAGCTGCCACGTCCACCTGCGCCCACACTGAGGTGATGGCGGCCTTCTCTTCTGCTGTCCAGTGAACCATCTTTGCTGGCGGAGCAGGGAGGTTTGTCGAGTCAGAGTCTGCTGCTGGAAACTGCTGCTGCTGAATACTTCTGAGACCCCAGAGATTTATATGGCCGGCGGCCAAGACCCACCCAGGGTTTCCCATTCTGCTGAGTCACGCCGGACCCTCTTATCTTTCATGCCAGCCTTCCCTACACCCACCACGCAAACTTTTTTGACGTCTTCTTAGAAACGGTGCATTTTTATATGCTTTTGCTTCACGCCACAATTCCACCACATAATAACAATATTTGTATGTACCTTCTACAGGTTCAAGTGTTGGGATGTACATAGCTGTCTATTTTTCGTCCAGCAACATTTTGTGGAAATACCCGACGTTTACCCTTCACAAGCCTTAATTACAGAGCTTCCCGGTTTACTTTCGCTTCGGTCACACAAAGTTATTTTCCACTCTAATCAAATTCATCCAAATTATAACATGAATGCAGCATATTTCTCTGTGAGTTTTCCGTTTGTGCAGCTTTTCAATACATAATACCAAATATTTGCAGATTTGTTTCTCTGCAAGTTTACTTTTTGAGAATGTCTCGGCATTGTGCATGAATAGAACAATTTTTCCTGCACTGTGCATCTTCTGTAGAACTGTTCTGGTAGTGCTTCGCAGAGAGCATCGCACACGTTGCAAAGCACATATTAGTACAGAGTCTGGATAGGATGTTCTCATGTTTAGTCGTTTATAGGCAAAGAGAGGGCAAAACATGAATGAACATGGCTTATTCTCCACCCCCAAAATGTATTTTGATGCCCTATAGGAATGGGAATCAGGAGAGCACATCTTAGTGCATATACTCTCACTGTAGGGAATGCAAGGATCAGTGACATTCTAAGTATCCCTTATTGAAATCTCCTCTATGGGTAATTTACGGCGTTAAAGTCCATGGGGAATGTCTAAGTAGAATGCTGTGACAGGAGATATTTGCACTGCTGGGTCACCTCCCAACGGACCTACCTTGATACAAAACAGCGTTACAGGGAGAAACCATAGAGGTCTCAATGTGGAAAATTCCTCACTATTTTCAGACTTACTTTGAGAGCACATTGGGCTGTTCTTTGGGTATTACAGGGTGTATAATCATACACCTATCATTGTGGGATATGCTGTGGGGTATAAACATACAGTTCTCAGGTGGTGAATGCAGCAGGGGCATAACCATGCAGCTCCCAGGTGGAGAATGCTGTGGGGTATAACCATGCAGCTCTCAGATGGTGAATGATGCAGGGGTATAACCATGCAGCTCCCAGGTGGAGAATGCTGTGGGGTATAAACATGCAGCTCTCAGGTGGTGAATGCTGGAAGGGTATAACCATGCAGCTCTCAGGTGGTGAATGCTGGAGGGGTATAACCATGCAGCTCTCAGGTGGTGAACGCTGCGGGGTATAACCATGCAGCTCTCAGGTGGTGAACGCTGCGGGGTATAACCATGCAGCTCTCAGATGGTGACTGCTGCAGGGGTATAACCATGCAGCTATCCAGTGGTGAACACTGCAGGGGTATAACCATGCACCTCTCAGGCGGTGAATGCTGGAGGGGTATAACCATGCACCTCTCAGGCGGTGAATGCTGCGGGGTGCAGCCATGCACCTCTCAGGTGGTGAATGCTGCGGGGTATAACCATGCAGCTCTCAGGTGGTGAACGCTTCGGGGTATAACCATGCAGCTCTCAGGTGGTGAACGCTGCGGGGTATAACCATGCAGCTCTCAGGTGGTGAATGCTGCGGGATATAACCATGCAGCTTTCCAGTGGTGAACACTGCAGGGGTATAACCATGCACCTCTCAGGTGGTGAATGCTGCAGGGTATAACCATGCAGCTGTCAGGGGGGTGAATGCTGTCGGGGTATAACATGCAGCTCTCTTGTTGGTGAATGCTGTGGGGTATAACCATGCAGCTCTCAGGTGGTGAATGCTGCGGGGTATAACCATGCAGCTCTCAGGTGGTGAATGTTGGAGGGGTATAACCATGCAGCTCCTTGGGTGGTAAATGCTGTGAGGTATAACCATACAGCTCCAAGGGTACTTATAAAGGTATAACCATGCAGGTCTCAGCTGTTGAATAATGTGAGGTATAACCATGCAGCTCTCAGGTGGCGAATCCTGTGGGGTGTAACCATGCAGCTCTCAGGTGGTGAATGCTGCGGGGTATAGCCATGCAGCAATCAGGTGGTGATGCTGTCAGGGGTATATCCATGCAGCTCTCAGGTGGTGAATGCTGCGGGGTATAACCATGCAGCTCTCAGGTGGTGAACACTGCAGGGGTGTAACCATGCAGCTCTCAGGTGGTGAATGCTGCGGGGTATAACCATGCAGCTCGCAGGTGGTGAATGCTGGAGTGGCCATTACCATGCAGCTCTCAGGTGGTGAACGCTGCGGGGTACAGCCATGCAGCTCGCAGGTGGTGAATGCTGGAGTGGCCATTACCATGCAGCTCTCAGGTGGTGAACGCTGCGGGGTATAACCATGCAGCTCTCAGGTGGTGAATGCTGGAGGGGTATAACCATGCAGCTCTAAAGTGGTGAATGCTGGAGGGGTATAACATGCAGCTCTCAGGTGGTGAATGCTGCGGGGTAAAGCCATGCAGCAATCAGGTGGTGATGCTGTCAGGGGTATATCCATGCAGCTCTCAGGTGGTGAATGCTGCGGGGTATAACCATGCAGCTCTCAGGTGGTGAACACTGCAGGGGTGTAACCATGCAGCTCTCAGGTGGTGAATGCTGCGGGGTATAACCATGCAGCTTTCAGGTGGTGAATGCTGTGCGGTATAGCCAAGCAGCTCTCAGGTGCTGAATGCTGGTGGGGTATAACATGCAGCTCTCAGGTGGTGAATGCTGCGGGGTATAGCCATTCAGCAATCAGGTGGTGAATGCTGTCAGGGGTATATCCATGCGGCTCTCAGGTGGTGGATGTTAGAGAGGTATAACCATGCAGCACTCAGGTGGTGATTGCTGGAGTGGTATAACCCTGCAGCTCTCAGGTGGTGGATGTTAGAGGGGTATAACCATGCAGCTCTCAGGTTATGAATGCTGTGGGGTATAGCCATTCAGCAATCAGGTGGTGAATGCTGGAGGGGTATAACCCTGCAGCTCTCAGGTGGTGGATGTTAGAGGGGTATAATCCTGCAGCTCTCAGGTGGTGGATGTTAGAGGGGTATAACCATGCAGCTCTCAGGTTGTGAATGCTGTGTGGTATAGCCAAGCAGCTCTCAGGTGGTGAATGTTGGAGGGGTATAACCATGCAGCTCCTTGGGTGGTAAATGTTGTGAGGTATAACCATACAGCTCCAAGGGTACTTATAAAGGTATAACCATGCAGGTCTCAGCTGTTGAATAATGTGAGGTATAACCATGCAGCTCTCTGGTGGCGAATCCTGTGGGGTGTAACCATGCAGCTCTCAGGTGGTGAATGCTGCGGGGTATAGCCATGCAGCTGTCAGGTTGTGAATGCTGTCAGGGGTATAACCATGCAGCTTTCAGGTTGTGAATGCTGGAGGGATATAACCATGCAGCTCTCAGGTGGTGAATGATGTGCGGTATAGCCATGCAGCTCTAAAGTGGTGAATGCTGGAGGGGTATAACATGCAGCTCTCAGGTGGTGAATGCTGCGGGGTAAAGCCATGCAGCAATCAGGTGGTGATGCTGTCAGGGGTATATCCATGCAGCTCTCAGGTGGTGAATGCTGCGGGGTATAACCATGCAGCTCTCAGGTGGTGAACACTGCAGGGGTGTAACCATGCAGCTCTCAGGTGGTGAATGCTGCGGGGTATAACCATGCAGCTTTCAGGTGGTGAATGCTGCAGGGTATAGCCATGCAGCTATCAGGTGGTGAATGCTGTGCGGTATAGCCAAGCAGCTCTCAGGTGCTGAATGCTGGTGGGGTATAACATGCAGCTCTCAGGTGGTGAATGCTGCGGGGTATAGCCATTCAGCAATCAGGTGGTGAATGCTGTCAGGGGTATATCCATGCGGCTCTCAGGTGGTGGATGTTAGAGAGGTATAACCATGCAGCTCTCAGGTGGTGAATGCTGGAGGGGTATAACCATGCAGCACCCAGGTGGTGATTGCTGGAGTGGTATAACCCTGCAGCTCTCAGGTGGTGGATGTTAGAGGGGTATAACCATGCAGCTCTCAGGTTGTGAATGCTGTGGGGTATAACCATGAAGCTCTCAGATGGTGAGTGCTGGAGAGGTATAACCATGCAGCTCTCAGGTTGTGAATGCTGTGGGGTATAGCCATTCAGCTCTCAGGTGCTGAATGCTGGAGGAGTATAACATGCAGCTCTCAGGTGGTGAATGCTGCAGGGTATAGCCATGCAGCTATCAGGTGGTGAATGCTGTGCGGTATAGCCATTCAGCTCTCAGGTGCTGAATGCTGGAGGAGTATAACATGCAGCTCTCAGGTGGTGAATGCTGCGGGGTATAGCCATTCAGCAATCAGGTGGTGAATGCTGTCAGGGGTATATTCATGCGGCTCTCAGGTGGTGGATGTTAGAGCGGTATAACCATGCAGCTCTCGGGTGGTAAATGCTGTGAGGTATAACCATGCAGCTCTCAGGTGGTGAATGCTGCAGGGGTATAACCATGCAGCTCTCAGGTAGTGAATGCTGCAGGGGTGTAACCATGCAGCTCTCGGTGGTAAATGCTGTGAGGTATAACCATGCAGCTCTCATGTGGTGAATGCTGGAAGGGTATAACCATGCAGCTCTCAGGTTGTGAATGCTGTGGGGTATAACCATGCAGCTCTCAGGTTGTGAATGCTGTGGGGTATAACCATGAAGCTCTCAGATGGTGAGTGCTGGAGAGGTATAACCATGCAGCTCTCGGGTGGTAAATGCTGTGAGGTATAACCATGCAGCTCTCAGGTGGTGAATGCTGCAGGGATATAACCATGCAGCTCTCAGGTGGTTAATGCTGCAGGGGTTTTTCAATGGAGCTCTCAGGTGGTGAATGCTGTTAGGGTATAACCCTACAGCTCTTGGGTGGTGAATGCTGCAGGGATATAATGATGCAGCTCTCAGGTGGTGAATGCTGCAGGGGTATAACCATGCAGCTCTTAGGTGGTGAATCCTTCAGGGGTATAACCATGCAGCTCTCAGGTGGTGAATGCAGCAGGGGCATAACATGCAGCTCTCAGGTGGTGAATGCTGCAGGGGTATAACAATGCAGCTCCCAGGTGGAGAATGCTGTGGGGTATAACCATGCAGCTCTCAGATGGTGAATGCTGCAGGGTATAACCATGCAGCTCTCAGGTGGTGAATGCTGTGGGGTATAACCATGCAGCTCTCAGGTGGTGAATGCTGTGTGGTATAACCATGCAGCTCTCAGGTGGTGAATGCTGGAGGGGTATAACCATGCAGCTCTCAGGTGGTGAATGCTGGAGGGGTATAACAATGCAGTGCTCAGGTGGTGAATGCTACAGGGGTATAACCATGCAGCTCTCAGGTGGTGAATGCTGCGGGGTATAACCATGCAGCTCTCAGGTGGTGAATGCTGGAGGGGTATAACCATGCAGCTCGCAGGTGGTGAATGCTGTGGGGTATAACCATGCAGCTCTCAGGTGGTGAATGCTGTTGGGTATAACCATGCAGCTCTCAGGTGGTGAATGCTGTGCGGTATAACCATGCAGCTCTCAGCTGGTGAATGCTGTGGGGTATAACCATGCAGCTCTTAGTTGGTGAATCCTGTGTAGTATAAGCATGCAGCTTTCAGGTGGTAAATGCTGTCAGGGGTGTAACCCGCAGCATTCACCACCTGAGAGCTGCATGGTTATACCCCTACAGCATTCACCACCTGAGAGCCGCAGGGTTATACCTTGACAGCATTCACCACCTGAGAGCTGCATGGCTATACCCCTCTAACATTCACCACCTGAGAGCTGCAGGGTTATACCCTGACAGCATTCACCACCTGAGAGCTGCAAGCAGCACTTAATTCTCAACATCGGCGCTTGAAAAAGTTTGCCACATGGTGGCGCTGTGTTGCAAATTTAGAGATGACCTCAACAACAGTTAATTATTCATTAAATATACATTAAAATGGCTATTACCTACCACCCAAGCCATTCTTATAGCTTTGGGGGCCTGAAATAGTCCAAATTGTCACACCTGTAGGAGTGTAATGGTTAGTAGTTGTGTTGTTACTATCATTGCACCATGGCAGGGGCTGTGTGAGGTGCAAGCTGCAGTGGCTTCCTGCCGAGAGCCCTGGCACTTATTTTTACAAATTAAGCACTAGCTGCAAGGTCATACCTTGACTGCATTCTTCGCCTTAGAACTGCATGGTTATATCCCTCCAGCATTCACCACCTGAGAGCCGCATGGTTGTACTTCACAGCATTCACCACCTGAGAGCTGCATGGTTATACCGCACAGCATTTATCACCCTGAAAGCTGCATGGGTATACCGCACAGCATTCACCACCCTGAAAGCTGCATGGGTATACCGCACAGCATTCACCACCCTGAGAGCTGCATGGGTATACCCCACAGCATTCACCACTTGAGATCCGCATGGTGACCTGCCTACAGTTTTCACAATCTAGGAACTGCATGGTTATACCCCTTCTGCATTGACCAACTTAGAAGCTGTATTGTCTGGGATTAGGGCCGGTTTTAGGGCAGTGCGACCGGTGCAGCCGCACTGGGCGCTGACCTGTGGAGGGGGCGCCGACCTCAAGGTGGGGCGCTGCATTTAACAATAACTTATGATTGGAGAGATGAGGGGCAGTGAGATAATCCGAGAAGGTGGTCATGGGGGCGCCAAAAATTAATGTTGCACCGGGCGCCTCCAGCGCTTAAGACGGCCCTGTCTGGGATGCTCTCGGAGTGCCTTCGAAATTGACTGTGGTGTCCCGTGCTGGTCCCGTGGTTTTGCATGAAGTATCTTTCTTTAGATAAACTAGAAAATTAGCTTAAGTAATTATTCTACCAGCTGCAGACATCGTGATGCCAACTAATTTTTATAGATTCTCATAACTGTTAGGTGAGACTACGATTCTTATCCTTTTAGGGTCAAATTTACATACCAAAGGGTCAGATTAGAATAAGACCTGTTATTTACATGATTGCAAAATGGCACCTAATCTGCTGGCAGGATTTACAAGTAGACACTAGGGGGCAGATTTACAAGGCCCTTGCGCCACTTTTGCGTCATTTTTAACATTGGAAAAATGACGCAAAAGTGGCGCAAGGAGCTTGTAAATCTGCCCTAGGTCTTTCAATAAACGTTATTTGCCCTTTATATCTCATGCACCTGATTCGCGATGAACACCTGCTGCTTTATGGCTCGTGTATTATACAAAATAAAGTATTCCATTCAGGGATGTAGTAATCAATAGTGCAGCGGCACAGTGATGCATGGGCCAAGGGGCCAGACTGCTCCCTAATCATGGCTTTTACTGCACCCAGAGGGTAGTGGGGCATGTTCCTTGCTTGCATCAGGGACCATGGCGCCCTTGGTATGCCACTAATAGCCCCAGCACACACTAAAGGCTGTGAGCTGCCACCTTTGGACGTATTGAGCTAGGTTACACCAAGTCTAGTATGCAGCTTGATAATGCTTTATTCCACTCCATTTATTTGGATTTGTTATTGCACGTTACCCATCCTCCACTTCATTCAGGAACATTGCCCCCTTGTATGCTATGGCTGCTGAGTGAGCTGCTGTCTGTGGGAGGGAAGGAGGAAGAAAGCGAGGATATTGTATCGTATTGCAAGATTTATATAGTGCTTACTACCCCTGTGTGGGGTGCTGAAGCACTTGCCTACATGTGTGTAGGGTGTGTGGTTGGAAGGTTGTTGTCTTATGGGACCCATCGATTAGCAATGGAATGGACGAAAATGGGCGAGGGACAGGCAGTTTATGTTTTTTTGGTGAAAAACTTTATTGAAAATATATATTGTAAAGACAGGAATCTGTCACCATGCATTAGGAAAATAACATTAAATAGTACCCTGTATAAGAGATTAATTAAATGTCTGAGCTAAACTTACAAATTCGGAAGAAATACAAATTATTATGCAATAATAACAAATGGTAAAAGGAACAGATCACTCTGGACAATATGCAATTTTCTTGTTTTCTTTTCTAGAATATTAGGCGACAAAGTTAAAAAGGTAAAATAGAAAAGGGAGAGAAGGTTGGATTCGCAGTGTAAATATTTCCTGACAGAGCCTTGTTACGGGTCAGGCGAGAGGAGGCTTCAAAATGTACAATTCAGGAAGGTTAACAAACACAGACTCTCGGATTGCCATTATTTGTTTAAGTGAGTGTTTTGTACTAATATTGACGATTTTCCCTGTTTTGTAGAATGTCCTCGGCTCAGGGGACCTGATGGCAGTTCACTCCCCCCCCCCCTCACACACCCCCCTTGGGCAGTGGCAGGAGAGGGGTCTTCGTGACCTTCCTTATCTATGCCACATGTCTGTCTCTTGGGCAGGGGCGCAGTAAAGATGGTGTTAACGCTTCATCAGTGGTCACCACCCTGGCCAGCTTCCCCTCCCTTCTCAAAAGGGGTGATGAGGTCAATGAACTAGAGATACCTACATTCTGAACAGGAGCAAAAGGGCAGAGGGCCCAGTGACGTGGGGTTTCCTTCGTTCTGCACAGAAGCATGGGGTGGCCTTCTGTCTGCACCGAAGTTCTTGTGTTAGGGGACATTGGCATGTGGTTGTACTTTATTCTGCACGTTGGCGAGTGGTCACAGGGGTAAATAGTATGTTGAAGGTAATTCCAAGTACCAGAAAATGATGCCTAGCCATGTAATCTATACTTGCGGGTCACAAACGTTCACGTAGGCTTTTTGAGTGACAAATACATAACTGTCTTGTGCTGTGCTAAACCAGGCGCCCAGAGGGCTTGGGGACCACCTGTACTGTAGGGACTGAAGGGGTATGCACCCTCAATAACCCCCTTCATCAAGATTGCCCACTAAAAAGCATGCTATTTTTCCCATTGTCTAATTACGGGATGCCGTTTTTTTTGTTTTTATAACTATAATAAACTAAACAAACACGCATGTGGCAGCAATCTTGGAACAGTATAACTATAATAAACAAATAAATAACATAGAAGTCCAAGATGGCCACTATAAGGTATTGGCTTCTCTAATGCTTGCACTGCACAAACAATGGTAAAGCCAATGGGCCCGATTCACAAAAGTAATCTGAGACAAAATCCTAACTTTACGACTTTCGGTATTCACAAAAGGAATTTAGTAGTAGTAAAGTTAGGATTCCTAACTTTACTACTACTAAACTGAGACCAAATCCTAACTTTACGACTTTCGGTAATCACAAAAGGCATTTAGTAGTAGTAAAGTTAGGAATCCTTTTGTGGATACCGAAAGTCGTAAAGTTAGGATTTTGTCTCAGATTACTTTTGTGAATCGGGTCCAATATTAGCATTGGCAAAGCAGGACCAGATGATTTTGCCAATGCTTGTTATCGTTGCTGGCTCTTCAAACAGCAACAAAATGAGACCTGGCCTTCTACCACCACAGGTTAGCACCATAAACAATAACTCTGCATAGGACCTCTAGAGAATAAGAGCGCATACTGGAATGTTCCTCAACAGTACACTTAACTTTCCCTGTCAGCATGTTGGATCTCAAGAGCTTTCCCCAGAAGGTTGTGCCCCTGGCGGATCCCCTAACAGCTGAAAAGGGGTGATGCGAAGAGACAACAGCAACCACAGGACAGGCTTACTAGCAAGCGTCCATCTTAGCCTCACTAGTAAGAATCCATCTTAGGCTCACTAGCAAGAGTCCATCTTCGGCTCACTAGCAAGAGTCCATCTTAGGCTCACTAGCAAGAGTCCATCTCAGGCTCACTAGCAAGCATCCATCTTAGGCTCACTAGCAATCATCCATCTTAGGCTCACTAGCAAGCATCCATCTTAGGCCTACTAACAAGAGTCCATCTTAGGTTCAATAGCAAGCGTCCATCTTAGGTTTACTAGCAAGTGTCCATCTTAGGCTCACTAGCAAGAGTCCATCTTAGGTTCAATAGCAAGCATCCATCTTAGGCTCACTAGCAAGAGTCCATCTTAGGTTCAATAGCAAGCGTCCATCTTAGGCTCACTAGCAAGCGTCCATCTTAGGTTCACTAGGAAGCGTCCATCTTAAACTCATCTTGATTCACACTTGAAGAGGGGACAGAATGGCAGGCCTTGTGTAAGGAGAGAAGAACCTCATGGCCTCATTGGGGGCTCTGCCAAGATAGAAAAGATAACAAAAACAGTGGCCAATGGAACTGCCCACAAGAATACAGTGGAAAACATTAAATCAGGGCTAAGTAAGGTAAAAAAAGATATATAGGTGCATGAAGCAAAACGGAAAGATTATCAGATGCAAAGAAGACGTTTTGCAAGATGCAAGAGTACATGTCAGCTTCTTGTTATGTAAATTCAGCATAACCTAATGAGCAACAATAAGAACTAGTCCCTAAAGTTTCTGATCAAAAGACAGGTAAATGTTTAACATTCTTTTAAAAGAAGATAGGCAGATTTCAGAATATAGGTAAAAAGGCAGAGAATTCTAGTGCTTAGGTGCTACAATGGAAAACACTTTGTCACCATAAGAAACCGATGTAGGCTTAGGGACTCATAAAAGAAACTGGTTGAGGCTTCCAGTGGGAACATGCGAGAACCTGGAAACTATAAAGATGGGTGATTTCCGATGAATGGCTTTCGTACACTGTGGTCATAGATTTAAAGCTAACACTTTTGTATTGGTAGCCAATGAAGTGACCTTGTGATCAGTATAATGAGTTCATGACTTGAACAATTTGAAGCCAAACATTCTGCTGTGTTTTGCTGTAACTTGAGATGCTGGACCAGCTTAGATTGCGAGGCTAAGTAAATCGAGTTTGAGTAGTCCAGTCTTGACTGGATTAATGTTTACAACAGGCAAATGGTGCTGAGAGTCCAAAAAAGGAAAAATTATTTTAGGACCTAAAACTGAAATAAGCAACTGTTGGCTTCTTGAGTGTCCTGAAGTCCAGAGAGAGGGAGGAATGAAGAAAGGTATCCAAATTTCTTACAGCAATTGTAGGGTTGGGACGCAGACTCATAACTGCAGGCCAATAGATGTTGTTCCATTGGTGAGTTCCTGAGGGTGTGAATGCAACTTATGTTTAAGATTGACTGAACAAGAGAAATTGGCAAAAATCCACCACTGTGTGATCCGCAAACAGTAAATCTACTTTTCTTAAGTGTGGCAGAATGGTGAGGATTTTTTTAGAACAAGAGATGCTAAAGAAAATTTGCATGTCATCAGTGTACATATAATATCATGCCCCCTGATGATGGAGTATTTTTGCAAGCTGACACATGCACAGATTTACCAACAAGGAATAGAGTCTAAAACCCTATGTAACCCTGCAGAATTAATGGCCGACTGTTAGACCAGACAGCCTTAGGGTGGCCTTTCCCCCAACATTTTGCCTGCCTCCTCCATTTTTCTGACCTAGTTTTTGCTGGCTTTAGGACTCTGTGTCCTTTACCACTGCTAACCAGTGTTAAAGTGCTTGTGCTCTCTCCCCTAAAACATGGTAATATTGGCTCATCCCAAATTGACATATTCAATTTACCTATAAGACCCTTGTAAAGTGCACTTTATGTGCCCAGGGTCTGTAATTAAATGCTACTAGTGAGTCTGCGGCCCTTATTGTGCCACCCACTTAAGTAGTCTTCTAACCATGTCTCAGGACTGCCATTGCAGAGCCTGTATGTGCAGTTTAAACTGCCATGTCGACCTGGCAAGATAAGTCTTTTGCCAGGTCCATACATTCCCTTTTTATACATATAAATCACCCCAAAGGTAGGCCCTGGGCAGCCCAGAGAGCAGGGTGCAATGTATTTAAAAGGCAGGACATTTACTTTTAAACTTTACATGTACTCATAGTGAAAAACACCGACATTTGTTTTTCACTCCTGCAAGGCCTATTTCATCCATAGGATAAAATTGGGACTACCTTATTACATTTTATAAGTGTAACTCCCAATTGTGAAATGATCAACTTTTCGAGTTTGGTGTCTCTGGAATCACAATTTAAAATCCAAACTGATGGTGAAGTCGGATTTTATATTGCAATACTGAAAATGACACTTTTAGAAAGCTGGCATTTTCTTACTTTAGCCATTTGGTGCCTGCTGCCTGCCTCTGATACACATCTGGGGAGGGTGACAGCTGGGCTTTGTGTATTCCTCCTAGACTACCACACGCAATGGGAGCTTAGGTGTGACTTGAAGGGCCATCCTAGCAGGATGGGAAGGAGGAGCTGGACCAACCTCACTTTCACCTGAACAGGCTGTGTCCTGTCCCCACACAAAGGGCTGCATACCCCCTGTAGTGAATCTGGAGCCAGGGCAGGAAGGGAGTACCTTTTTGCACTTCAAAGACTTATCCTGGAAGTCTCCCCCTCTTCAAAGGCACAACTGGGTATAAGTATAGGACCTCTGACTCCACCACTTCAGTACACTACTGGACCTGTGAAGACTCTGCCAGGAAGAAGGACTGCTGTGCTGCCGAAGGACTGCCACTCTGCTGGACTGCTGCGTTGCTTGACTCCTGCCTTGCTGTGCTGCCCTGCTGCCTGCTGTCCCCCTGCCTGGATGAAAAGGACTGCACCTGTATCATTTCAATGCAGAGTGCCTTCAAGGGCTAGCTGGCTGGCCTCCTGATCTGAAATTTCAGGGACATAAAATACTTCCAACCACTCTGATTCTGCACCTTGACTCTGCCATCTATGAGTCTGCTCTGCCAAGTGATGCCACCCCAGTCCTGGACACTTGATAGTGGGCCTAAGGTGCTTGCTACAGCAAAACCCATGCATCCTCTGTTAAACTGGCGCATCGCCGCTGCTGTGTGAATCACAACCAGCGCATCGCCCCTGTTGCGTGGACCAGAACTAGCGCATCAACTCTGCTGCGTGGATCGACCCTGAAGTATTTCCTTCAGAACCACCACTGCACGGTGCTCTTCTTGGCACAAGGTCTCCAGATCGCAGCTCTTCGCTCATCGGAGCTGACACATCACCACTACTTCGCGGATCAGGACCGGTGCAACGCTACCCCTGTGTGGAGAGACACCGAAGCATCGCTTCGGCCACCCCTGCATCTTAGACTTTGACGCAGCAGGATCAAGGTACTTTTGTTCAGCAGGCCTCACTGGGGCCCTGTATCTGGCCCGCGCTCCGTCGCGGTCAGCCTGAACTTTTGACTTTGTCCCGGTCCGGTGTGACCAGATATCCAAAGTAAGCACTTATTGCTTCTAAGCGCTATTTTACAGTTTATGCTTTAAAAATTCATATCTCACGTTCTACTTATTATAATTTTGCCATTTTGGTCTTATTTTATTTATTGAATCAATCTGTATTTTTATAACATGGTGTGGAGTCTTTTTGTGTGGTTTTTTCATTGGTTTACTGTTTGAAGTGTGGCACAAATACTTTACACATTTCCTCTAAGTTAAGCCTGACTGCTCTGTGCGAAGCTACCAGAGGGTGAGCACAGGTTAATTTAGGGTTTGCCTGCTTCTTACCCTGACTAGGATTGTGGATGTTTCCTGACTTGGGCTCATTCTCTAGTCAACCAGCAATCCAATTTCTAATACTGCCTTAAGTGTTGATGTAAAATGGAAACATGAGGCAGACTGTACCTTGTCTGTCATAAACGAATGAATCAATTTAGTAATTGGCTACTCCATCTCTTTGAGAGTTTTGATGAGTAAGGTATGGTTGATAGTGCTAATGCCATGGAATGCTCTAAGAGTTACAAAGCATCAACACCACCTCCTTCCTCCAGTCTGCGTCTGCCATCTAATACTGGTGGCACCGCGACCATGTTACTGTGACCTGGTGTAAATCCTATTTGGAAGAGATAAAACAAAACATTAACATCAAGAAATGTATGCAATTAGATGAAGATTTGTCTTTTAGAAATTTGCCTAAGTACTAGTACTTTGCCTAGGTACAAGACCTAAATATATGGAATGGATCAACATGCCTTGAAGGTAGATGTATTATTAGAATCTGGATCCCTTCTTCTTTCTATCAGTTCCCATATCAGAATGTTTATTTTGATGCAAACATCCAACATCCCTAATATTGAGAACACGTGGTAGTGAACTGTTACTGATATTGATATATATTTGTAAAGCGCAACGAATGCCCAAGGGCGTCTTGGCACTGACGTCTGTAAGGAACTGAACTGTGGTAGCAAGATAAATGGAAGCTAAAGAGGTAAAAGGAAGAGCCAGGATTTGAGATGTTTCCTGAAAATGCTCAAGTTGGACTGACATCTCAGATGCCAAGGCAACCGATTCCAAAATAGGCAGGCGGAGTGGTTAATTTGTAAAAAAAATAAGTGCAGGGTCTCTCGTCAGGAGGCAGCTTGCACCAGCCCATTTCTCCTGTTAGTGCCGCCTAAAACAGAACCAACTACTAACCATGAAAGTGGGGAGAGGGTGTGGCGTAATGGCCAGAGCCACCAACTCGGAGCTGGGGAGCCAGGTTTGCGTCTCGGCGTTGGCTCAAATTCCTGTGATTCTGGGAAAATCACTTAATCTCCCCATGCCTACCATAAATGAATGTGAATGTGTCCTTAACTGGTGCTCATGAAAAGCGCCGGTGTTGATGATTAAGTGCCGGTGCTGAGCACCGGAAACCACTGGCTCAAATTAACCACTGCTCCCGCCCCAAGATACTTTGTTAGCTTTTGGGACAGTCAGTTTTTTGGAAGCTGCGGAGCGCAGACATCTATTAGGGGTATACCATAAGAATGCCTTCTTTAGATACTCAGGCCCAGTGCCATGGAGAGCTGTGTGCACAGTGCACAATGCTTTAAAGGCTACCCTCTTTTTTACTTTTAATGAAGCTCCCAACTAACAACAGAAATATCTGCCTACTGAATATGTTTTAGATCCCTCAATTTTTGCTTCTCTTGTGCTACTATTAAAGCATTACATAGAGTACATTTTCTGAACTTTTGGACTCTTATAATTCTCATTTTTATGGTTTTCCCTCACTGACGATGCACTTCTGTGAGGTGTCGGTACTAAGTCCTTTCCTAGATACTCTTGTGTGGCATACTAACCTCATTTTGTGTATTTTGACCTCTTATCTGTTTTATATGCCCATTGACATCATTCGCCAATCCACAACAGGAAACTTCATTTGTGTTTGTGTTGATCCACCAGCAGACTGCTAGACTATCTTGGTCAAAGTTACACCTAAAGTGTCCACCACAATAGAATGATGTGTGATTACTCTCCGATCACCTCTTATTTGGATGCTCGTGCTTGGTGGCATCTGATTGGATGCATTTTCACCTTACAGAAACTCTATCAGCCTGGATGCATTCTACCAGGACCCCTTCTCCACAGTGCACATCCAGATGATGCTGCAGGTCCATAAGCTACATACTGGGCACTACTAACTAAGACACTAAGGCTCATTTCATTTTAGATTCTTAATCAGAGTAGTGTGAATGTGCATTTGAAGTCATCCAACACACAGCCCATGTGAGGGAGACATGTGTAAGTAACTGAAGTTACTTAAGATTATTTTTACCAAGCGCCTCCCCACAATCTTGTTGGAACAGGTAACCACTAACCCTCAAGGTAAAATTTATTCTGCCTCCCATAAGTGCCCAATTTGTTAAACAAATAAGGGCCAGGCCCAGAGAATTTCTTAGGAGCCCGTCACCGGTTGCTATCGAATGCCAGAGTTGCCAAAAAACATACATACAAGGGTTTTCAATAATCCCATTTCATCTACTTGTCTGTTCAGATGTAATTCACATTTTGCTTCCGCCAATCAAAGCAAACAGCCTGGAGTAATGGGTCTGCCAACTACATCCAGCAGTGTACTGCACCATAAGTGACGGGAGCTTGCCTAATCACATGAGCAAAGCCTCATGAAAAGGGGTGCACATCCCTGCCAGGGCGGTTCTGCCTTGATTTCTAAGTCACTCCTGTATTTATGCATTATTATATTTTTATCAAGTTTTTTTAAGTATTGTACGTATCTGCAAGGCACAAAAATCATTGCCAAGACCAGACACATTGGCTTCGCCAATGCTATTTAATAAAATGCTATTGTAAGGAAGAATTCCCCTTCCCCTCAAACCAATACTCCCTCTGACTATCTTTGTGTGGAAACTAGGGGCAGTGGCGTAGCAAGGTCAGGTGGTACCCGGTGCGGAAAATTTCTTGTCACCCCCGGCTTGACAAAATGGCAAAAATATGTGTTTAAAACACATATTTTTGGCATTTTGTCACCCCCCTCAGTGATTTCTTGTCACCCCTGGCTTGACAAAATGGCAAAAATATGTGTTTAAAATACATATTTTTGCCATTTTGTCACCCCACTCAGTGATGACACCCGGGGCGGCCCGCACCCACCGCACCCCCCTTCCTACGCCACTGACTAGGAGCAGGGGAAGTTGTATAGTTTTTTGAACCTATAGTACCTATGCATCTCACAAGAACTATGGGTTGCACGCTTGATATATGTGGGCTGGTGTTTGTATCAAATTGGTACCTCAGGTAAGCACCAGTGTACAAAAGGCTTGATCGAGCAGCTTGAAGGTATATTTATATATATTTGTTATTTTTTTACTTCCACAGTGAAAGTTGTTGCGCAGTGCATGCAGCTGCAATACATAAGTGCTTTCACACTTCCTTCAAGGCATTTCTGCTTGAGCAAAACCTCCAGCAGGAGAAAGCTGTGCAGTCAGTGTAAGCATAAGGAAAACAGGAAAAGTACGGAAGCTACGAAATTCCCAGTAATTAAAATCTATTCAGTGTTACATTTCCGTACCAGAAACCAAGGGGGATATTCTCAAGAACGTGCGATAAACATCGCCAAAATAGGTTAACGCAAGTTTTCATATCGCCGTCTATCGCGGGAAAATAACTCAGAGTCAATTTCGTATTTTCAACACGGCGGTAACATGCGATAGTCTCCCGATAATGCGTCAAATGTCCGCGATAACATTACCGGGACGGCGATGAAAATCCAAACCCGAACGCGAAAAAAGTTGCGATGGGCCCAACCGCGATAAGACAATCAGCGAAAAGCAGCGCCAGGCCTGCAAATCACACACGTCAGGCTTGAAAAATCACTACAAAAGCAGAAAAAAAAACCACAAACAAAAACCAAACTACATCGAAGCACAATGGAGGCAGCCGGAGCAGGTACAGAGGACGGCCAGAACCCCACAAGCCCCCCGGATGAGCAGCCTGGGACCTCGGGGACAGGGAAGGGCAAGGACAAGAAGAAGAGGAAGACGCGGTTCAGTCCGCAGGAAAACAGGATCCTGATCACGGAGGTGATAGAACACCATCAACAACTGTTCGTCACCTCCACTGTGTCATTGGCAACAAAAAATACAACATGGCAGTCCATCGTGGGAAAGGCGAATGCAGTCGGAGTGCTGAGGAGGACAATGGAAGAGCTCAAGAGGCGCTGGAATGATGTGAAGCGCAAGACCAAGCAGAAACTCGCCAACAACCAGAAGGCAGCAATGCAGACTGGAGGTGGGAGTCCAGCGCCACAGAAGGAGCTGGATGAGATGGAGGAAATGGTGTCCACAGTCATCAGTGGGAGACGGTGGCAGGGGTTGGGGGACCGGACACTGCTCAACATGACCTGACACAACAGCAACAGGGTGAGTAACGACCAGGGACTGGGGGGATGGGGGAGAAGGGCACAATGGCACACATGCACAATCAAGCGGAGCACAGTGCACACCCACAATGACTCTGAATCATGTCCCTGATCCCCTTGGCACACTGCAGCACACATCGAAACAGCACGTAGGCCCCGTCGACTATGTGCCCTGAGGAGGCCCGCCCACACATCCCTCATCTCACAACCAACCCATGCACATTTGCTGAACCCAGCAAAGCTGCGGGTCCGTGAGCCACACTGACAATGCAAGTGACACTGCATGACGATTAGCATGGCTGCAGTCTGATCATCATGACATGGTGCACGCCACCTGTTAGAAATGGGATCTCTAGTTGGCAAGGGTTTGCACCTTTGTCCAAGTAGGGACCCTTCTTCCTAGTCA
Organism: Calotriton arnoldi; assembly: GCA_963921515.1. NCBI lineage: Eukaryota > Metazoa > Chordata > Amphibia > Caudata > Salamandridae > Calotriton > Calotriton arnoldi. The sequence continues at coordinate 286,811 of CAWUFW010013239.1, forward strand.
GGGTAAGGGTGTTACACTCGTGAAGTAACCCCTGCTCACCCTCGTGGTAGCTTGGCACGAGCAGTCAGGCTTAATTCAGAGGCAGTGTGTAAAGCATTTGCACATAACCAACAGTAATACAGTGTAAGCACTACAAACGGACACCACACCAGTTTAGAAAAATAACCAATATTTTATATACTCAAGACAAGACCAATTACGACAAAAATCCACAATACTATACTTTACGAATGAATACTTGATACGGTAACTTCTTCTTTGCAGGAATAGCACAAAAGCAAAGTTCAGTACGAGTCGGTAGCTCTGTCCGAGCCTACCGTGATGCTGAAAACCACAGAGTCTAACAGTTCCAGCCGACCGCGTCGATACGGGCCAGCAGAGTCATGAACAGACTCGGTAACAGTACCTTTCTCGTTGTGGCTGGTACGGAGTGTACGAGCCGGTCGGCGTTCGTCGCGGTTGCGGTGCAAGACGGAGCGATGCAAGGTGCGGTGTCCTCGATGCGGTGCAGGCAGCGGCTCGATGAGCGTCGTGCAGACGGAGTCGGTGAGTCCAAGGCGTGCGATGCAGGGTGAGACGATGCTCGATGCGGTGCTGACAGGTTGCGATGCAGGCGACCAAGCCGGAGTGCGGGAGCTGGTGTCGGACAGCGGTGCGAGTCGGAGCGGTGCGTCGCAGACGTGCGAGCGGTGCCCCAAATGCGGTGCGGTCACGACTCTTGAGCCAGTTGCAGTGACCGCGTCGGTCGGGTCCGGTTGGTTCAGTGAAGCGATGCGAACTGCGGTGCCCACAGGTCACGGTGCAAGCAGCGGCTCGATGTTGGCGGCGTCGGACGTCGCCCACGGTGAGACCAGGGTTGCGATGCAAAGCGGGGCGATGCGGTCTGCGGTGCAAACAGGTCACCGGCCAGGGATGGATTCGGTTGACAGAGTCGGTTGCGGTTCCCTTCCTCTGTGGCAACTGAAACAGCGTTCCAGAAGCGGTACCCAGAGGCTTGTGAAGTCTTTGTAGTCCCTGAGACTTCTTAACAGGAGGCCAGCTCGGTTTCAGGCCCTTGGAGATACTCAGCACAAGTTTGTAGAAAGTTCAGTCCAGTCCTTTCACTGCCCAAGGCAGAAGCAGCAGCTGCAGGCCATCCCAACAAAGCAACAACACAGCAAAGGGGCAGTACTCCTCCTGGCAGCTCTTCCAGCTCTTCGTCTTGGCAGGTTCCTTGATTCCAGCGAGATCTAAATTCATGGGGTCAGGGCCCTAATATTTATATCCCAAATTCCTTTGTTCTCTGAAGGCAGAGAGGCCTTTGCCTAGTCCAAACCAGTTCTGGAGCACTTTGTTGACAAGTCTCCGTCCCTTCTTTCAGTGAGTAGGCCAGGGACATCAGACGCACCACAGGAGGTGGAGCCAGCATTGTGGAGGGAAGGCACTGTCCTATTCAGGGCCCAGGTGCGACCCCTCCCACACATCTACATGTAGATCTTGCTATTCAGCCCTGTGCTGACTCACCCTGTCTCCTGGCATCCCCCAGCCCCTGTCACTCACACTCCAGACAAGGAATACACAACCTCGCAGAGGCAGGCTTGGATGGTTAGACAAGAAAATACCCACTTTCTAAAAGTGGTATTTTCAAACACAGAATGTTAAAACCAACTTCACTAAAAGATGCATTTTATCATTCTGAGTCCAGGCATACTAAACTCGAATTTCTACCATGTTCCCGGGTCAGTTAGGATTATAAGCTGTAATAATCAAAACTGCCCGTTCTGGCCTAGGGGAACAGGTAGCCTTGCAATAGTGAAAACGAACTAGGCTGTGATTCACTATTAGGACATGCCACACACACCCGGGCATGTCCTACCTTTCGCGTACAACGCACCCTGCCCACAGGGGTACCTTGGGCCTACCTTAGGGGTGACTAACATGTAGCAAAGGGAAGGTTTAGGGACTTGCAAGTGTGTGCACTTGCCAAGTCGTCATGGCAGCCCCAGGCTGCGCACAGGCTCTGCGGTGGCAGGCCCGAGTTACACTTTACGGGCTGTTTGCGTGGGTGGCACAATCCAGTGCTGCATCCCACCAACAGCATTTGGTCTATAGGCCCTGGCACTCGCAGTGCACTTTACAAGGGACTGACACATAAACCAAATAGGCCAATCATGGAAACACCAATCCATAACGCATTTTATACAGGAGCACTTGCACTTTCCCACTGGACAGCAGTGAGGAAAGTGCGCAGAATCATTACACCAGCAAAAACAGAGTCAAAACCGGGAGGTCAGAAAGCAAAAAGTCAGGGGAAACACGCCAAAAGATGCCAAGTCTAACACCACCACACTGAGGTGGCTGAGTGTGGACCACATCCGTAAAGGAGCAGGTCATACTCTGACACATCCACCTGCACAAACAACCTCTGACGTCAACAACACATCTGCGGACAAACCATGCCCCAGAGTCCCAACTCCCACCAAGACCCAAATTCACCCAAGTCTGCAACATCTCAGCACTGTATGGGCACAGAAGTCAAAGGCACACCGCCTGAAAGGGACAAGGGGCAGCAAAATCAGAGCTGCAGGGGCGACTCTCCAAAAATGCAGCACACACACATGACATTCAGAGCACATCAGCATTGACAACAATGTGGTACAAACTGCAACACGTTTACAACAGGACAGAGGACACAACAGGTGCTGCTTGTGTGTAGAAACTGGCCAATCACATTTGGCATAGCAGGGAAATGTGAGATGTCAATGTAAAAGTACAAACACATATCCGTGATGTCGTCGAAATGTCCACTGTCCCGCATCAAATAGGCAGCTCCTCCTAAACAGTCACAATGTACATTGTCATGCAGTCTGTATGTGAACTTGTACAATGCGTCAACATACATGTGAACATAATGTAATACTGCATCTCCCCTTCACATTCCAGAGGGAGGATCAACACCTCCTGCAGAGCAGCCCCAACAACTCTTCACTGATGACGATGAGGACATCCCCAACATCGACACCAAAGCCCTCCAAATCCTCATTGACAGCTTCGGCATCCCACCTCCAGGAGCAGGGCAGCCCAGCTGCATTGAGGAGAACCCACCCCCTGCACAGACCACACAGCAGGAAGCACCTCCCACCCCGGTTGTCTCCCAGGACCCACACGAACAACACATGGCCTTCCAACGCCATGTGTTAGAGGTCCAGGAGAAGATGGCTGATCAGGTGCGGGTGGGGTTCGACCTCATGGCAGCCAAACTTGATGCCATACATGGGTGTCTGATTCCCATCAGGGACCACTTACAGTCCCTAACGGACACCCACAGTCTGCTCCATGCTCTCCAACGATCCATGGCTGACATCGCTGGAGTCATGATACTGAGACAAGAACAACTGTCCAGTCAGAGTGGCTGCAGCGATGTCAGCCAGGAGTTCGGACAGATGCAGGGGCTCATGGAGAACATGGAGCGGATGACGGCGGAAAGAATGGCTGCGACGGCTGCACACCAGCGAGGTGTGGCTGGGATCTTCCATGCCCTGCAGCACATCATCAGGCATTGCTGCCTAAAGGCCTTGCGCAGATGAATGCTGCTGCTGCTTCTACATCCACATCTCTGCCCCCTGATGTGTCAGTGCCTCACAGTGCGGCAGGCAATCCACCTCCGGCCCCTGATGTGTCAGTGGCACGCACTGCGGCAGGCAATCCACCTCCGGCCCCCGATGTGTCAGTGGCACACAGTGCGGCCGACATTCCACCACCACCCACGTGTGAGGCACATGTGACATCAGAGGACGAAGATGCGGGTGAATCAACCTTACTGGTAAGGAGGAGGCAGTAGCATTAATCTCCGCCGTATGGCCTGTTTCTGCTTGGTTCTGCCCTTTGCATCATCACCTTCCACTGTCCCCCGATACACTCTACGACACTCACCTTGGACCTCTACATGGACTGCCATTTTCTGTTTGGTTACCAATGACACAGCGATCAGACTGCGGACTGAACTCTTCCTCTTCCGATGTACTTGTCATTCCCTGAAGGACCCTGGCTGGCCCTCCACGGGCCTATAATGTGAAGTGGGGTTTGCATGGCCCTGTACTGCTCCAGCTGCAACACTCCACTGGATGTGAATTAAACATTCAGAATCGCACAGATGTTTCATGTCGTTGATCATTCAAGTATGAAAGTATGGATGAATGTAGGGTCAGTGATTCCCCTTACGTCCATGTTGCTCATGTCGTGGGACTTGAGTCACAGGGTGCAACATTGCCGATTGCGGTCCGGGTGGCGTAGACACTACAACAGAGACACAAGCATCAGTTACTTCCTTGTCCAGCCCAGAACTGAAGCACGCCCCGAGCCCCGGGCTCATTGTTCCCACCCCTACGCTGGCCTGCCATACGCCAGGCCAGTCCACTCCGCTTACGCTCAGAGGGGGGGACGACAAAGCTACATGTCCCAGGTCTTCCCTGTAGTGATCTGCTGATCACTGGTCTAGTTGTCAGCATGCCACAGCCACTCCCTGAGGGCTGGTTAACACCCACACCACACCCATCCAGCACAGGCGTCACAGAACATGTGACCCTGCCAATCAAAGGGGCCTAGCACATCACATTCCCCACTGCCGGAGATGACATGATGGCGTCCGCACCACGAGACTCAATCATGAAGGGTCCATGACTTGTGGCGCACTGGGTTAGTGGCACCCGATGCACTGCGGCCGGCACGGGCCTCCCGCCACGGGACGATGACTTGCGTTGCACAGGTTTAGTGGCACCCGCTGCACTGCGGCTGGCAGGGGCCTGCCGCCACGTGACGATGACTTGCATTGCACAGGGTTAGTGGCACCCGCTGCACTGCGGCTGGCAGGGGTCTACCGCCATGTGACGATGACTTGCGTTGCACAGGGTTAGTGGCACCTGAAGAGCTGAGCGGGTGTGCAGCCTGCGATGATGCGTAGGCCTCGATGAGCCGTCCTGCTAATCGTGGTTCGATTTGAATTGTGAGCCATGCTGGACCGTGGTGCAAGCCGAAGGAAGCAGTCAGTACACACATGACTCCGCGGTGCTGTGCCGCAGGGTGCTCTGGGGCCTGTGGCGCGGAATCCAGCGATCGGCTGAGGAGGATGCACTGGCACGTGGTGGGCCCTCTTGGAGACACGCCAGTGGCGGCAGGTGAGCATTGAGGCCTGGGTGCGCTGGGGCGGCCAGTCATCGCTGGGCAGAGGACCGGTCTGGGGACCAGGGCTGGGGTGCAGCAGGCGCACAGGATCGCGCAGGCACCACCGGTCATGGTGGCGGACTCGTGGCTGGGTGGGGGGTGCCGCCCTGGCTGACACGACCCTGCATGCGATGACGTGATGTGTGCGGGTTGGTTTGGGACGTAGCCACCTCATCTCCAGTGTGAATGTGCCCGTTGAAGGTGGTCGGCCACGTGTGTGTAGGCCTATGGACAGGTTGTGGCGGAGACTGAGACACACGCAGTAGTCACGTTGGTGGTGGATTTGTGACGTGTGCATTCCCACAGTTGTGAGTTGGAGGATTGTGGAGTTGAGGTGTGTGGTGTGTTCAGTTGGTACTTGCCGATGGGCAGTGCATTTCCATGGGGGCCATCCTGAAAGCGCTGGTTGGTGGCGGACTTGCGGACATGTGGGAATCATGCACACTGCCTGGGGAGTTTGCGACAACATTGGTGGACAGGCCACGGTGGTCCACTTTTGTATGCACATTGATGGCATGCGTGTGGTTGCTGTTGCGGTGATTGTGTGCAGTGTTGGCAGGGTGCACAAGTCGTACACATGTGCTGTGAATTGCCCCCAACACGTGCGTGACGCCAGCTATGGCGTAGTTCCCTTGCGTGGTCTCAAGATGTTCCTGTGCAGTGTGGGGGGAGTGAGGGGCAGGGGTATCGAGCTGAGACACACCGTGATGCTTTCAGGTATGATGAGTCCTGCATGATGTGACCGTAACAGCAGTTCGTGTGGTCGTTACCTTCCTCTTCATTCCTACGACGGTTACGGCCACACAAACTTCTGTTACGGTCTTCTCATGCATGATTTATCATGCCTGTGAGCATTCCGGTTTGTCCAAGTGCAGTACACTGTACCAGATTAGGCATGTGACTATACGGGAGTTTGACCATTGTCACCATTTCTCCCACAGGTTTCTGAAGACACGTTGCCCTGTTGAAGTTCTCCGTTGGGAATGGAACGCATTGGCTGAGCTTTTCGTTTTGTTTGTTTGTGTATTTGTAATAAAGTTCTGTTTTTACACTACTGTTGACTACTGGACTTCATGACCTGGCGCACCCACATTTCGGTTACTACGATCTTGGGTCTGGGGCACGGAGGCGTCTAGCATGGCTGGCGTTAGGGTTGGTTGCGCAGGTACACTACGAATTGGAACTATTGTGTGGTGCGGATACAGGGGCCCGCCGTTGCTTTTGTGGACATGCATCCATGACATGTGTGAGGGAGTTTGATGGGGCTGGCTGTGAGACTCCTCCGACTCTGGCAGTTGTTGGTTGGGAGGTACCAGGGGCCAACAGGTGCAGCACAGCCAGCAGCTTTGTCTGCGGGGGGATGTAGGTTGTCCGCTGTGTTGGTACCGTCAGCCTGTGGGCAATGTGGGTCAGGATGCGGAGGATGTTTGTCCTTTTGAGCCTGTGTTGGCCAATGGCTTCCTCTGGCGTTGAGTCTCTGGGGCTGGTGCGTTTTAGGGTTGTCCGCTGTCCTGCACTGCCTAGGTGGTAATCCGGCGGGGGGTGGTCCGGGGGGGGGGCCTGGGAGTGGTGGCGGTGGGTGTTGTGGCCCTCTTGGTTCTCCGAGCTGCATGATCAGTAGCTCCATGGCATCTGTTGGTCTTCAGATGTGGCTCTGGACTGGGCTCCCTTTCATACTGCAGGTAGTCGTCCTGCTTAACACCAGCAAAAGGCAGGTGTTAAATCCCTGCTGCTAACGTGCCTTATCGCCTGTTCTTGGTTCGCATTGCAGATCTGACTGGTCGTTGAGAATCTCGCGAAGTGGTGTTTTTGTGTGTTTTTGCATGGGAACGCCTACTCTGCATATCATTAGCGTTAGTTGTCGCACTCATCCGTGGCGATGTTTTTTGCGGTTGCTATCGCAGGCAAACTGGCGATGTCGGCAGTTTGCACCGGCTTGTGAATGGGGCGATATGTCTATCGCCACTTTTGCGGCGCTAAAGTGCCGATAAATCGGCGATAACTCCTTGAGAATATGCCCCCGAATGTTTGTGCACTTAACTCAATCATGCATGCAAGCAAGCGATAGAGGTATTATATGGAGCACAGTGAGAAAGTGAACCCCGAAGTGGGCAGATGAGTTAATGCCGCCAATGACACAACTCTGCAACCAATCCCTGAATTCCGGGGTGCTACCTTGATGCTGGAAAATGGCCATAGTTACGCCTCTATTGAAAAAGCCTTCAGCGGACCCGCTGGATCTGGGTAACTACAGGCCTATCTCTATCCTTCATTTTCCGGTGAAAATACTGGAATGCCATGCCAGCAGGACCATATCTCAATACCTGGAAGCACACCCCTTGCTAGAGGAGGAACAATTTGGTTTTAGACCTGGCCATGTCACAGAGACAGCCTTACTGAGTGTCATGGATGAGATGTGCATGAGGGTAGACAACTGTCAGTCTACAGTGTTAATTCTGCTTGATTTGTCGGTGGTCTTTGATATGGTTGACCACCACACCCTGGTAGCTAGAATAGTGTCTTTGGGTGTTGGTGATACCATATTAAAATGGATGAAATCCTATTTACAGGATCGCTGCCAGGCGGTGGCTCTCCCACCCTACCGTTTGGATTTCAGACGTACTCAACATGGAGTGCCACAAGGTTCGGCACTCTGTCCAGTATTGTTTAACATCTGCATAAAGCCATTCATTTCCTTAATAAAACTCATAATGCTACTTTAATTAATTATGCTGATGATACGCAGTTGATCCTGTCTCTAAATAATAGTCAGCGGGATGCGGAAAAAACGTTTCAGACCTGTTTAATTGACATCGTAAAATGGATGAATGTAAACTCCCTTAAATTAAATGGAAAAAACCCAGAATTCCTCTGCTGTTCAGCTAAAAAGCTCCTGATGTTCTTACTCTCAAATTCTTGGCCTCTACCCACTGAGACAAATCTGCTGGCCTTGGAGTTGTTCACCACCCTGGAGTCACCTTTGATGAACACTTTTCATTTGAGAAACACGTTAACAAAGTGGCTAGTGTATGCTTTGCTTTGCTCCGTGGCCTCAGAAAACTGTTTCCAATGCTACCTTTACATGCTAAATTTTTAATCGCACGGAGTGTTATAAATAGTCGACTCGACTATTGTAATGCACTTCTCCGTGGAGCCCCTGACTACCTGGTCAAAGCATCCAGATAGCCGCTGTTAAATTGACACTAAATAGATCCCGAAGATCCTTGGTGTCCAATGCCCTCAGGGATCTCCACTGGCTCCCCGTGGAACAGAGGATCTTGTTCAAGTCTATGTGCAATGTGTTTAGGGTCCTTCAGAATAAGGGCCCTGTATCGCTGCAACGTAGACTGAAAATATATGCTCTAATGAGGCCACTGCTTTCTGCCACCGCTAATCTCATTCAGGAACATAGGCTCCGAAAGGTGCAACAAGGTGGACGAGCCTTTTCAGTCACAGCGGCTCAGTTGTGGAATAAGCTTCTGCCTACTCTGAGAGCACATACAGACCTGCTGAAATTCAGAAAAGCATTGAAATCCTGTTTGTTCCCAAAATGAAAAGATGCCTGTACTAGTATATCATTCCTATTTTTTTCTCTCTTTCTATACAACTCTCGTCTTAGCACCAGGATACCAGTCTGATCACAATTCAATTTATTAATACCATAAATAAATAAAATAATAAATAAATCTTCGGTGTGTCTGGTGCTCTCCTCATAGTTTTTAATACCTTGTACAAGTAACACCATCAGATTCCTAGTCAGCGTAATGTTGAACACTGGCATTTGATCGCCTCGCTTTAAAATATTTTTAAAAACTACGTAGCCCAGGATTCAATCTGCTAATGGATAAACATCTAGAAATGGATGATGATGCTTCACACGGGGACACTTGGCAGCTACGCGCTTAATACTAAGGGAAAATGTGTGAATGAAAAGATGCTTAATCGCAGCCAAGGCATCCCTTCTACTCTGTAAGCAAATGCAGCCCACCAAAGTGCTAATCAATTTTCCAACTGACAGAGAACATTTTATGCCATAAAAAGGCATTCATTGCTCTACAAAACAGTGTTGCTACTTAAAACTAAAATACGCTGTGAAAAATATAATTGTTTGCCTGTACCAAGATTTCAAAACAACGCCTAAATGATGCATCTAGTTGAGCTTGAATGGTTGTGGTCTCCACCCTCTCTGTGACTAGTGGAGGAGAGGGGCGGGGCTTCTGAAGCAGGATAGTGCACATATGCAGAACTCTGCTAGTACCCAAGCAGCAGAAGGGAAGGAGTCAGAAACCAGACACAATAATGTTACAAAGGAGAGATGAATGTTGAGGGGCGCCATGCAGAATTTGTCAGAAGGCGGGTGGTCTTCAGGCCAGGGGAGCGAAAAGTAAAAGCTGCGAGGAACAAAGAATGTAAATCAGCTACTCTGTAACCTGTCCTTTTGCCTTCTGTGTTAATTCAAAAGTACAGTCTTTCCCTTTTAATATGCATTGGCGTACAGACGCATAAATCATAGAACAGAGTGCCAGCTCCCGCATCGCGGGACTACTATGACCCTCCACGAGCAGACCATATCTCCCAGCAACCTCCACTACTGGGAGCAGGACCGCCTCTTTTTTGCCACCATTTTATCGTCCGTCAGCCCCTGCGCTGCCTGCTGTCCCTCCCCCAGCGTTGCCAGCGGTCCCTCCGCCCATGTGCTGTCTGCTATCCCTGGCCCGTGCTGCCCTTTCCAGATCCCTACCCGGCAACCAGGACCTCTAGGGCCACAACCAGGACCACTATGGAGGCCGCCGCATGGCCATACAGTGGACACACGCAGCAGGCACGCTGCCAGCGCACCGCTGGTGGGACAACACCCAGTGCCAGGACCCCTGGCCCTCCCGCCACCCGACGGTACACCACCAAGGAACTTCTGGATATGGACGCCGGACGGCGAAACAACTGCTGCCTCTCCTCCTCCCCATGATCCACCAAAGAAACCCTTCACCTGCCGACACTGCCACTTCTCCTGCGACACAATCTACGAAAGATCCTGCACCACTCCTGCCCACAAGTCCAAAAACACCCCGCAACCACTCCATTGTATCCTGCTCAATGCCTGCTCACTCTGCAAACATGCCGCGGAAGTCTGGGACACCATTACCACCCTCTCCACGCATGTTGCCTTCATCACCTAACCGTGGCTCAACCCCTCCTCGAACCTTGACATCACCACTGCCTCTCCCGAAGGCTACAAGATGATACACTGAGACCGTGCCAACAAACAAGGCAGAAGCATAGCCCTCATCTTCAAGGAAACCATCCGAAGCACCATCACCAACAACGACCCTACACCGCTCATGCAACACCCCAACTTCCTACTACAAACTGATGCAAAGACCACAATAAGAGGCACCCTCGCCTACAGACCCCCGGGACCCCAAGCAACATTCTGCAACGCCATTCCCAACCTCATCGCCCCCATAGCAATCAACTCTAATCACTATGTCCTACTCGGCGACCTCAACTTCCACATTGATGACCCCATCGACACCAACTCCATCACCCTCCTGGGGAACCTGGTCAACATCGGCCTCACCCAACTGGTCACCGAACCCATGCACAAATCCAGACACACACTCAACACCATTTTCACCTCCGGCAACAGAATCATATTCCGCCACACCACTGAACTCACCTGGACAGACCACACCATCATTCTCTTCACTATCACCGATGCCCAGCACACCATCACCAAGTGTCACATCTCCTCCAATTGCAGCTGGAGCAAAGTCACCGAAATTCATTGGTCACAGGCCCTCACCACATCCCAGCCCGAGGCATCAACAGACCTTGACCAGGCTGTCCAGAACTTCGCTGCCTGGATCACCGACAGCGCCGACAGTGTCGCCCCACTGAAACCTACAAAATCCAACAAGACCTCCAAACATGCCAGCTGGTACACCTCAGAACTCAGGACCACAAAGCACAACTGACACCAACTGGAGAAACAATGGCAGGCCACCAAGAACACAGCTGATAAAGCAGCTCACAAAACAGCCCTCAGCAACTATCACTGATACATCAAAGAAGCCAAGAAAGCAGCCATCACCACCCAAATCAACTCCACAGCCAACCACACAAAGGAACTCTTCAAAATAGTCAAAGAATTCTCCAACCCAACAGCCTTAAAGAACACCATCCACCCCTCCCAAGAACTTTGCGACACCCTCTCAGACTACTTCTACAGCAAGATCGCCAACATCTGCAACAATTTAAACAGCCAACCCACCACCCTCAACCCCGACAATCTCAACCAACCAACGAACACCAGCCAAACCATTACCACCTGGTCACTGCTCACCGCCCTGACCATCTCAGCCATCATGTCTTCAATCCACTCCGGGGTGTCCATTGAACCTTGCCGCCACCACCTCTACAACCTCACAATGAACCCAATCAGCATGCAACTCACCAGCATCCACAACACCTCCATCTCCACAGCAACCTTCCCAGACAGATGGAAACATGCAAACATCAGACCCATCCTAAAGAAAGCCTCTGCCAACCCTAATGATTTAACAAATTACTGGCCAATCTCCCTGCTCCCCTACTCGGGAAAAGTACTCGAGAAAGCCATCAACCAACAGCTCACCTATTTCCTGGAACAAAACCACTTACTGGGCGCCACTCAATCAGGATTCCATGCCAACCACAGCACTGAGACCATGCTGATTGCAGCCACTGACGACATCAGAACACTGCTCGATTATGGAGAGACTGTGGCCCTGATCCTCCTCGACCTCTCTGCGACATTCAACACAGTCTCCCACAACACCCTCATCAAAAGACTCTACAATGTAGGCATCCAGCAAGACGCCCTCAAGTGGATCGCCTCCTTCCTTACAGGACACACACAGAGCATCCGACTGCCTCCCTTCACCTCTGCACCCAAAGATATCATATGCAGCGTAACACAAGGATTATCCCTCAGGCCCACCCTCTTCAACATCTACATGACCCCCCCTTGCAGATATCATCAGATCCCACAGACTCAACATAATCTCCCCGTGCTGACGACACTCAACTGATCCTCTCGCTCACCAAGGACCTCTCCGACGCCAAACCAACTTCTGCGATGCCATGATCACCATAGCCAAATGGATGAGGCAACTCAACTCCGACAAAACTGAAGTACTGATCTTCGGGAAGAACACCTCTGCTTGGGACTACAGCTGGTGGCCTGCAGAACTCTGACTCACGCTGCCCAACCATGCTTGCAACCTCGGCATCATCCTTGACAGCTAACTGACCATGAAATGACAAGTCAACTCAGTCTCTTCCTCCTGCTTCCACACACTTCACATGCTCTGCAGAATCTTCAGATGGATCCCAACCAACACCAGAAAGACTGTCACTCAGGCCCTCGTTACCAGCCGCCTTGACTACGGCAACGGCCTCTATGCCGGCCTTTCCACCCAGCTCCTCAGAAGACCCCGGACCATACAGAACGCAGCAGCCAGACTCATCCTGGACCTCCCCAAATGAACCCACATTACCCCCCACATCAGAGACCTACACTGGCTCCCCATCCAGAAGAGATGCCAGTTCAAGATCCCCATGCATGCCTACAAAGCCCTCTATAACCTAGGACTCACCTACCTCAACCACCGACTGAACTTCTGCCAACCCGCTAGACACCTGCGCTCCTCTTCACTCTCCCTTGCACACATTCACTGCATCCATCGCAGCTGCAGCGGTGGCCGCTCCTTCCACTACATTGCTGCCAAGACCTGGAATGACTTCCCCTCCAGCTCTGTACAGCCCCCTTGCTGGCAGACTTCAGAGAGAGACTCAAGACCTGGCTCTTCGATGGAGACACAGCGCCCAGATACCCCTAGGGGTGACAGTGTTGCACTTTGCAAATGCTGTTTGATTGTTTGAGAGTGGATATTTTGCATTCTTGGGAGTTGAACTATGTTTATATGATAAACTTTGGTGGTTTGTGCATGTGTGCTCTAAACGTCTTTGGACTTTTTTACAAATACACTTGGGAGTACTAAAAGTAGCACTCCAGTAGGACCATATTACATACTCTTTCTCAGCTTTGGAAATTGGCCCCAAAGCATCTAATGTGACACTAAAATAATGTGAATGTTCAGGGAATATTCATACCCAATAAATACAAATAGAAAGGGCTGTGCCTACTTTGCAGTTTTACTAATAAGGAGTAAGACATGTCAAGGCTGATTCACAAAGGCTTTTAAGAGTACTTAAAGGAGTACTCCTGAAATACTAATTCGCTGTAGTCATAAAGACTTTGCAGCACGAGAGAGGAGATTAGAGGAGGTTAACAGGATGTCTTCAAAGCTCAATGAAAAGGGTGGACTCATTTATGCTGCTGTCATGGTCAGTGCAATATGTGTCGGGGATTAAAACATTGTATAATGTGGCCCATTGCTTTCAATCCAGTGATGACAGATTCACTGGCTTCAGATGTGCTCCCTGATCCATCACATTTCTCTCTTCCTAGGCAGGTGCAGCATGGGCCTCCACATCCTCTCTGCATCCAGTGTGTTTGCTGCTTGTAAAAGCTTCTGGTGATCCTGAATATGGATCCACTTTGCAGGGTGCTACTGGAGCCAACAACATGCCCACAGGCCAGGGTCATGATGCTTTCACCAAATGCAGAATGGCAACACAACATTATGTGAGACATCCCAGCAGCAGTGGCAGGGACTGGAGTCAGCAGCTTAGCTGGGAGGTGTCAGCCACCGTTAGAGTTGAGGAGCAGGAAGTGGAGCAAAAAGCGAGGCTCCATTTGGAGCAAATAAGACAAAGTATTAAGCTAGAATTTAGTAAATTGCTTAGAAATAAAACCAACATTTCCATTAAGATTAAAATTTTGATTTCTGTATATTTTTTGTTTGTGAATTAAAGAAAATATTTCAAAATGTGTTTATTTGTTTGATGTATACTTGTTTCCATAGTTTTGTGGGGTTTTTTGAGGTTCAAATAGTAGAAACTGCTTAAGCTGGAGCCCTAAACTCCCAGTCGTGATTCAGTGTGGGACCACAAAAGTCAAAAGGTAATGAACCGTTGCTATAGGTTGTATATGTATCTAAAAAGCAAACAAACTGCCTGTAGAAAGTTAATTAAATTGGCGGAGTATCTCGCCGTGCTAAGGGGATGCTTACCACGTCATCCACAGAGTCATAGAGTGTGTATATCTGTCCACCGGGAAGTATTTTCTAATCAAGCATCAGAATTGACTTTTTAGTATCAAAATATATATAGATAGTTTATTGTAAATATCATCATAAAAAATACATGAATCTATACATATCACCGTACATAACATGAAAACAATACTAAAAATCACAGAGGGAACGATATCCCACCAATACTATTCAAATTGACGTGCCCACACTCTCCATACATTCATTCAAACCATACTCTCAATCATACCAACAATCAACCGCTGAACAAGACAAAGGGAACAAAACCAAATACTGAAGACAAAATGTGCTAATAGGCAGACAAATGAAAAAATGTAACAGCAGAATAATTTTCAAAATTCAATTCCTTTACATGGATATAGTCACCAAGTGGTTTCTTTTTACACATGATTGTTTAACATTTTAAACATTGTTGTGATCACGTCTTGTTCATTGGACATGCACTGACACGCGTTTCGGTGGAGACCTGCAGATATGGTCACACCTTCTTGAGGGCGCTAAAAGGATCAAGCGTAGGGCAAAGATGGGGAGCTGTAACATCCACTGGCGGATTTGGCTCCTGGTGTGCCGCTAGATGGTGTGAGGCAAGGATGCCTTAAATAGTAAACTAAGAAGGAAAGCCGAGGTGCAAATCCGTCACACTACTTCAGCAAATATCCTAAATAATGCTGCAAAACGCGTGCTCCAATGAGGATGCGTGAAGGAATGAGAATAGACCAAGACACTGTTTCCATCGGCTCTCTTGTGTGTGGAATCAAAGTTCGTCTTCGGGTATACAGGGTCACAATGGAGTAAATAACCCTCTGTCTCTCTTCTCAGAAGCGGGGTAGTACAGAGCTCCAGCCGCCGTGGAGTATGGGGGCCGCCTCAGTCCTAGTAGAGATGTGCTATAGGTTGTATGACAGAACCACGCATGCCATTACCATGCATGCCGGTTCAACGCGATCTTAACCACGCAAGTCTTAACCATGCATATGCCTCGACCACAGTTTTTATGGTTTCTAGAAAAGGTTCAGGGGGTCTCTTCCTGGACGTTAATGCCTTAGATCGGTTTTTGGAGAGGCTATTCTCGAGGTATTGAACCTTTTATACCTCACTTTTTAAGCATTACTTCAGTGTGAGACTGCCTCATCCTTCATTTCACAATGTTCCTTTATGCACAGAGATCATTCTCAGTACCAGGTGGTAATTTCCAGCATATTCCTTTATTTATACATATTAATGTATTTTCATAGATCCATTTTTCTTTGTAAAATCAAGTGCATAAACAGATCCTGAACAGCCGACATGTGTTTCGCCCTACAGTGTCAATCGGACCAGGGGCTTTTTCAAGGCATTTACAATAATGACTTCATCATGTTCAGATCACACTTGTAGGTATACGGTATATTCTGCATTGGTAATCGCACAAGTACAGTCATGCGCAAGGTATATTCAAGAGGATTGAGAGTTTGATCAACTGCACCTCCCTCCTCCGTGCCCCGCTCTCTACCCAGGATCCCTCCACTCCAGGACTCCACGAGTTGTAGAGTGTCGCCATGCCCTGTTTGTTGAGCTCCCTTCTCCTGCGGCTCGGTGCCTCGACCAAGCATGCCTTTACAATGAAATATGCGTTGTTAAGGCATGTATGGCAAAGACATATTCGTGGTAAAAACTCACCAGGTAAGTGTAACACATATATATAAAAATATATATGAACACCAACTCCAGTTTTCCATTTCCCTGGATGCCAACACAAGGACTCTGGTCGTAATTTATAAAAGATTCTCTTTTATTATTATTATTTCGATGTCTGGTAACGCATTTCGCCTGTTTCCACAGTCTTGCTCAAACCAATAACGCATTGCCATTGCTTCAATTTAAAAACAGTGAGTATCCGATCACGTGGTTTGCTGTTTCCAATACAATGGAAAACAGACTACATCACACACCGTGTTAAATTCAATCAAAGAAGAAATACTTGCCGTGTAACAGAATTTCAAAACAATTTAAAACATTTCATCTTCATGTTTTACATTTACATGACCATCTGAATTTCTGGCAGAGCTCAAGATTATATTTATTTGGTTTTTTTGGAATTTCCCGATAAATTTCATTTTATGATCAGCCAATATTTTTCCTGGCAAGTGCCTTAATGTGTTTGAGCGTCTTATTAAAGTTCCTTAAGATACTACGGCATGCAGAATTGGCAATAGACATAAAGTGCAATTGTCTTTATAAAAACATATTAAAATTCATATATTTCTATAAATATTGCAATCATTTTAAAAAACCTCTATAAAATTATATTCTTTCTATTGAGGAGAATTTTTATCCATTATCAATTGCCTTTTGCAGTTTGGATCAAATACTAATACACCATGTATTAGTAACTCAGATTTTCTTATCCTAAAACACATTCATTTATATGCTTAATCATGCTCAAAGGGGTATCACATGCTATTGTAACATTAGAACAATGTATGGTCAGTCTCTAAAGTGCTAGTGCAATGTGCAAAAATTTCAATGTGCAAATATTCTCAATACAGTACATCGATAATTCAGTGCAATATGTAATAAAGTACAAGTGCTTTTTACCGGAATTAACTTAAATTCATCATTGAGTCTAATAATGTGAACCCACATTTTCTCCTATGAAAATCTGCAGGTGCTTGTTGGTTTGGTGCCCTCTACTCCAAACATTGAATCACATTGATACCCATAATTCCTCTTATTGGTATCTGAACTGTAATTGCTACAAATATCTGTTGCCTTTCTGTATTTCAATCTCATTTTTTTCATTATCTTTACACGGCAATATTAAATCATTAAAAAATCAAATTGTGAATTCTCGGAACTTAGTTAAAATTAGCCATATTTTCTTTTTCTATGGATACTGCTAGTGGCTCAGGGGTACATGCAAATCCTCATCTGTATTCATTCCCATCGGGATTCTGGTGTTAAAAAGCATTATGTATTTAGATTCCAGTTGTCGCAATCTTTTCTCCCTGTTTCCGCCTCTTCTCAATTTTGGTATCTGATCTATTACAAAATAGGTCAGATCCTGTAGCCTGCCTTTATGTACCTCATTCATGTGGCGAGCCACCGGATATGTCTTGTCATTATTTTTTTATTTTTTTTATCGCTCGCATGTGTTGCAGAATACGGACGTGAACCATGTGAATAGTGCTTCCTATCTACAACTTTGGACAGGAACATTTTAAAATATAAATCACATGGTCACTTCGGCAGTTTAGGAAGCACCTGATTTTCCATGGGTTCACCATGAAAGGAGAAGTTATTTGCTTGGTGTTTTGGGCAATAGAACAGGCTTTGCACTTTTGGCATTTGTAAAAACCTGGATTTGCCTTTAACCAGCTGCCCGATTTGATTAATTCCGGGCTGCTGTCCACCAACTCCTGTCTCATTGATTTTGCCCTTTTAAAGGTTACCTGCGGTCTCCGTTTGACCACTGTACCGAGCATGGGGTCACTCCTCATCAGATGCCAGTGCCTACTCACACAATCTCTCACTTTTGTGTGGTAGGCACTGTATCCTGTGATCAGTCTTATTTCATCATTATCATGTTTTTTATTTTCAGCTCTTTCTTCTTTAGGTGACAACAAGTCTTCTCTTTTGATGCTACTAACTTTTTGTAATGCTTGATTCAGGACCTGTTTTTTATAACCCCTTTCCTCAAACCTTTGCGTTAGAATGTCCTGAGCTTCCTCTAATGCCTGCCTCTCGCTACAGTTTCTTTTCATCCTGAGATGCTCCGCATAGGGAATACTCATTTTAAGGTTGATGGGGTGAAAGCTATCGGCGTGCAGGATGGAATTTCCTGCAGTGACCTTCCTGAACGTGCGTGTGTGCAATGTATTGTTCTTTATATTGATTTCAAGGTCTAAGAATGTTACTGACGTCCTGTCTATGGTATATGTGAATTTGATGTTCAATAAGTTGTTGTTTAATTTCTTAACAAAATCTTTTGCTGACTCCTCTGAGCCCTCCCACACCACAAACAGGTCGTCTATAAACCTTTTCCACACTACCACATTTTCATTCCATTCCTGTGCATGTTCAGCTTTGAGCACCTGCTCCTCCCACCAGCCCATATGCAAATTAGCTTAGCTGGGGGCGAAGCAGGTGGCCATCGCCGTTCAGCGAACTTGTCTGTACGTCTCATTTCCAAATAAAAAACAATTGTTTTCTAGGCACATTCTGCCCATCTCAATCAGCATTCTAGAATGTTGATACAAAGAAATGTGACGTGTGTCCAAAAAATGACGCATAGCATTTAGTCCTGCTTCATGTTCGATACTTGTGTATAACGAGGTAACGTCCAACGTTATTAACAAGTAGCTTTCTTTCCAAATTAGTGTTTCAATCTTATTTAGAAAATCTCGAGTGTCTTGTATATAAGCTGGAAGTTTTACAACAAAATCCTGTAAGAAGTAATCCAAATAAGTTGAGGTCGTCTCAAATAAACTTCCTATGGCGGAAATTATTGGTCTCCCGGTGGATTTTCTTTGTTCTTATGAATTTTGAGGATTAGATATAAGATCGGTGTCACCGGGTTGTCTATCTTCAAAAATAGATATTCTCCTTGAGATAACAGGCCTAATCCCCTCCAACGTGCCAGTTCTTTGTGCAACTTGTTTTTGATTTCCGTCAAGTTGCTGTGAGGGACCTTGATGTAACAGTTTTTATCGCTGAGTTGTGATGTTGCCTCTTTGTTGTACATTATTAGTGGCCAGAGGACCACATTTCCTCCTTTGTCCGATTCTCGGACCACTATATTCTTATCCTTTTTTATCTTGTCCATAACTTTGATATACTTTCTGTCTTGAGAAGTGGTGTCCTTTTCGAAGTTCTTGTTTGATGTAATGCTAAATCCTTCAAATCTTTTATCACGGCTTCTGAAAACGAATCAATCAAATCCCTTGGCACATTGGGAATAAAAGTAGATGTTGGTTTAAAAGACGTCTTCACTCCTTTGCATGTATCAATTCCCAGGGTTTCCATTGTATCTCTCAACATTCCTTCTGGTTGCAGTCCTTCACATTCCATTTCTAACTCCTGGATCTCTTGTAACATTTGCAAATCTCCAACCTCAAAATTTAAAATTTCTCCTGTTGTCTCTTCTACATTTCTAGATTGATTTTTTGAGAAAAGAATTTTTTCAATTTTAGTTTCCTTACGAACTTGAAGAAATCTATGCGTGTTTGGCAGTAGTCGAAATTGGTTTTCCTACAGTATGACAATCCTAATGATAGTATGTTGTTTTCTTCTTCGGATAACACCAAATTTGTCAGATTTATCACCATTGCTGGATTACACTTTATTTGCGACTGTTTCTTTCCTTTGTTTTTGTTCCAGACCGTAGCTCCATCCCCTCCTCTCCTGTTTTTGCGCTTTCTTGGTGATTTCTTCCTTTCTGTTGTTGTGGCCTTTTTCTGTTGCTCTGTGTTCGGTCTATACCTAAAAAAAGGAATTCCTCAACCACTGTTGGTATTTCTTCAATATTCAGGGCCACACCTGCGCCATCATCCTCGGAGCCAGTCTCCACGTCAGAACTTGCCACCGAACTTCTTTCAGAAGCACTGTCATTTCCTATATTGTGGGGTCCTTGCTTTCTCCAAGTCGCAGCTTTCCCAGACAGTCTCTGTCTCCTGATATTATCGAAGCGGCGGGCAAAGGTATAAATCTGTCCTCTCTGGTAATCCAGTTTGTCTCGTAGAAATTTTGTGGCTTTTCTATCTCTAATAGCTTTGTTCTTGTTTTTTTAATTTAACTAGTAATTCCGACTCAAATTTATCCAAGGCATCTGGTTTTATCATCTGAGTTAATTCGGATTCAATTTTCTTGATTTCATCCAACAACTTATCTCTGTCCTTTTGCGCTTATTTAATAAGTATCTTCATCATGTTACAGGATGATTCCTCGTTGTTTGCGGCCCACTCTTTTAACATCTCAGGGTCAGGGTTTTCGAATGTTGGTGCCACCAAGATTCTCAGCCCTCGTGGGACCCTCCCGACTTCCAAATATCTTTCCAAGGACCTTACTTCCCACCATTTGGCAACCTCTCCTCGTTTCAATTTCTCCAATTTACGCATTAAATCCTGGGCACTTGCATCTGGAGTTACCGTTTGTGATTTTTCCTTACGGTTTACATTAATGCTGATATTGTCGTCAAACACTGAGTTTGCTGCCTCCTCTCGCTCTTGTAGCCATGTATCCATAGTGGCTTACTTACGTACACGTTACATCTAGGCACCGTAATGTATTCTCTTGAGAATCTTTGTGTATCTTTATAGACCAATGTCCCACCGGGTAACCTCCCGGCTCCTCTCCCCAATCACTGTTATTTTCGGAAAGACCGTACTCTGAGGCACGGGACTCACCCGACTGCAGGCGTCCTTCGACCCACTGCTTTCTGGCTCGTTCCTTCCTCGCGGTGATTCTCTCCCAAATCTGCTTTCAGTGCTTTTGAGGGGCTTCCAGTTATGCGCCGCATACATCAACCATAATAGCTGGATTCCAGGAAGCTCCAGATCGAGGGCGTGTTGGTCACTGCCGCTTTCCAGCAACGTGGCTCCTACACGAGCACCAACTCCAGTTTTCCGTTTCCCTGGATGCCAACACAAGGACTCTGGTCGTAATTTATAACAGATTCTCTTTTATTATCGATGTCTCAATGTCTGGTAACGCGTTTCGCCTGTTTCCACAGGCTTGCTCACACCAATCACGCCATTGCCATTCCTTCAATTTAAAAACAATGAGTATCCGATCACGTGGTTTGCTGTTTTCAATACAATGGAAAACAGACTACATCACACACCGTGTTAAATTCAATCAAGAAGAAATACTTGCCGTGTAACAGAATTTCAAAACAATTTAAAACATTTCATCTTCATGTTTTACATTTACAAAACCATCTGAATTTCTGGCAGTGCTCAAGATTATATTTACTTGGTTTTTTCGGAATTATCCCGATAAATTTCATTTTATGATCAGCCAATATTTTTCCTGGCGAGTGCCTTAATTTGTTTGAGCGCCTTATTAAAGTTCCTTGAGATGCTACGGCATGCAAAATTGGCAATAGGTATAAAGTGCAATTATCTTTATAAAAACACATTAAAATTCATATATTTCTATAAATATTGCAATCATTTTAAAAACCTCTATAAAATTATATTCTTTCTATTGAGGAGAATTTTTATCCATTAACAATTGCCTTTTGCAGTTTGGGTCAAATACAAATACACCATGTGTTAGTAACTCAGATTTTCTTATCCTAAAACACATTCATTTATATGCTTAATCATGCTCAAAGGGGTATCACATGTTGTTGTAACATTAGAACAATGTACGGTCAAACTCTAAAGTGCTAGTGCAATGTGCAAAAATTACAATGTGCAAATATTCTCAATACAGTACATCGATAGTTCAGTGCAACATGTAATAAAGTGCAAGTGCTTTTTACCGGAATTAACTTAAATTCATCATTGAGTCTAATAATGTGAACCCAATTTTCTCCATGAAAATCTGCAGGTGCTTGTTGGTTTGGTGCCCTCTACTCCAAACATTGAATCACATTGATACCAATAATTCCTCTTATTGGTATCTGAACTGTAACTGCTACAAATATCTGTTGCCTTTATGTATTTCAATCTCATTTTTTCATTATCTTTACACAGCAATATTAAATCATTAAAAATTCAAATTGTGAATTCTCGGAACTTGTTAAAATTAGCCATATTTTCTTTCTCTATGGATACTGCTAGTGGCTCAGGTGTACATGCAAATCCTCATCTGTATTCATTCCCATCGGGATTCTGGTGTTAAAAAGCATTATGTATTTAGATTCCAGTTGTCGCAATCTTTTCTCCCTGTTTCCGCCTCTTCTCATTTTTGGTATCTGATCTATTACAAAATAGGTCAGATCCTGTAGCCTGCCTTTATGTGCCTCATTCACGTGGTGAGCCACCGGATATGTCTTATCATTATTTTTATATTTTTTTTATCGTTCGCATGTGTTGCAGAATACGGACGTGAACCATGTGAATAGTGCTTCCTATGTACAACTTTGGACAGGAACATTTTAAAATATAAATCACATGGTCACTTCGGCAGTTTAAGAAGCACCTGATTTTCCATGGGTTCACCATGAAAGGAGAAGTTATTTGCTTGGTGTTTTGGGCAATAGAACAGGCTTTGCACTTTTGGCATTTGTAAAAACCTGGATTTGCCTTTAACCAGCTGCCCGATTTGATTAATTCTGGGCTGCTGTCCACCAACTCCTGTCTCATTGATTTTGCCCTTTTAAAGGTTACCTGCGGTCTCCGTTTAACCACTGCACCGAGCATAGGGTCACTCCTTATCAGATGCCAGTGCCTACTCACACAATCTCTCACTTTTGTGTGGTAGGCACTGTATCCTGTGATCAGTCTTATTTCATCATTATCATGTTTTTTATTTTCAGCTCTTTCTTCTTTAGGTGACAACAAGTCTTCTCTTTTGATGCCACTAACTTTTTGTAATGCTTGATTCAGGACCTGTTTTTTATAACCCCTTTCCTCAAATCTTTGCGTTAGATTATCCTGAGCTTCCTCTAATGCCTGCCTCTCGCTACAGTTTCTTTTCATCCTGAGATGCTCCGCATAGGGAATACTCATTTTAAGGTTGATGGGGTGAAAGCTGTCCGCGTGCAGGATGGAATTTCCTGCAGTGACCTTCCTGAACATGCGTGTGTGCAATGTATTGTTCTTTATATAGATTTCAAGGTCTAAGAATGTTACTGACGTCCTGTCTATAGTGTATGTGAATTTGATGTTCAGTAAGTTGTTGTTTAATTTCTTAACAAAATCTTTTGCTGACTCCTCTGAGCCCTCCCACACCACAAACAGGTCGTCTATAAACCTTTTCCACACTACCACATTTTCATTCCATTCCTGTGCATGTTCAGCTTTGAGCACCTGCTCCTCCCACCAGCCCATATGCAAATTAGCATAGCTGGGGGCGAAGCAGGTGCCCATCGCCGTTCCGCGAACTTCTCTGTACGTCTCATTTCCAAATAAAAAACAATTGTTTTCTAGGCACATTCTGCCCATCTCAATCAGCATTCTAGAATGTTGATACAAAGAAATGTGACGTGTGTCCAAAAATGACGCATAGCATTTAGTCCTGCTTCATGCTTCGATACTCGTGTATAACGAGGTAACATCCAACGTTATTAACAAGTAGCTTTCTTTCCAAATTAGTGTTTCAATCTTATTTAGAAAATCTCGAGTGTCTTGTATATAGGCTGGAAGTTTTACAACCAAATCCTGTAAGAAGTGATCCAAATAAGTTGAGGTCGTCTCAAATAAGCTTCCTATAGCGGAAATTATTGGTCTCCCGGCGGATTATCTTTGTTCTTATGAATTTTGAGGATTAGATATAAGATCGGTGTCACCGGGTTGTCTATCTTCAAAAATAAATATTCTCCTTGAGATAACAGGCCTAATCCCTCCAACGTGCCAGTTCTTTGTGCAATTTGTTTTTGATTTCCGTCAAGTTGCTGTGAGGGACCTTGATGTAACAATTTTTATCGCTGAGTTGTGATGTTGCCTCTTTGTTATACATTGTTAGTGGCCAGAGGACCACATTTCCTCCTTTGTCCGATTCTCGGACCACTATATTCTTATCCTTTTTTATCTTGTCCATAACTTTGATATACTTTCTGTCTTGAGAAGTGGTGTCCTTTTCGAAGTTCTTGTTTGATGTTATTGCTAAATCCTTCAAATCTTTTATCACGGCTTCTGAAAACGAATCAATCAAATCTCTTGGCACATTGGGAATAAAAGTAGATGTTGGTTTAAAAGACGTCTTCACTCCTTTGTACATGTATCAATTCCCAGGGTTTCCATTGTATCTCTCAACATTCCTTCTGGTTGCAGTCCTTCACATTCCATTTCTAACTCCTGGATCTCTTGTAACATGTGCAAATCTCCAACCTCCAAATTTAAAATTTCTCCTGTTGTCTCTTCTACATTTCTAGATTGATTTTTTGAGAAAATAATTTTTTCAATTTTAATTTCCTTACGAACTTGAAGAAGTCTATGCGTGTTTGGCAGTAATCGAAATTGGTTTTCCTACAGTATGACAATCCTAATGATAGTATGTTGTTTTCTTCTTCGGATAACACCAAATTTGTCAGATTTATCACCGTAGCTGGATTACACTTTATTTGCGACTGTTTCTTTCCTTTGTTTTTGTTCCAGACCTTAGCTCCATCCCCTCCTCTCCTGTTTTTGCGCTTTCTCAGTGATTTCTTCCTTTCTGTTGTTGTGGCCTCTTTCTGTTGCTCTGTGTTCGGTCTATACCTAAAAAAAGGAATTCCTCAACCATTGTTGGTATTTCTTCAATATTCAGGGCCACACCTGCGCCATCATCCTCGGAGCCAGTCTCCACGTCAGAACTTGCCACCGAACTTCTTTCAGAAGCACTGTCATTTCCTATATTGTGGGGTCCTTGCTTTCTCCAAGTTGCAGCTTTCCCAGACAGTCTCTGTCTCCTGATATTATCAAAGCGGCGGGCAAAGGTGTAAATCTGTCCTCTCTGATAATCCAGTTTGTCTCGTAGAAATTTTGTGGCTTTTCTATCTCTAATGCTTTGTTCTTGTTTTTTTAATTTAACTAGTAATTCCGACTCAAATTTATCCAAGGCATCTGGTTTTATCATCTGAGTTAATTCGGATTCAATTTTCTTGATTTCATCCAACAACTTATCTCTGTCCTTTTGCGCATATTTAATAAGTATCTTCATCATGTTACAGGATGATTCCTCGTTGTTTGCGGCCCACTCTTTTAACATCTCGGGGTCAGGGTTTTCGAATGTTGGTGCCACCAAGTTGATCAGCCCTCGTGGGACCCTCCCGACTTCCAGATATCTTTCTAAGGACCTTACTTCCCACCACTTGGCAACCTCTCCTCGTTTCAATTTCTCCAATTTACGCATTAAATCCTGGGCACTTGCATCTGGAGTTACCATTTGTGATTTTTCCTTGCGATTTACATTAATGCTGATATTGTCGTCAAACACCGAGTTTGCTGCCTCCTCTCGCTCTTGTAGCCATGTATCCATAATGGCTTACTTACGTACACGTTAATTTAGGCACCGTAATGAAGTCTCTTGAGAATCTTTATATGTCTTTATAGACCAATGTCCCACCGGGTAACCTCCCCGGCTCCTCTCCCCAATCACTGCTATTTTCGGAAAGACCGTACTTTGAGGCACGGGACTCACCCGACTGCAGGCGTCCTCCGACCCACTGCTTTCCGGCTCGTTCTGTCGTGTGGTTTGTGGCCTCATGGTCTGCCTTGCTTAGTTAGCTTGGGCCTGGCTGCCATGATGCCTTTTTTGCAAAGCAATACAAAAGGGGATGATGGACGGAACGTTTGAGCCAATCAAACACTCACCCCCAGTCAACTGATCTGGGTTTAATCCATCATCATTCTTTAGCTCACTCCACCACCCCAGTTCAGACATGGCCATATGCAAATCAGTCTGACCCTGTGCCTCATGGGAACAGTCCAACCCGAACTGCCAAGCCATGTCTTCCCTGGACCGGAAACAAGCATCCTAGGACCGGTTTCTGGCATTCCAGCCGTCATCAGCCAGGCTTGCTTGAATCCAGTGGCAAAGTGAGCAAGGGACCCACGTCTGGGCATACCCCCGCCAACTTAGGGCGAACAAAGCAATACAAAGGGGATGATGGACGGAACGTTTGAGCCAATCAAACACTCACCCCCAGTCAACTGATCTGGGTTTAATCCATCATCATTCTTTAGCTCACTCCACCACCCCAGTTCAGACATGGCCATATGCAAATCAGTCTGACCCTGTGCCTCATGGGAACAGTCCAGCCCGAACTGCCAAGCCATGTCTTCCCTGGACCGGAAACAAGCATCCTAGGACCGGTTTCTGGCATTCCAGCCGTCATCAGCCAGGCTTGCTTGAATCCAGTGGCAAAGTGAGCAAGGGACCCACGTCTGGGCATACCCCGCCAACTTAGGGCGAACAAAGCAATACAAAAGGGGATGATGGACGGAACGTTTGAGCCAATCAAACACTCACCCCCAGTCAACTGATCTGGGTTTAATCCATCATCATTCTTTAGCTCACTCCACCACCCCAGTTCAGACATGGCCATATGCAAATCAGTCTGACCCTGTGCCTCATGGGAACAGTCCAGCCCGAACTGCCAAGCCATGTCTTCCCTGGACCGGAAACAAGCATCCTAGGACCGGTTTCTGGCATTCCAGCCGTCATCAGCCAGGCTTGCTTGAATCCAGTGGCAAAGTGAGCAAGGGACCCACGTCTGGGCATACCCCGCCAACTTAGGGCGAACAAAGCAATACAAAAGGGATGATGGACGGAACGTTTGAGCCAATCAAACACTCACCCCCAGTCAACTGATCTGGGTTTAATCCATCATCATTCTTTAGCTCACTCCACCACCCCAGTTCAGACATGGCCATATGCAAATCAGTCTGACCCTGTGCCTCATGGGAACAGTCCAGCCCGAACTGCCAAGCCATGTCTTCCCTGGACCGGAAACAAGCATCCTAGGACCGGTTTCTGGCATTCCAGCCGTCATCAGCCAGGCTTGCTTGAATCCAGTGGCAAAGTGAGCAAGGGACCCACGTCTGGGCATACCCCCGCCAACTTAGGGCGAACAAAGCAATACAAAAGGGGATGATGGACGGAACGTTTGAGCCAATCAAACACTCACCCCCAGTCAACTGATCTGGGTTTAATCCATCATCATTCTTTAGCTCACTCCACCACCCCAGTTCAGACATGGCCATATGCAAATCAGTCTGACCCTGTGCCTCATGGGAACAGTCCAGCCCGAACTGCCAAGCCATGTCTTCCCTGGACCGGAAACAAGCATCCTAGGACCGGTTTCTGGCATTCCAGCCGTCATCAGCCAGGCTTGCTTGAATCCAGTGGCAAAGTGAGCAAGGGACCCACGTCTGGGCATACCCCGCCAACTTAGGGCGAACAAAGCAATACAAAAGGGGATGATGGACGGAACGTTTGAGCCAATCAAACACTCACCCCCAGTCAACTGATCTGGGTTTAATCCATCATCATTCTTTAGCTCACTCCACCACCCCAGTTCAGACATGGCCATATGCAAATCAGTCTGACCCTGTGCCTCATGGGAACAGTCCAGCCCGAACTGCCAAGCCATGTCTTCCCTGGACCGGAAACAAGCATCCTAGGACCGGTTTATGGCATTCCAGCCGTCATCAGCCAGGCTTGCTTGAATCCAGTGGCAAAGTGAGCAAGGGACCCACGTCTGGGCATACCCCGCCAACTTAGGGCGAACAAAGCAATACAAAGGGGATGATGGACGGAGCGTTTGAGCCAATCAAACACTCACCCCCAGTCAACTGATCTGGGTTTAATCCATCATCTTTCTTTAGCTCACTCCACCACCCCAGTTCAGACATGGCCATATGCAAATCAGTCTGACCCTGTGCCTCATGGGAACAGTCCAGCCCGAACTGCCAAGCCATGTCTTCCCTGGACCGGAAACAAGCATCCTAGGACCGGTTTCTGGCATTCCAGCCGTCATCAGCCAGGCTTGCTTGAATCCAGTGGCAAAGTGAGCAAGGGACCCACGTCTGGGCATACCCCCGCCAACTTAGGGCGAACAAAGCAATACAAAGGGGATGATGGACGGAGCGTTTGAGCCAATCAAACACTCACCCCAGTCAACTGATCTGGGTTTAATCCATCATCATTCTTTAGCTCACTCCACCACCCCAGTTCAGACATGGCCATATGCAAATCAGTCTGACCCTGTGCCTCATGGGAACAGTCCAGCCCGAACTGCCAAGCCATGTCTTCCCTGGACCGGAAACAAGCATCCTAGGACCGGTTTCTGGCATTCCAGCCGTCATCAGCCAGGCTTGCTTGAATCCAGTGGCAAAGTGAGCAAGGGACCCACGTCTGGGCATACCCCCGCCAACTTAGAGGCGAACAAAGCAATACAAAAGGGGATGATGGACTGAACGTTTGAGCCAATCAAACACTCACCCCCAGTCAACTGATCTGGGTTTAATCCATCATCATTCTTTAGCTCACTCCACCACCCCAGTTCAGACATGGCCATATGCAAATCAGTCTGACCCTGTGCCTCATGGGAACAGTCCAGCCCGAACTGCCAAGCCATGTCTTCCCTGGACCGGAAACAAGCATCCTAGGACCGGTTTCTGGCATTCCAGCCGTCATCAGCCAGGCTTGCTTGAATCCAGTGGCAAAGTGAGCAAGGGACCCACGTCTGGGCATACCCCGCCAACTTAGGGCGAACAAAGCAATACAAAGGGGATGATGGACGGAGCGTTTGAGCCAATCAAACACTCACCCCCAGTCAACTGATCTGGGTTTAATCCATCATCATTCTTTAGCTCACTCCACCACCCCAGTTCAGACATGGCCATATGCAAATCAGTCTGACCCTGTGCCTCATGGGAACAGTCAGCCCGAACTGCCAAGCCATGTCTTCCCTGGACCGGAAACAAGCATCCTAGGACCGGTTTCTGGCATTCCAGCCATCATCAGCCAGGCTTGCTTGAATCCAGTGGCAAAGTGAGCAAGGGACCCACGTCTGGGCATACCCCCGCCAACTTAGGGGCGAACAAAGCAATACAAAGGGGATGATGGACGGAGCGTTTGAGCCAATCAAACACTCACCCCCAGTCAACTGATCTGGGTTTAATCCATCATCATTCTTTAGCTCACTCCACCACCCCAGTTCAGACATGGCCATATGCAAATCAGTCTGACCCTGTGCCTCATGGGAACAGTCCAGCCCGAACTGCCAAGCCATGTCTTCCCTGGACCGGAAACAAGCATCCTAGGACCGGTTTCTGGCATTCCAGCCGTCATCAGCCAGGCTTGCTTGAATCCAGTGGCAAAGTGAGCAAGGGACCCACGTCTGGGCATACCCCCGCCAACTTAGGGCGAACAAAGCAATACAAAGGGGATGATGGACGGAACGTTTGAGCCAATCAAACACTCACCCCAGTCAACTGATCTGGGTTTAATCCATCATCATTCTTTAGCTCACTCCACCACCCCAGTTCAGACATGGCCATATGCAAATCAGTCTGACCCTGTGCCTCATGGGAACAGTCCAGCCCGAACTGCCAAGCCATGTCTTCCCTGGACCGGAAACAAGCATCCTAGGACCGGTTTCTGGCATTCCAGCCGTCATCAGCCAGGCTTGCTTGAATCCAGTGGCAAGGTGAGCAAGGGACCCACGTCTGGGCATACCCCGCCAACTTAGGGCGAACAAAGCAATACAAAGGGGATGATGGACGGAACGTTTGAGCCAATCAAACACTCACCCCAGTCAACTGATCTGGGTTTAATCCATCATCATTCTTTAGCTCACTCCACCACCCCAGTTCAGACATGGCCATATGCAAATCAGTCTGACCCTGTGCCTCATGGGAACAGTCCAGCCCGAACTGCCAAGCCATGTCTTCCCTGGACCGGAAACAAGCATCCTAGGACCGGTTTATGGCATTCCAGCCGTCATCAGCCAGGCTTGCTTGAATCCAGTGGCAAAGTGAGCAAGGGACCCACGTCTGGGCATACCCCGCCAACTTAGGGCGAACAAAGCAATACAAAAGGGGATGATGGACGGAACGTTTGAGCCAATCAAACACTCACCCCCAGTCAACTGATCTGGGTTTAATCCATCATCATTCTTTAGCTCACTCCACCACCCCAGTTCAGACATGGCCATATGCAAATCAGTCTGACCCTGTGCCTCATGGGAACAGTCCAGCCCGAACTGCCAAGCCATGTCTTCCCTGGACCGGAAACAAGCATCCTAGGACCGGTTTCTGGCATTCCAGCCGTCATCAGCCAGGCTTGCTTGAATCCAGTGGCAAAGTGAGCAAGGGACCCACGTCTGGGCATACCCCCGCCAACTTAGGGCGAACAAAGCAATACAAAAGGGGATGATGGACGGAGCGTTTGAGCCAATCAAACACTCACCCCCAGTCAACTGATCTGGGTTTAATCCATCATCATTCTTTAGCTCACTCCACCACCCCAGTTCAGACATGGCCATATGCAAATCAGTCTGACCCTGTGCCTCATGGGAACAGTCCAGCCCGAACTGCCAAGCCATGTCTTCCCTGGACCGGAAACAAGCATCCTAGGACCGGGTCCCTTGCTCACTTTGCCACTGGATTCAAGCTAGCCTGGCTGATGACGGCTGAATGGCCAGAAACCGGTCCCAGGATGCTTGTTTCTAGTCCAGGGAAGACATGGCTTGGCAGTTCGGGCTGGACTGTTCCCATGAGGCACAGGGTCAGACTGATTTGCATATGGCCATGTCTGAACTGGGGTGGTGGAGTGAGCTAAAGAATGATGATGGATTAAACCCAGATCA
This sequence comes from Calotriton arnoldi, assembly GCA_963921515.1. Taxonomy (NCBI): domain Eukaryota; kingdom Metazoa; phylum Chordata; class Amphibia; order Caudata; family Salamandridae; genus Calotriton; species Calotriton arnoldi. The sequence goes on from CAWUFW010013239.1 coordinate 317,672, forward strand.
GTTGACTGGGGGTGAGTGTTTGATTTGCTCAAGCGCTCCGTCCATCGTCCCCTTTGGTATCGCTTTGTTCGCCCTAAGTTGGCAGGGTATGCCCAGACGTGGGTCCCTTGCTCACTTTGCCACTGGATTCAAGCTAGCCTGGCTGATGACGGCTGAATGGCCAGAAACCGGTCCCAGGATGCTTGTTTCTGGTCCAGGGAAGACATGGCTTGGCAGTTCGGGCTGACTGTTCCCATGAGGCACAGGGTCAGACTGATTTGCATATGGCCATGTCTGAACTGGGGTGGTGAGTGAGCTAAAGAATGATGATGGATTAAACCCAGATCAGTTGACTGGGGGTGAGTGTTTGATTTGCTCAAACGCTCCGTCCATCGTCCCCTTTGGTATCGCTTGTTCGCCCTAAGTTGGCAGGGTATGCCCAGACGTGGTCCCTTGCTCACTTTGCCACTGGATTCAAGCTAGCCTGGCTGATGACGGCTGAATGGCCAGAAACCGGTCCCAGGATGCTTGTTTCTGGTCCAGGGAAGACATGGCTTGGCAGTTCGGGCTGGACTGTTCCCATGAGGCACAGGTCAGACTGATTTGCATATGGCCATGTCTGAACTGGGGTGGTGGAGTGAGCTAAAGAATGATGATGGATTAAACCCAGATCAGTTGACTGAGGGTGAGTGTTTGATTTGCTCAAACGCTCCGTCCATCGTCCCCTTTGGTATCAGCTTGTTCGCCCTAAGTTGGCAGGGTATGCCCAGACGTGGGTCCCTTGCTCACTTTGCCACTGGATTCAAGCTAGCCTGGCTGATGACGGCTGAATGGCCAGAAACCGGTCCCAGGATGCTTGTTTCTGGTCCAGGGAAGACATGGCTTGGCAGTTCGGGCTGGACTGTTCCCATGAGGCACAGGGTCAGACTGATTTGCATATGGCCATGTCTGAACTGGGGTGGTGGAGTGAGCTAAAGAATGATGATGGATTAAACCCAGATCAGTTGACTGGGGGTGAGTGTTTGATTTGCTCAAACGCTCCGTCCATTGTCCCCTTTGGTATCGCTTTGTTCGCCCTAAGTTGGCAGGGTATGCCCAGACGTGGGTCCCTTGCTCACTTTGCCACTGGATTCAAGCTAGCCTGGCTGATGACGGCTGAATGGCCAGAAGCCGGTCCCAGGATGCTTGTTTCTGGTCCAGGGAAGACATGGCTTGGCAGTTCGGGCTGGACTGTTCCCATGAGGCACAGGGTCAGACTGATTTGCATATGGCCATGTCTGAACTGGGGTGGTGGAGTGAGCTAAAGAATGATGATGGATTAAACCCAGATCAGTTGACTGGGGGTGAGTGTTTGATTTGCTCAAACGCTCCGTCCATCGTCCCCTTTGGTATCGCTTGTTCGCCTAAGTTGGCAGGGTATGCCCAGACGTGGGTCCCTTGCTCACTTTGCCACTGGATTCAAGCTAGCCTGGCTGATGACGGCTGAATGGCCAGAAGCCGGTCCCAGGATGCTTGTTTCTGGTCCAGGAAGACATGGCTTGGCAGTTCGGGCTGGACTGTTCCCATGAGGCACAGGGTCAGACTGATTTGCATATGGCCATGTCTGAACTGGGGTGGTGGAGTGAGCTAAAGAATGATGATGGATTAAACCCAGATCAGTTGACTGGGGTGAGTGTTTGATTTGCTCAAGCGCTCCGTCCATCGTCCCTTTGGTATCGCTTTGTTCGCCCTAAGTTGGCAGGGTATGCCCAGACGTGGGTCCCTTGCTCACTTTGCCACTGGATTCAAGCTAGCCTGGCTGATGACGGCTGAATGGCCAGAAACCGGTCCCAGGATGCTTGTTTCTGGTCCAGGGAAGACATGGCTTGGCAGTTCGGGCTGGACTGTTCCCATGAGGCACAGGGTCAGACTGATTTGCATATGGCCATGTCTGAACTGGGGTGGTGGAGTGAGCTAAAGAATGATGATGGATTAAACCCAGATCAGTTGACTGGGGGTGAGTGTTTGATTTGCTCAAACGCTCCGTCCATCGTCCCCTTGGTATCGCTTGTTCGCCCTAAGTTGGCAGGGTATGCCCAGACGTGGGTCCCTTGCTCACTTTGCCACTGGATTCAAGCTAGCCTGGCTGATGACAGCTGAATGGCCAGAAACCGGTCCCAGGATGCTTGTTTCTGGTCCAGGGAAGACATGGCTTGGCAGTTCGGGCTGGACTGTTCCCATGAGGCACAGGGTCAGACTGATTTGCATATGGCCATGTCTGAACTGGGGTGGTGGAGTGAGCTAAAGAATGATGATGGATTAAACCCAGATCAGTTGACTGGGGTGAGTGTTTGATTTGCTCAAACGCTCCGTCCATCGTCCCCTTGGTATCGCTTGTTCGCCCTAAGCTGGCAGGGTATGCCCAGGCGTGGGTCCCTTGCTCACTTTGCCACTGGATTCAAGCTAGCCTGGCTGATGACGGCTGAATGGCCAGAAACCGGTCCCAGAGATGCTTGTTTCTGGTCCAGGAAGACATGGCTTGGCAGTTCGGGCTGGACTGTTCCCATGAGGCACAGGGTCAGACTGATTTGCATATGGCCATGTCTGAACTGGGGTGGTGGAGTGAGCTAAAGAATGATGATGGATTAAACCCAGATCAGTTGACTGGGAGTGAGTGTTTGATTTGCTCAAACGCTCCGTCCATCGTCCCCTTTGGTATTGCTTTGTTCGCCCTAAGTTGGCAGGGTATGCCCAGACGTGGGTCCCTTGCTCACTTTGCCACTGGATTCAAGCTAGCCTGGCTGATGACGGCTGAATGGCCAGAAACCGGTCCCAGGATGCTTGTTTCTGGTCCAGGGAAGACATGGCTTGGCAGTTCGGGCTGACTGTTCCCATGAGGCACAGGGTCAGACTGATTTGCATATGGCCATGTCTGAACTGGGGTGGTGGAGTGAGCTAAAGAATGATGATGGATTAAACCCAGATCAGTTGACTGGGGGTGAGTGTTTGATTTGCTCAAACGCTCCGTCCATCGTCCCCTTTGGTATCGCTATGATGCCTTTTTTGCACACGTTACTTTGTGATTTTGTTTTTCCAGCCTCTGCTTATGCCCGGCTATTTTAGACCTGTCTGCATTTCTGCCTTTTACCTTTTCTCCTGTTCCCTGTGGGCTACATCTGCACAACATGTACAAGTCGAAAAACAACGTCCCTTGTTCTTGCTGATCTGGCCAGTCCCTCGCACCTAGACATAACACCACGTACAGCTGCAATGGAGAAATTTGTGTGCTTTTTAATCTTGTGTTTCCACTGTATAAGGGCACTTGGAGAAATACCTTTCCAGAGAGAAGAGCTGTGCTTGTCTGATGATGTAAACCTTGCATCTAGATATTGAGGTATGAGGGTCTGCCTGACAATGCCCAGAGGTCTTCTATTTTTATAATAAACTAGTTATTGGCACGGGGAGGGTGGACAGGCCATTTAGCCCTATATCCACTGTCTTTATAAAATGCTTTCCCCGTTTGTATTCTATGGAATTGTAACTATGCTTATTATTTTATTCTTATGCATTATGCTGATAGTACTGGCACGTGTACTGTATCTTAGAGCACGATAGTTGAAATAAACTTTTTAAACTATACTGTGTCTCTCATTACGCACGTTGTGGACAGGTATGAGTGAGTTATGAAAGGGCGTCCTTGCTCCCGCGAGTCCTGAGAGAGAGAGACCGTGTTCTGGGTTGTCTAATCATTGGTAGCTGCGCTGCTAATGAGACGCTAATGCTAGTCGGATTGGGATTGTGGGTACTAAGGTGTATGGTTGGCTCACCACTATGCTCCGAGGTCCTATTATCCTGTGCATAGCTCTGTGTATGTGCAGAATCCCTACAACATGGCGCCACCAATGAAGTGGGCTGCTTATCTGCGAGACGCTTGAGTAGTTCTTGTGCTTGTCCACAACTCCCTTCACGGACGCTTCCAGAGACGTGTGTGAAGGTGGTACCTCCTATATTAACGTTTTTATAGGTTCTTTCAAGCTTGAAGTTGTTAAAAGGTGTTTAAATATAACCCTATATTGTGCTGCCTCTTACTACTAGGTTGTCGAATATTTTTAGCCTTAAATGGCTGTCCAAATTGCGGCACATAGCCGCGCAGCGCTCAAAGCTCATTTAGCAGCGTATGGAGTGCCTGACGCGGGTGTCGATCTGATCTTTGTGGTACAAGCGGATCCTGCTTACCACTTCGAGGTATTTTACTCTTGGATCACCTTTCCGGCGGTAGATGGGAATGATAATTTGTTCCATCAATATACAGAAACCGCTCTTCCTAATCTTTATAGACCTTATCGGAATCTTGAAGTACCGCTCACGGCATGGCAACACCGTGTTTGGTTTGATGGCGCCCTCCCCAACCGATTACCTCGGTACGTTTAGGCCCCTTATCGATTGAAGGGGCCACTTGGCCTGTTTTGGCCGGGTATACCCCACATCCGCGTTATATGACGTTTCCAGTCGCTGACCTGCGTAATTTGCATTCGTCTTTGATACGTGTGCATAGAGCTTTAGTACAGTATGTTACAGGCAACATTCAGGCAGCCCCGCCTGGAGTTGCAGCGCATCCAGCTGGACCAGGCGGTGTAACCATAAGTCCCGTCATGGTTAATTCGATGATGGGCAAGCGCCCACAAAACAAGGAGATTTACCTTATTGGCTTGCAGAGAAATTTGACCAGCTGGAGGCAGTTTTTCCTAATACTTCTCCTGTGGAAAAACACAGGATTTTGACGATTAGTTTGTCAAAAGATTTAATTCCCGAGTTGGCAGATTGCAACAACTGGGGTAAGGTATTCGCAGCAGTATATGCGAAGTGTTTCGGCACTCCTTCCATGATAGTTCTCCCCTCTGTAATTAAACGAGTACAGGACGAGCATGGCCCTGAAGCGGCTGTGGAGTTAGGGATGAGACTAGTGGGAGTGTTCGATGTAGTGGCTGACCTAATCCTTGCTAATGTCAAGGGTGATGCAGTTAACTTTCAAGTAGCTAATGCTTTGGCTTTGATCCCAGAACCAGACAAGCCGCGCGAATTACCGAAAATTATTGCACAGGCTTACAAAACCATAGGCCGCAATAGCCTGGGAGTCAAGCCTTTTGCTAAAACGCAAACACAATTACAAACTCAACCAAAAACTCAATCTGAGAAAGATGAGAAACTGTTCTTTACTAAAAAGAGCTGGAGGTTGAAAAAACAGGGCAAGCAACAGCAGAAGAAACCAGGGTCGCGAGGCGCATCCCCGGTTTCCGTAGCTTCTGAACGCACATATGATTTGCGCGATAGAGCGAGAATAAAATCTCCCGAGAGATTCCAAATCCCTGATAAGCGTTCTCCTCGTTCTCCACAGGCACCAACGTCCTCACAGACTGGTGGAGGAGATCGCCAGGATAGAGGCAGGGGTCGTGAGGCTCCACAGGGACGAGACCAACCTCGACAACAAGTACGAGGGCAACCAGAAGAATTTCAACGTTCTCGCCCACAGTTTCAGAAGAAAAAAGTTGCAGCTGTAACAGCGAGGTATGCAACAGACGTTGAGAACGAGACTCCTGAATTGGACGTGGGCAGTGACGCTCCTAGACAGCGCCGCGGAAGTTACCATAGTGCGAGAGGCACTGCGTCCTCATGTGGAGGCGACAGCAACTGAAACATTCATTACTGTCAAGACAGCTGACACCCGAGTGGCACCCCCTGACAGACTATATAATATAGTCATTCAAATTGAAGGTGACATACAGCGTTTTATTAAAGGGATTTTTTGGGCAAATCTGACCTCTTCTTACGATATTTTGTTAGCTGAGGCGGATTGGCCGCCCCCATTTGTGATTGCTGCGCGTAGAGGGGAGGAGGTAATCCTTCCGAGCTTTTCTCGTCATGTCCCCAAGGACAAAGCGGAGGCTCTCGCAGCTGAGTGGGCTGTGTCCCTGGCTCCGGCGTCATACCGCAACCACGTGGGCTGGGATGAAGATTCTCCCCCCCATGATATTCCTTTGCGGTCGCTGCCACAGCCACAACCCCAATTTCCCATCAAGCGGGAAGCTAAAGGTCTCGTTTCCGATATTCTGACACAGTTGGAATATCAAGGAGTAATTGAAACATGCGTATCATCAATGAATAATCCCCTTTTCGCGGTTTCTAAACCCGATGGATAGTACCGCCTAGTTTTGGATTACCGGCATTTGAACTCTCATTGTCGGACCTTTGCGGTGCAAAATACACACTGTTCTGCGCTTGTAGACAGTCTTGTTCGTAAAAAATATAAAACGACACTTGACCTATCCAATGGATTTTACACGCACAACTTGTCCCCGGAGTGCTGCCAATGGAGCGCTTTCACCTCCGGTGGTAAACAATTCAAATTCCGGTGTTTACCCATGGGCTACAAGAACAGTCCGGGTGTATTCGCCGCCCGTGTTGTCTCTTTGTTGGACAACATAGACCCAGATGCGTGTTCGTACGTCGACGATATTTACCTGACAGACGACGAATTATACCCGCATCTTTCCAGAGTTGACCGCATTATTCTTGAATTTGCGGTCCTAGGATACAAATTTAATTTTGCCAAATCACACATTGCAGAATTTACCGTTTTGTTTTTGGGCTATGAGCTCAACAATGAAGGTAAGGGCTTAGCATCCCATTTCTTGGAGAAATGCGCGATCTTGTGCCCTCCAACTACACTGAAGAGGCTTCAGTCATTACTGGGTTTTCTAAACTCGGGCGTACTTACATTCCCGAATATGCCCAGCGTATCAAGCCTCTTTATGCCTTGATACAACCTAACTTTTCGAAGTCATGCTGGCTTCCCGAGCATTCCTCTATACTGCAATCTTTGCAGTCCGATCTACTTGAATCTAAATTCTTGTTGACTCGTGACAACCACACCAACCTGGTGATTAGAATCATTCCAGGGACAGTGGGTTTCACTTACTTAACCTTTAACGAAGGTGACACAGTACCGATTGCATACAAGTCACATCTGTACACTTCTGCAGAGATGTGGTTTTCCTCTGTGGAGAAAGTTTTGACTGCAGTGCAAATGGCGATCCTAAAGGAACGCGCACTGGCACAGGGAAAACGCATTTTGGTGGTAACACCATATCCTGCCCTTGAGGCAGTGACAAAGGCAAGTGTACCGAACTCAAAAGCGTTGCACCCCCGTGGGATACAATGGGCTACATCTCTGACATCTCCGGATGTCACGTTTATCTTTGATTCCTCACTTCAGACACAGGAGTTCCTACAGTATGAATTTGTTCATCCTCCTCCTTTGTCTTTGCTACCGCTTGAGGAGTACGAATGTATTATCTATACCGATGGTTCGGCACAACCGGCCACGGGTTCCAAGCATGCTTATTCAGCAGCATGTGCTATTGTTGCGGGTACTATGGTGAACGGTGAGTTCAAACAGACTGTAGTGCACACTCAGGCACTAGGAGACAGTACTGCACAATTGGCTGAGCTGCGTGCTTTGGTGCTCGCACTTGAGTTCGCTAATCCTGATGTGACCACTCTTATTGTATGTGATTCTTACTACTGTGTTCAGTCTTTCAATGACAATCTATTCTTTTGGTCACAAAATGACTATAGAGATGCTAAAGGCAACACAATTAAGCATAAGATGCTTTGGGTTCGAGTGGCAGATCTTAAACAACGTCTGCCTCTCACACATGTGATTCACACCCTTGGCCACCAGCGTGTGGGCGCACACGCTGTCGGTAACGGTTTGGCTGACAAGCTGCCAAATCAGCAGTAGCCACGTGCTCAGTAGCAGCAGTTACAAGATCCATGACTAAAATCGATAAAGATATTTTGGCAGCTATTGCTGCGACAACAGAAGGTGCGAATTACCCACGGGGTTTCCCTTCCAAATACTCTTATCAATTAGGTCCCGAACAGGCTCCTTACGTAAGAATTCCCGACGTTGGTGATCGGCTGATTCCCAACGCGGACCGCAGACTTTCCTTGATAACTGCCGCACACGAAGGCATGGCTTTGGCTCATGCTGGCGTGTCTGCGACGGTTTCCATCTTGCAGCAGCATTACTGGTGGCGTGGTTTATATAAACAAACCCGTACTTATGTGCTTTCTTGGGACGTTTGTCAGCAAATTAAGCCTTCCACGGTTACGAGGCCACCACAGACACAGCTCTGCATTTCTAACAGACCTTTTGGGTGTGTTTACCTGGATCACTGCGGTCCATTTTCTTCTGACACTGCATATAAGTACATCTTGGTTGCAGTGGATTCGTGCACACGTTTCATCTGGGTCTGGCCACAACGGAGTGCTGACGCTCGAAATGTCATCAGGGATTTGCGCGTCTTTGTGGGAATTTTCGCCGTGGCACCTTCCATTCTGACCAAGGTCCAGCGTTCGCCTCTAAGACTTACAAGGACGCAATGGGGTCACTGGGGGTGCAGGTGAAATTTTCGTCTCCATATCGGCCTGAGGGCAATTCGATTGTTGAACGAATGAACCGTGACTTAAAGCAATCCTTGACAGCTAGAGTCTTAGGTACTGGCAGGAACTGGCTGGCCCACTTGTATACCGTACAATGTGCACTTAATAATCTCCCTAGAAGACCTCTGGGTGGGCGGACCCCATACGAAATGCTCTTTGGCATAAGAATGTTTGTTAGAAAACTTGATGCATAAAATATGATATATGCGGTGCACTCCTGTATATTACTGTTTAAACAAATCCCTTTTTTTTTAAATTTGTCTAACCTAACGGACTAGGTTTTGGTGTGCTACGCAGTATTTGTGGGCTGCATGTCCCACATGTGTGAGAATGAAGAAAGTCAAGTAACACTATTTTCATTCACGTTTCTTATGCATTTTTTATTCCTGTTATTTTCAGGTTGTTGACCTGTAGCGCATCCTTATCAGCTTATCAGTTCTCCTGTGTCATTTCATTATATGTTAACACTCAGTTATTTGACCGGTAGGTTCGTTTACGGCATCTGCCTGATTTTTTCACTTGCACTCAATTCTTTTCTCCGCACTTTCTTTTTGTACGTGATCCGCAATATGTAGCACCAGGTGGTAGCTCTTGGCGAGTCGTCATTTTCTTTGTTGGGGGCAATAACTAGGATGACTCTACAGTAACATTGATTGGTGACGGCAACTCTTCCTCCTTTCATTCCTTTCTCCTCATTTTCTTCTCCAACTTCTATTATGACCACCACGATACGTACTAAATTAGGCAATAGGGTGTCTCACCTTGGTAGCTATGTGGTAACTTTCTTGGCAAGTTTTTTTCAAAAAATTGAGAGCCATGCAGTTAATATTCATTTGTACATATATTTTTTTGTATTACAGTGGCCCCCGAAGAAGGGACATTGTCCCGAAATGCATCGGGCTATTTTTGACTGTTTGCGTATAACTAACATTGTTAAATTGTGAAATGCATTTAGGTTGAACAACCTTGTATTAGTTCAAAAGTCATACCTGATCATGTAATGTTAACATTTCTTGATGCTTTACATGATACAATTATTATTTGACATTTTCAATAAGAAAAATTATTGAACATAATCAATTTGAAGCTTGTTCATGTTTTTGTACAAACATTTTGTTTTAAAGCATTAGGTATACAGTTTGATGATTTAGTCAACATTTATTTAAGCTTGTTGAACACACATTGTAGTGCACGCAGTTTGTCATGTAAAGTGTTACTTGACTTTCTTCATTCATAAGAATGTTTGTGCCTGACCTTGATGGTCTAGACATGGCGGCGCAATCTGCAATCTTTGACGTAGATAATCATTCTACTATGTTACAGGACTTACAAGAAGCCCGAGACAAACTAGCGATCGAACATTTACCTTCAGCCACAGACGCTGCGCTGCAGATTCCAGTTGCCGGCTGGCTTCCGAAAGTTGGAGACCTGGTCCGAGAGAAGGTGGAGAACAAAAAAGAATTTGGCCCCTCTTATCGTGCACCGGTTGCAGTCCTTGGCTTGAAGGGTACTCGTACAGTCATCTTACCACCGCTTCCTGGTCACAAGGAAAACAGATACATCTCAGTGGAAAATGTCAAGCTACAACATCTGGCCGATCCTGAATAGTGTAACACCAGCGGTCTCTTGTCCAGTCATTTCAAGGACAAATGTTTGTGGTCTTCCAGCCCGAACGGTCACTGATGTTGCCATTGAGATGGTAGATTTGCCTGATCGCCTGCTCAACGACCCGGATTCCCCCTGCAACGAGGAGACCGAGTACACCTACCCCGCCACCGAGTCCGTGGCTCATCTACCAACAATGCCACTGAGCCCAACACGTTATTCCTTTGACTCGGATTCCACCTCAGCACTTATCCCGTCCAGATTCAGCATTTTTGTATCCTGGTTCAGAGACAATTTTTTAATCCCACCATGGACATACATCTGGTTGGTACTTTTCCTGATTTTTCTGTTCATGTCCATTGGCTTTGTGACAGTTTTTTCCTACTCATCAATGGTCACTATTTACCAGAACGTTCTGCTGTGAACTGTGTCGCTGGAACTTTGGCTCCGCATTCTTCATCTCACATCATGAAGCGTGATCACACATTTGTGAACATTACAGCAGTTCCAGTTGCTGATGGCATCGTATGGGATGCGGTAAATTTCCAAATTCATGGCCCAACTGAGATTATTAATGTACCAAATGTCCTCCGTGTTTCAATGGGTGATGTTGTTAAAAGTAATATTCATTCTGACGATTGGGATGTACATGCCGTTGAATCATTATTTGCTGATCTGAAATATTATGCTGCATTCAATGCTGAGGATCTATATTTAAATTCTGCAAGTTATGCCGACTTATATTGTTACCAGCATTGGGGCAACCACTTTCACCATAAACCAAGTACCCTTCGGGGTCCTTTTAATTACACCCAATGGGAACATTGTCCGACCCCTTTGCCAGGTAGTTCCCAGACTCTTAGGAATAAGTTTACTTATTTTACTGATTTTGATAGATCAAACCCTGGGTCCTATTATTTTAAATTAAACACATCGTCCACTCAGAAAATGATGTTGACCCACACCAAATTGCTGTATTCTGGTTCCTTTTTGAATGCCTTAGCTGTGGGTGGGTATGAACATTGGCGGGATACCATTGATTTGAAATCTATTTGGGGCTCCAAAGCATGGCAGGTGCAAGTCACAGAAGCATTGCACCGTGCTTGTCTCATTCCGGCCCAGATTTTATTTTTAAATCAAACCATCTATCAAACAACATGTTGGGGTTTGGCAACGTCCAAACAATTAAATGCCCCATCCATTCCTGTATTGTCTTCCACTCCCAACGACAGCTTGCACTTCAATTTGTCCCTTACCGGTTTGCAAGTTTTGTTTCAGAACAACTCGTTTAATATCTCTACGTTTGGTCAGTCGCCCTGGTTGGCTTGGCCCATAGCATCTAATGCCTGCCAACTGCGTTTTCATGACAGGGATCCTGGCTACAAACAGGATAGGCCGGACCCCAGGTTTTCTGACTCTCGTACTGTTACAACGTATTCTGTTGGTAAATTGTGTAAACAGTGGTTGCAGCACTCTTCCTTAGATTCTGTTAAACAACATTTATCCCTCCTATCAGGCAACATTGATCTGTTAGATTTTGTGCTGGGGCCTCGTGGTCCTCGACCTAAGAGATTCATTTACGAAACTTACAATGAACTCTGGAAGCTTTCACAAATCGAAGCTGCTTCCCGTCTTTGGAAATAGATCAAGCAAATCTAGAAAAGGTACTTGCTGTTGTTGACAATAGTATTAATACCCTGTCTTCCCGCATTTATACGTTAGAGAATATTATTTCCTCTGTTGTTGATATTGTACAAGATGATGTTTCTGTGTTGTATCATGGTCAAAATCAATTGCGTTCAGTAATGCAGTTTGCATGGACTATGCAAACCCTTAAAATGGGGAAAGTTCCTTGGCACTTTTTGAACACCTCTGCCTTATTCTTACCTTTTAATTTGACTGAAAAACAGCAGTTCATGTCCATGAAGGATGCAGAATACACTCTGTTACATATCGAGAAAATAGAGCCCTTACCATTCTCAGTTGCAGAATTAGATTCTGCTGTGTGGTTAGTACACGGGGTAATCGCTTTGCCTTTTTCTTTATTTGAGTTCAGTTCCTGCATGAAACATTATCCTGTTGGCCGATTTCAGCCTTTAGGCAGTGCTTTCCTGCATGAACTTTGGTCCCTGCCTTTCATGTATAAATGTCTTAGGGACGGGAAGGAAGTTTTTCTCACGGGGGAGTCATGCGATTCTACTGTGGGTCATTCCCTTGTTTGCAAACACATTAGAGTACACGGGGCCTGTAATGTTTCGGCTCCGAATCTTGCTTGTGTTTTAAAGGGCATTCCTGCTCCTTCTATATCTCCTACTTTCACTGTGCTTGCAAATGGTAGCTATCTCCTTCTAATCAGGACTGCTGCGGCATGCTAGCCGGCATACCCTATATCGTTACCGTTTCCCACAGGGTTGTCTGCTGCAAAAATGTGCTTTTTCCTCCTCCGCACGACTTCGTAGATAGTTCCATTTGGCCTTCCATTCCAACTTTGAAGGCAGATTTCAATAAATTGAGCAGAATAAAGGCGCTATTATTGAATCAGGAGGTTATGCTCACATCCGCCCGGGAGACATTCGTTCTCCAGGTGGCGAGCACCCATAGTGAGATACAGGCCCTTTTGAACACAAACCTCCCACAGCATTTCGGTGAACTGATTCACCGTGTTTTTAATGCATCGCGCACTGAAGGACTTGTGCACTTTTTTAAAGTTGTGGGTTCGGGCCTTGTTACCTTCTTTCAAACTATCTTTGGTGTGATACCGGCTTTTATTCATTCCATTTTTTTCAGCGTCTTTGGCGGCTTTCCGTTGATCCTCGCCTTGGCGGCTGGTATATTACTTTTGGTCTGTTTGCTACGCAATGGCTGCACTTCATGGAGCCCTCCTCGACCACGGTCGCCTTCGGCTGCTCCGTGAGCGCCTCCTCGCCGGCTTCGGCGTCCTGCCATTGGCGACACTTGGGGTGTCCTACAGTCTTTCTTTTCGCTTTGCGTATTTCATTTGCGTGCAACCTGTGATGTCTTGCATCCGATGTCCTTTCTCATGGTCCTTGGATTATTGCCTCTCCAATATGTCTCTGTCCCACCCGGATTTTGTCCAGTTAATGGGTCCCTTAGAAGCCCATGAGCGGGACTGTTCCGGTGCTGGCTATATGGCGCGTGCAGCTGCACTTGGAATTTTGGCACAATGGGATGAATGGGCGGCTGCTCAGAATCTCCTACAACGAAGCTATATTGAGTATCACGCAAGTTGTCCCGCAATGCTGTTCGCTGCTCCCTCTTGTCAGGACCATGAATGCAGTTTTGATTTACTGGACTGGATGGCGTCTCTTTTTTCTGACGATTCCAACGATGTCCTTTTGGAAGGTGTGGCGATTTTCTGCACTTACACTCTATTGGATTAGAGGGCCTCCACGTTTGGCGTCCTGCCACACTGGATTGTTTTTTATTTTTTGTTGGTGGATTTCTTTTTTGTCCCACTCATTGTCCTTCATTGTGGACTATTCCAAAACAGACGTTTCCGTTCTGCTCCATCAATTTGAACTCTGTCTTCATCCTATGTCTTCACCTATGGACTGACCAGGGGAGGGTGTTGTGTGGTTTGTGGCCTCATGGTCTGCCTTGCTTAGTTAGCTTGGGCCTGGCTGCCATGATGCCTTTTTTGCACACGTTACTTTGTGATTTTGTTTTTCCAGCCTCTGCTTATGCCCGGCTATGTTAGACCTGTCTGCATTTCTGCCTTTTACCTTTTCTCCTGTTCCCTGTGGGCTACATCTGCACAACATGTACAAGGTCGAAAAACAACGTCCCTTGTTCTTGCTGATCTGGCCAGTCCCTCGCACCTAGACATAACACCACGTACAGCTGCAATGGAGAAATTTGTGTGCTTTTTAATCTTGTGTTTCCACTGTATAAGGGCACTTGGAGAAATACCTTTCCAGAGAGAAGAGCTGTGCTTGTCTGATGATGTAAACCTTGCATCTAGATATTGAGGTATGAGGGTCTGCCTGACAATGCCCAGAGGTCTTCTATTTTTATAATAAACTAGTTATTGGCACGGGGAGGGTGGACAGGCCATTTAGCCCTATATCCACTGTCTTTATAAAATGCTTTCCCCGTTTGTATTCTATGGAATTGTAACTATGCTTATTATTTTATTCTTATGCATTATGCTGATAGTACTGGCACGTGTACTGTATCTTAGAGCACGATAGTTGAAATAAACTTTTTAAACTATACTGTGTCTCTCATTACGCACGTTGTGGACAGGTATAAGTGAGTTATGAAATGGCGTCCTTGCTCCCTCGAGTCCTGAGAGAGAGAGACTGTGTTCTGGATTGTCTAATCATTGGTAGCTGCGCTGCTAATGAGACGCTAATGCTAGTCGGATTGGGATTGTGGGTACTAAGGTGTATGGTTGGCTCACCACTATGCTCCGAGGTCCTATTATCCTGTGCATAGCTCTCTGTATGTGCAGAATCCCTACAACAGTTCCTTCCTCGCGGTGATTCTCTCCCAAATCCGCTTTCAGTGCTTTTGAGGGGGCTTCCAGTTATGCACCGCATACATCAACCATGGTAGCCGGATTCCAGGAAGCTCCTGATCGAGGGCGTGTTGGTCACTGCCGCTTTCCAGCAACACGGCTCCTACACGAACACCAACTCCAGTTTTCCGTTTCCCTGGATGCCAACACAAGGACTCTGGTCGTAATTTATAAAAGATTCTCTTTTATTATTATTATTTCAATGTCTGGTAACGCGTTTCGCCTGTTTCCACAGGCTTGCTCACACCAATAACGCCATTGCCATTACTTCAATTTAAAAACAGTGAGTATCCGATCACGTGGTTTGCTTTTTCCAATACAATGGAAAACAGACTACATCACACACCATGTTGAATTCAATCAGAATGAAATACTTGCCGTGTAACAGAATTTCAAAACAATTTAAAACATTTCATCTTCATGTTTTACATTTGCATGGCCATCTGGATTTCTGGCAGAGCTCAAAATTATATTTATTTGGTTTTTTCTGAGTTTCCCCATAAATTTCATTTTGTGATCAGCCAATATTTTTTCTGGCGAGTGCCTTAATGTATTTAAGCGCCTTGTTAGAGTTCCTTAAAATACTACGGCATGCAGAATTGGCAATAGATATAAAGTGCAATTGTCTTTATAAAAACATATTAAAATTCATATATTTTGTAAATATTGCAATCATTTAAAAAACCTCTGTAAAATTATATTCTTTCTATTGAGGAGAATTTTTATCCATTTTCAATTGCCTTTTGTAGTTTGGATCAAGTACTAGTGCACCATGTATTAGTAACTCAGATTTTCTTACCTAAAACACATTCATTTATATGCTTAATCATGCTCAAAGGGGTATCACATGCTATTGTAACATTAGAACAATGTACGGTCAGTCTCTAAAGTGCTAGTGCAATGTGCAAAAATTTCAATGTGCAAATATTATTAATACAGTACATCGGCAATTCAGTGCAATATGTAATAAAGTGCAAGTGCTTTTTACCGGAATTAACTTAAATTCATCATTGAGTCTAATAATGTGAACCCCATTTTTCCCTATGAAAATCTGCAGGTGCTTGTTGGTTTGGTGCCATATATACATATATCCCAACCCCTTCCCCTGTCCTGAGCTCTAAAAAATCGCCCACAGGCCATAAAACTACCCCTCTCCCAGACCCCAGCCTGAGCCCTAAACCGGCCCCCTAAGCCCAAAACACTACCCCGATCCCTGCGCCCTGCCCTGAGCCCTAAAATGGCCCCCTGCCCTGAGTCCTAAAACGGCCCCCAGTCCTGAAAACTGTCCCTTACCTCCCACCCTGAGCCCTAAAACTACCCCCCCTGAAAACTAGCCCTCCCTCCTGAAAACCAACCCCCCCACCCTGAGTCCTGAAACAGCCCCCAGTCCTGAAAACTGCCCCTTCCTCCTTAAAACTACTCCCTGAAAACGAATCCCCCTGAAAATTCCCCCCTCCCCCTGATAACTAAAGCCCTACTTACCGCGCCCCGGTCATTCCTCTCCTTCTGATCCTTCCTGCATTTCTCCCCGCCTAGCCGGTCTCTGGAACTAGACCGCTGACTGCCTTAACCACGCATATGCATGGTTCAGGCATATGCATGGTTAAGGCTTGTGCGTTGTTAAGGCAAGTGGTGTTCTGCTTGAGTGGTAGCAGCACGCGTGGCTTAGCTTGTGTGGTTAATGCCATTTCCCATTGCTATATAGTGTGCATGAAGGTCAACAGTCCCATAAAATGCAAAAACGCATAGCTCACGCAGTGAAGCATGGGACTGGTAGTCTGTTACAGTAATATTAAAAAAAGGCTAACGTTCACCAATGGATACTGCATCGACAATAGATGATCACAATTTACTTATCTCAACACAGTTTCTTTTGTATCAATCAAATTGTTACGATTTGTGGGTTTAGAGGTTTGAGAACACACACAATAAAACACCACTAAGGAAATAGAAAGGCAATTCAAAATACAGTGTTTGTGGTTCCTCCAAAGGAAGGGGAAAGTGTCTCAGGTTCTTACAAGGTGTGGGAGACACAAGGGTAGGCCACTGACCTAGCGGTGTTGAAGAACAAAGGGCTTTTGAGCCTGGGTGGCACAAGGAGTTTACAATTGACACCAAAGGTTATTGGATCTGGCTCTAGCTTGCTGGCGATTAGGGTGTTGGACCGCCACAACAGACCAAAATAAGAAAGGATGGTACAAAGAACGTTGCGCCTCCAGCCTTAGTCTCCTGCATTGTAGCAGTCGATCACTCAAGGTGCCCATCTCTGTGTGAGGTACGAGGGGCTCAATGGATACTTATGAAAATATGATGCTGTCCAAATGGAATCTTCAGCAGTCACGTCCATCTGGTGGTGAGGGGTCAAACAGACTCAGTGAATCTTCAGTAATGTAGAGATCCTAGGGCTGACTGGAGTTTCCAAGCAGGCTAGTATAGCTTCAGGCTGCCACAGGCTTAATCATAGCCACAAGGAAGTGGACAGCAAAGCAGGTACAAACTCTGGTATACAGCATCAGCATAGGGACCATACAGGTACATAGATGAGGCAGTTGCAGAGCAGGGTGTTTGGGCAGATGGCTGTGGCCAATCAGTGTATTGTGCAATTTAAAGGTCCAGTCATTCAGACTGTGTCAGAATTTCCCTTCTCACAGAGGAATCTGGGGTAGCAGAGGGCTCTGCCTGTGTGAAGGGGCTCTGGTCTATCCTCTAGGGTCACCGGTGAGGGGAAACCATACCCATTCCCTCCAGAAAAACGACAGAAAGGAAGAGCAGGAAGATATCAAGGATAGGATTATCCTCAGTGGGCAACAGTCATACTCCATCTGGAAAAGACCAGTTATGGGTATCCCTGACAAAGAGGGTGTGCCTGTAATGTTTATCAGTCCTTTAATTATATTTCACTCTTATAAGGTATGCTATAGGTAATGCTAGAGCTGACTCCATATAATGTTTCTAAAGAATGTATATATTAAAAACATAAACATGAAGGATCCTATTTTAGCACCAACCATTGAACCTCCAAAGTTTGGGGGAGGTCAACAGGCAACTCCCCTGGGTGAACCTAGGTACTCCAAAAATCATCACTTAACAGCCACTGGTCAAAATTTGCCCTAGGAGACTAAGGTGGGACTATCCTTTCACGTCTAAGGATCAGGAGACTAGTAAGGGTCTCCCAGTTCCATGCTTATCTAAGGTGCAACCTCAGGAACACTAACCTGATATTTGGGATGTCTTTAGGGATTGGGGAACTGTTGCCAAAATCAAAATTCAGATGGAGAACATTGGGGACAAAGGAAACAAGCATTGGCATAGCCAATAGGTCTCGGCTTTGGGACCTTATAAGACGGAATTACTGATCTTTGGCTACAGCAGCAAAACATGTAATGACTCCTGGTGGCCATCAGATCTAGGACCAGCACCCACTCTTTCCAACCAGGTCGGACACCTCGGAATAATCATTGGCAACAAGCTCACCATGAAATCACAGTTCAACCCCTTCTCCTCTGCCTATTTCCTCACTCTGTGCATGCTACATAAGATCTTCAAGAGGCTACCCCTGCACACAAGACACACTGTGACACAAGCCCTTATCACCAGCC
This sequence comes from Calotriton arnoldi, assembly GCA_963921515.1. Classification (NCBI taxonomy): domain Eukaryota; kingdom Metazoa; phylum Chordata; class Amphibia; order Caudata; family Salamandridae; genus Calotriton; species Calotriton arnoldi. Next base: position 335,879 of record CAWUFW010013239.1, read on the forward strand.
TACTGGACTACAGCAATCGCCGCACACCTTCTAAAGAGACTGCAGACCATACAGACTATTGCAGCCGGACTTATCCTCAGCCATCCCCGATGAACCCACATCACACTCAACCTTAAAAACTCCACTGGCTCCTCGTACCAAAGAGATGCCAATTCAAGCTTCTGACCCACGCACACAAGCTCTACACAACCAAGGCCCGCCTACATTAACCATCGCCTGAATTTTCATCAACCGTGAGAAAACTACGCTCAACCTCCCTTTCACTTGCCCACACTCCCCCGCATCTACCGAAGCAGAAGTGGAGGACGCTCCTTCTCCCACATTGTAGCAAAGACCTGGAACAGCCTCCCCACACACCTCCGGACCTTCCCCTCACTTCCGGAATTCCGAATCTCCCTCAAGACCTGGCTGCTCGTATAAGCCTCCGGGGACTGCAAGCACCTGTACACCCTATCGGGTGATTAGCCACACTTTAGGAATCCTGATTCATTGATTGTAAAAGTGTTTAGCCACGCAGCACAATATCCTAGGCACTGCAACATCTACTGTTAAGAGTCTGCATTATTGTGTATGAGATGGCAGTGTACACCTCACATGTTGTGGGGCTCTCCCACTTCATGCTGGTCAATGGGCGTAGGCTTGCCTGCTTGCCGGCAAAAGTGCCACAAAGAAAAACTAGATCACATTGGAAACAATAACAAAATGTGCATTTACTTGTAAAGAAATGCACGTTCAAAAAAATGAAAGCGTGTAATTAAATAGGCAGTAATCTCGAAAGATTAAACCATGAGTAGACAAAAATATGGTTGTGTAATAAGCTTGCAACTCATGACCGCAGAGCACAGACACTTTAAAAAATTATAAAAATTGAGAAAAGGTAATTATTTTAGTCGCCGAATTCTTGAGGATCACACAATGCAACAGCTGCCTTCATATGGAATTATTTTACATGAATGCTTACGGAGGCCACAAGATATCAAGCAGGAACCGAATATGTTTCCAGCAAAAAAGAAACACAATATCGAAAGCACACTGGAGATCTTCAGACTGCTGTATCTGTCCCCACCCCCACAGAACTGCACTCCAGGGAGCAGTTCATTTGGGATGAGTAGGGAAGTAAAAACCTCCGTTTGTTATATAAACAAGTAAATCAAGGCGCCACTCGGTGCGCAGTGTGATCCTAGACAGATGAGGTACAAAGACAGTTTGCATCCTTGTTCTGCATCAGGACCCCTACAGTTTACAGCCCAATCCTCGGCTACCCTCCTGGACCCCCCACACCACTTCAAATGACGTTTACATGTGGGACTTTAAAACACACCCTGATATTCTCGCTTATCAGAAGATTAAACACGCTTCCAGCTTTACACAGCACTAATTGCATATAAATTCCAGGCAGCACGGCTGTGGATGGACGCACCCTGCTGCAACCACAATTCAGCATTTGTTTGTTCGTTTTTCATACACAATGATAGACTTTCTTTTTTTGCTTTGCATTTTTTCACACCAAAAGTAACATGTTGCTTGCTAGACAAAGGTGTGGATTTCAGGCGCATCCCCTTCTAATTAAACACTTGGAGACAGGCTCTGAAGTGATGGGGTGCAGGTAGGTGGGGGGGCTGCTGGTATTGTCTTTGTGCAGTGAACTTTCGGGTGTGGACTAGACACCAAGCAAGGCTTGTTTAATCCTGCAATACACGGTTTACACACAGCGGGTGGTTAAGAAATGAAAGCCATGCCAGAGAGAAGGGCAGACCCTAGCCATTTGGACCCTCCCTTGCCCCAACCTTTCTTTAGAGTCTGAGCTGCAGCTTCCCAGCCACGGGCCCAATTAGGCAAAATGGACTCTCGCTCTCCCGCTGCACTGAAATTACTCACTGGCCTGCAGACCTGCGCTGCACTGGGTCTGCCCTGCGCACAGCTCAGCCCCACCTGCAGTGCTGCACAAGCTGGGCCTTTCTCTGGTGTGGCAACCCTTGGAAAGTCCCTGAAGTGACGCATCCGAGCTGATAATTAAAAGAGCCAAGGAGGCCTGGCAAGAGCGGGCATGCAGGCCCAGGGCCGCGAGAGGGACAGGGAGATAAGTGAATTCTGGTCTGTCACTGGACTGAGTGCTCCAGGGATAAGGGGGCATGGTAGTGGCTGGATGCCTTTAAGCTGGCACGACAAAGACGAGCTGTAAAGAAAGAAACAAGCGCGCGCGCTACGCCACGGCAGCAGGGGAGGGGGAGAGGAGGGAGCCTGCACGATTCACTTGCGGGGACGGCGGCGCCAGGAGCGATAATTGCTATCATATGGCGACGCTCGCTCCCGCAAGTGAATGCCAAACGTGCACGCGTTGCCATTGAAGGCAATGGAACGCGTGCACGTTTTAGGCTGAAAAGCCGAATCGATGGCAAAAGGTCTTTTTGCCTATGCAGCGCATGCGCGCTGCGTAGGTGAGACCTAAAAATGGCACAGGAACCAGCCACTTAGGTTGTGCGTACTTTCACCGTTACAGATTCTATCTGTTGCCCTTTTTATTTGCTCTCAGAGTGGAGCTGCTGCTGTATGTGAAATCCTCTATGTATGCTCCTCAGGCCTTCTCCTTCCTTTTGGAAGCCCCCCTCCCACACCATACACACACACATACACACTCGAACATACAATCATACGACTAAGTTATTTAATTAACATGTATATCATACTCTGAACATTGTACAAGCTTACATGTTCTTTCGCTCAGAAACAAGCACCATGATAATACTGTGTGCTCTTAAACAATCTACAACCTGCACACTCCTCCAGGGTAAGCATGGTCCAATTGGCATATTGGGCAATCAGCCAATGCTCAAATGGCTGGTCTGACAAGTCAGTTAGTGGAATGCTTGATTGGCTGTTTGTGGGCCTGTTTTATGGTCTGGTGGGCTGTTTTTTCTGTTGAATTTTGTATAACCATTGCCTGTAGCAAGTACAAATGCATGCGGTCTACCATACCTTTCAAATCGCCTATACGGCATGTGTTTATAAGTTCAAAACTGCCCTGATTTCCAAATTTAAGGCACGTTTTTAGCTATCTGATTCATTAATGGAGGTTACTTTTATTTTTGTTCCCAGGCCTATTTTGTGCCCCAGTGCGACTATGCGTGGGATATGGTGCCATTGGCCACCCATTGAGGAGCAGGTCAAGTGGAAAGCTCTGTGTGTGGCCCACTGAGCCTTTTATAATTCAATCCCATCTTTAATTTTAGAGATACGTGCCCAGAAGGTAACTACGTTCGGCAGATTCTATTCTTCTTGTTATGTTATTTTATGTTATATGCTTGTTTATAAAGTGCAACGTACACAGGGACTTCTTGACGCTGTTGAAGTAGCTTATTGGCCGAACCGGTTCAAATGGAATGAAGGAGAACAAAAAACGATAGGGGGAAACAATAGTAGGGACAATGGAAATTGTGGGATTTGTAGAAGAGAGTAAAGTTAAGAGCTTAGGAAGTTAGACATTATGCAAATAGCGGGTCATACGCTTTCTATGAAGGTTCAGTAAGGAATATTCCTAACGCAAAGGTAGAGGAAGAGTGCACCATGCCTTTGCCGCAGCATCGGTGAAGGCTCCTTCTCAGAATGTGGAAGTTGTTGCCTTTGATCCTCTAGCAAGACTTGCTGAGCTAAAGTAGTGTGAGAGAAGGTGCGTAGAGGCTGATCTTTGAGACTGGTACCTCTTCATTACAAAACCACATCATTTGTACATCAAGCTTCAACTCTATGTACGCGTGTGTCAACTGAACGTATGCGTTTTCTCTGTTTATGCCCACAATGTGAGAAACAGTGCTCTTACAAGTGATGTCTGTCAGCTAAATTTAAGTCAGAATAAACTGGAATTACCATTTGGTCTGATTTCAATGTGTCATCGTATTTAAACACAGGCGGCGCAAATATGTTTATCACAATAAAGCATGCCCTACTGCCTTTGCCAATGCAGGGATAAAGTAGCAAAAGGGGAATTTATCTAAAATTGTATCCAGCATTTCTCAATAGAATGCATATAGAATTTAAAGAATTGAATACCACAAACAGCATATGTTTAAGTGTACTTTTCACATGGAAAATAGTCCCTCGTGCATTACAATAAAGGCCCTTTCTGGAAGGCGGTATGATACACCAACTAGCCACTAACATGAGGTGAGAGAGTATATTCCTTTGGGTGGAACCAAGGCATAGTCTATGAATATTATTTATTATATATTTTGTAAATTTGGTAGAATATGTCTTGCAGACAGCTGTGCTGGCAAGCCAGACCTAAAAAAGAAACATATACAAAGTACAACATGTGCAACAATTAGGGAGAGGAGTCACAAAATCACTGCAACCAACCTTTACTCCTGCTCTCAGAATACGGTGTTGTTGATGGATGTATATAATACCCCAAAGAGCTCCGTGCATCATAGATCCTACATCCAAATGTATGATCTTAAATTAGGAATATTTTTCATGTAGTTTTCATTAATAGTCTATATAAACAGTACAAGTGAGCCATTTTCGAAAAGAGACATAACCAGATTATTTTATTCTTTATGCCAATATGTCCAACAAAGTGGGTCATCTCATGCTGTGTTAACCTCAAATATGTCGACCTGTTTCAGCCGACCCAGAAAAATAACAATGAGCTTTTAACATGGCCAACAGTTTAACACAGCATACATCAATCAGCATAGATGCGAATATATACAAAATAAAAATTCAACACAAGTATTGCGTTTTGTGTTAGATCCTTCATACACATTGCAGGTCTACCCTGGTGTGGGTGCTCTGGTTGGAGCTGTGGAAGACCAGTACATTTTATTTGAGGGCATCCACTACTGCATAAACTGTGGTGTGCAGTCGCAAATGAACAACTGTAAGATTGGCCTTTTTTTGGGTTGTGGCATCCATTGTCTATGTGTTAGGTGAGCACCCGGGGTTCTTACTAACATGTGCAATGTCTGCTGATGGGTACAATAGACAGATACCTGTTGCATCAGCATGCTTTGTTTTCAAAATGTTGGTTTTGCATGTAAGTGCGCCTACTTCAAAAAGGTTCTCACCAACATAGGTAGATGTCCCATCGGAGCAAGATGGTGTTCCATTCGGGGTTACTAGCTTTTCCATTGGTATTCTCAAGACTCAAATTAGCAAGAAAGTATCTTTGTATCCGTTTTAGTGTAGTGTGATAGTACCTGCAGGAACGAAGCCAGTGTGTGTACGAATGGGTGGGCGAAGCTTGTAGTCCATGTCTTTCTTCCTTGTCGGGGCTTATTTTCAAGCGTCACTTTCAGGCCACCCCCGAAGCTCAAGCTGTTAAGATGAATTTGGTACAACGTAGAAGTGCACACACTTTGTGCATGTGTGTGCATGGTTGTTTATAGGTGCAAGACGGCATATACTTAGTGGGGGCACTAGACCAGATACTAGCACGGTTCGTGGATGCTTCTTCAACTTTCAGGCACCACTGCAGAAGAAAGAGTCTGCATTTTTGGGGGCTCCCTATTAATCGATTTTTTTTTCCAGGTTTTGTGTGTGCTCTCTAGCTACTGCGAAGCCACAGTGAGGCTGTACCATTTCTGGAGCAGGAGCTGTGCCTTTCGGTTGAATCACACAAGGAGAGATGGCACATTTCGTAAAATAAATTCCATGCCTTAAACGGGACATTTCCAGAGGAGTTTTACTCTTTCATCTCATGCTAGTTGTCATTTGTTTGGGCCCCCAGGTGTGCAATGGTCGGGCACTAATTTGAGTACCTGGAAGGGCTGGCTTTTGGCATGTGTGAACTGGGCCAAGGCCCATGGCGCCAACCTTTAGAGGGGCGCACTGACCTGTCTACATGAAGCTTTTGCATGCAGCAGCATCCCACTGACCTGGCTCCAGTGACTCTGCATAAACTGATTTTTATATTTTTTCTTTTCATCGTCCCGTCATCAGCACCCGACAACGCCTCCACCACACCCAACGGATACAAGTTAATCCACTGTGACCATGTCAACAAACACAGAGGTGGAAAGGCAATCATCCACAAAGAATCCATCAGTTGCACAGCCGCCACCGACAGTACCACCCCCATCATGGAACATCTCAACTTTCAAATCAATACCAACGGCATAACGACAATCAGAGGCATTTTTGCCTACAGACCCCCAGTACCACGCCCCGCCTTCTGTGCAGCCAACTCCGACTTCCTCACCTCTCTAGCCATCAACTCGAAAGACTTCATCCTCTTGAGGTGCCTCAACTTTCATCTCGATGACCCCAACGACACCAACACAACCAACCTCCTCGAGAGCATGAACAGTCCTCGGCCTCTCACAACTGGTCACCGACCCCATGCACACCGCCGGACATATACTGGACCCTATATTTTCAGCCAGTGACAGAATCAGATGCAGCCACATCTCCGAGATCACCTGGTCTGACCACTCAATTGTTCTCTTCCACATCACAACTACCCTTGATGTCCCCACCAACCAATCCAGCATCCCCCACAGGAGCTGGAGCAAGGTATCAGGAAACCTCTGGACCACCACCCTCAGCACCTCCCCCCCAGACACCTCTTCCAACCTGGAGGGGCGATCAAAAACTTCAATTCCTGGATCACTGAATGTGCCGACCTGGTCGCACTGCGCAAACCCTCTAAACTAAACAAACCCTCCAAACACTCCAGCTGGTTCACCCCAGAACTCAAATCCTCCAAACACGACTGCAAGTGGCTTCAAAGAGTCTGGTGCACCAGCAAAGCACCCACTGACCGAGCCAAATTCAAACAAACTCTCGACAAGTATCACCAACTTCTGAAAAATTTCAAGAAAAACACCCTGACCACCAGCCTTGAAGCCAGCTCCAACCACAGCAAGAAACTCTTCAGCATCATCAGAGTTTTACAACCCCGTAGCTGCCGAGAACACCATCACCCCCTCCCAGGACCTATGCGACTCCCTCACAGACTTCTTCTACAGCAAAATCGCCGCCATCTACTAACACTTCGATCCCAAACCACACGTAATCGACTTCAATAGGCTCTTCAACCTCAGAGACTCCAACACAAATACGATAGCCACATGGGACCTTCTCTCCGCGCAAACAACTACCAGCATCATGAGCTCCATTCACTAGGGGGCGCCCAGAGACCCCTGTCCTTGTCACATATTCAACTTGGGCAACAACATCATCAGCTAGAACTCACCACAATCCTCAACATGTCCATCACCTCTGCCTCCTTCCCAGAGGGATGGAAACCGCTCCTTAAAAAACCCACTGCGGACCTCAGACAACTCAAAGACTACCGACCAATAACCCTGCTCCCTTTACCAGCTAAAGTCTTGGAGAAGCCTATAAACCTCAAACCACCTTGAAAACCACAAACTCCTAAACCCCTCCCAATACCGATTCCGCTCAAACCACAGCACAGAGACCGCCAGGGCCGGACTGAGAAAGCAAACCAGCCCTGGAAGTTAAGTCGAACCAGTGGGGGAGGGAGGTGGGAGAAGCGCAGGGGAATGCTGGTAGGAAACACTGCTGCTACTTTTTTTACAGGGGGCCGATAGTGCAGCACAGCTGCAAAACTGGCCCCCAGTCACAAAAACGGCCCCCACTGGTCCAAAACCAGACCCCACCCTTTCGGCCCACCAGGAAAAACTCCTGGTGCCCGTTACAGCCAGTCCGGCCCTGGAGACCGCCCTAATTGTAGCCACTGAGGACATCCGAACCCTACTAGACAGAGGAGAGACCGCTGGCCTGATCCTCCTCGATCTTTCTGCAGCCTTCCACATCGTGACCCACTACACCCTACTTCACGGACTTCACCAGATGGAAATCCGATGGAATGCCCTCCGGTGGATAGCATCCTTCCTCATCGGAAGTATCCAGAGCATCCGCAACCCTCCCTTCACCTCTGGCCCTAAGAACATCATCTGCAGCATTCTGCAAGGGTCCTCACTGAGCCCAAACCTGATTAACAGATACATGCCACACTGGTAAGGTCCTACGCTATGAGTATCATGTAATATGCTGACGACACCCAGCTCATCCTCTCCCTTTTGGCATACCCTATGAACACCAAAACCAACTTCTACAAGTGCATGCCAACTGGATTCAGAACAGGTGCCTCAAAATTAACACCAACAAAACAGAGATACTCATCTTCTGGAGTAGCACAATCCCCTGGGACAACTCCTGGTGGCCAACCGAAATTGGACCTACACCCACAGAACACACAAGAAACCTCGGCATCATACTCAACAGCAAGCTTACCATGAAAAAGCTGATGAATGTTGTATCATCTTCCTGCTTCCTCACTCTCTGCATGCTCTGGAAAATCTTCAAGTGGCTCCCCACCAGCACCAGATGCACGGTCACCCAGGCCCTCATCACCAGCCACCTGGACTACGGCAACACCCTCTACGTGGGGATCACCACACTAATACTAAATAGACTCCAGACCATACAGAATTCAGCAATCAGGCTCATCCTCGACTTACCGAGGAGGGCCCACATCTCCCTCACCTCAAATCACTACACTGGCTCCCCATCAAAAACGATGCCAGTTCAAAATGCTAACTCTCGCCTACAAGGCCCTGCACAACAAAGGACCAGCCAGCCTCAATCACAGAGTGAACTTCCACCAACCGTCCAGACAGCTGCTCTCCACCTCCCTCTCTCTAGCCCACATGCCACGCATCCACAGAAGCAGGAGCTGGGGATGCAACTTCTCCTACCAGGCTGCAAAAACCTGGAACGGCCTTCCCCTACACCTCAGAGCACCCCCACCCCGCAAGAGTTCAGGAAAGGCCGGAAAACCTGGGTATTCAACTAGCAGATCACAGCAGCAGCACCCCTCCCCCCTCAGTGCCTGGATACCCTTGCGGGTGATAAGTAGCGCTTTACAAATCCTGAATGATTTTTATCATGCTGCAGACCCTGTGTTTAGCATCAATTTACTCCCACAATTCCCCTCCCATCTCCCTGTCACCCCCTGCCACCATATGTTCACACCACCCCCTGTCATCTCACATGTTCACAGCCCACAACCACCACCAACTTTTCACCAGGGTGAAAGATATAAGATGTGGGTAATTATGGTGGCTTGGTGGGGGGAGCACAAATGTTTGTGTTCAGAGGCAGTCACTGCTGTGAGGTAGCAACTGGCCTGTGAATGGAAACAGAACCCCTTCTTCTGCTTTTCGCTTTAGTTACTAGCAGAAGGCTGGGCGCCACATTTGTTTCCACTCAGGGCACTATCTAATCAAAGGCTAGCTCTGGTACCTGGATTATGTGTGCTTATGTTATTGTCATTTTTTAGTTCTTTACATAAGTTGACCAGCTGTGTTGCGGTGAAGTGTTGTTGGTTGCTATGTTGTGCTGTGTAAAATTATCCCAAGTATTGGGTTGAGCGTGGTTGAAATGCACCCCGTCCGTCAGTTATTGTGCAAGACTTTCTGTGAGTGAGGTTTGGCGATGGTTTGTCTTTTTTTCAATCGTGATATGTTGATACAAGACACACTGTTTGTTTTAGGATACAGAACATTACAGTACCCTGAACTGTTCTGTGTGCAAGGTACCCTATGAAATTTACCACTCGAATTATGCAGCAATGAAGAATCACATTATGCTGCAGAATAGACTAAATTATGCAGTAAGAAAAGGCAAACTATGCAGCATAATGCAACGCATTCTTTGTCAGTACTATTTAGCTATTTTGTTATTTAAGCATATATTAATAGTGTCTGTACAAACATTTCACCGTACAAGTGTAACACCTAATACAGCAATCAGCAGTCAGAAATGTGATCCGATATCCCATGCAAATGGTCAGCCACTGCAAAGCACCATGTGTGGAGCTTTTTTTTACATTTTTAAATGTTTGAGATATATTTTTTGGTTCAGAATATTCATGGTGTTACTCCTGGTTATTTCTAAGCCATCCTCGGCAGGGTTCCTGTCATCTGCTTATTCCAATAGCAATTGATCTTTAGATTCCGACCTCAGTACAAAGGCTGAATCCCATTCGAAGGATATGATAAATGTGGTTTAAGTTCACAAAGTGTCAGTGTACTACTCTGACTCCATTAGGAAAGCAGAGTCCCCTCCGGGAAGAGATGGGGTTTTTATTTTCTAATAGTTGGCCTCTGATTTTCATGAATCACCTCTAAACCATGCTAGAATGTTCATCTACTAATGTGGCTTGAGGAGTGGTCAGATAGCTGGTGATCTGCTGTGTGTTGATGATAAAACATGAAAAAAAGCTCAATTTGAAAGAACACATTGGAAAGGGTGATGGGGTCTGGCAGCGCAGATAAGAGGGTCCAGCGTGACTCAGCAGAATGGGACACCCTGGGTGGGACTTGGCGGCCGGCCATATAAATCTCTGGGGATGCCAGAAGTTTTCATCAGAAGCAGCTTCTAAGAGCAGACTCTGACTCAACAAACCTCCCAGCACCGCCAGCAAAGATGGTTCACTGGACAGCTGAAGAGAAGGCCGCCATCACCTCAGTGTGGGCACAGGTGACGTGAAGGCTGATGGGCAAGAAACCCTGGCCAGGTATTTATCGCAAATGATACCTCACACCATGGTCCACTCTTTTACTTCCTTTGCTAGGACTTTCCCTTCACATAACTATATATATGCTTTTTGTACACCTTTGTTATCTACATTTAGTTTGTTTTCCTTACTAAAAATTTTCATCCTGAGTCCCTTCTCTCTATCTCTTGTCCTTTCTCTGATCAGCTTCATTCCCTTCTCTGTGTTTGGCGCAGTGTAATGCAGAGGGTGTGACCCTACACACTCTGGGGCAGATTTACAAGAAACTGACGCATCTGTACAGATGCGTCAGTTTCCCTGCACCTCCATACAAAACCCTTGCGCCACCATGGATACACTGGGGCATATTTACAAGCCCCTTGCGCCACTTTTGCTTCACTTTTAACATGGGAAAAGTGACGCAAAAGTGGCGCAAGGGGCTTGTAAATCTGCTTCACCGTATTTACAATACGGCGCACCATGGGGCAAGGATTGACAGATGCGTCAGAAATTCTGACACATCTGTTGACCCAAAAGTGACGATTTGCTGGAGTTGCTCATGAAAGTGACGCAACTCCAGCAATGCGCTACAACAGATAGGTGAGTCCCATTTAAAAAGCCTTGCGTCATTCCTTACGCCTGGTCTGAGCAGGCGTAGGGATTTTGACACAGTGAAGGCGTAGAGTGACGCAGTAAAATGTTGTAAATTTCACTGTGTCAGTGCTACATGGTTTTTGCGTGGGACCGCCCACCCTGCATACATTATACCTGACACAGGTCTCCCTAGATGCATCACGTTGTAAATGTGCCGCAATGTGGTGCATTGTTTACGCCGCCGTTGCGTCACAAAAAGTGACGCAACGGTGGTGCAAAAGTGTCGCAAGGGGCTAGTAAATCTGCCCCTCTCTAGCTCCGACATATTGGTATATTGCGAAGCCCAGCTCTCTGACAGTGGCACACACTTCTCTACACAGGCTGGGGAAGCTCGTGCCATTGGGTGGCGCAGTCACGTTCGATTTCCTCTAGTTTAATTTATTATTATGGTTCCCGTTTGATGTTTTTTACACAGTGTTTTCTGGTCATGCATTTTTCAAGTCAGGTATAATCAATAAAAAAGGGTATTCAGATATGACCTATTATCCTATTCTTGCCCCGCTCTCTTAGGGTGCTGGTCGTCTTCCCCTGGACCCAGAGGTACTTCAGCAGCTTCGGGTCCCTCTCCAGTGCGGCCGCCATCGCTGGCAATGCCAAGGTTGCCGCCCACGGCAAGAAGGTCCTGACCGCCCTGGGAGCGGCTGTCAAAGACCTCAACAACATCAAGAACACGTTTGCGTCACTGAGCGAGCTGCACGCGGACACACTGCACGTGGACCCCCAGAACTTCCAGGTGAGGAGAAAACCCCATGATAACGTCACTGTCGGGTGTGCAAGGGAACTATCAGGCTTGAACTCAGACAAATGGGGAGGGGGCGTCACAGCCTGACGACAGATTCCAAAGAAAGATCAGACATCTCCAAGGACTGGCTCGGGGATAGAGAGAACACCCCTCAGGAACTGACTGACCCATAGAACAGGGATACAACATCCCCCATGACGACTGACCGCAAGATCAAAGAGAATTTACTCCTCAGAGGCCTGATCTAAGGGTGAGAACATCTCCTCACCAAAGCACATTACCTTTTCCTCTGCTCCCTTTTTTTAAAGATTGATATCAAAAAGCCACGTTGTGTTGTTAACGGGTCTTCACTAGTCACTAGGATTCCATTTTCGTACCGTTAAATAATGACTATGGGGTCCTCGAGAGCACCTGAACTACGGTAGTGGGTTCACCGCACATAACATAAAAAATAAAGGCATTATTCCCTTCAGGTAACCACCTCTGGGGCCAAGGCTCCTTTGTTTGACGAATGGTGTGTAGTCTGACCACCGGAGTAAGTAACGTAGTCTGACGCTCAACATGCGGGGACTGGGCCCGTGGAGGAAGGTCACTCTCGAGATTCTAGAGGTGCGTGGCCAATGAGGAGCATTTCACGTCAGTGTAGGTTTCTACATCGCTCATTGGGCCCGAGTGTGCGCTCTAAAGAAATGTATTATTAGTGTGCAAGGGCTCTGACTGGGATTACGTCATTTCGGGATCACTTCTCCTAGTGCTTGCAACTCTTTTCTTTGAATGGTGGGCGCTGGATACATTGGTTCATTTTAAATTGTGCTCTGTGCTCTGTGGCAATCAACGGCTAAGGGCAAGATGGCAGATAGAGGTTGCAGTATGAAGAATACGTATACCGTTTAAATTACTCTCGATGTGAGCTATTTACTTTTAGACTCTCGAATATGCAGTCGCCACTTTTTGGGGGTAAGATTTAACTGTATTAGGTGACGTTATCCCACAAATGATTTTAAATAGAAAAGATTAATGAATGAAGTGCGTTTCATATTGTATTGCATCAATATAATGCTTCCTACTCGTGACGAAGCGTTGACATGCTTTACGTCTGACAGCACGCTGCTCTAGAACCCAAGATTCATGGTTAATCGAGCGCTAATGTTATTATTGGCTATGGGGATTAGTCTTGTGTGCTCAAGAAAACCTTGCATGCACTCACTCCAGCTTCTTTGTGATAGATGAAATTAATAGGGCAATGTTTGTTGGTCAGTGTAAACATAATAAATGGCTGAACAATGAAAAAGGAGAATGAGAGAGGGCTCTCTGGAGTGACAGTGACACAGAGAGAGAAAAAGACAGGAACAGAGGCTGAGGAGACAGAGTGTGATGGGCGTAGGATAACAATAGGTTAAAAATCGGACAACAAGGAAAGAAAGGTAGAGAGGAGTGGAGAGAGTGAAGAAAAGAGAGAGGAGATAAAAGACAAAAAGAGAGGCAGAGAAAAAGCACAAATGAAATAAAATGGAGAACCAGAGATGTGAGAGCTAACCTGATCCGTGAAGTGTCCTCAGTAAGCGAGTGTCTATGAGGGGTGAGCAAGGAAAGAAACAGAAATGGAAGGAGGGGGAGGCTTGGATAGCAGAAAGGAGAAGAGTTTCGGCAAGAACAGAGTAGTAGAGGAAGAGAGGTGGGTAAGGGAGAAATGGGAAGGGAGGGCGAGTGTGTATTAGAAGGAGACAGGTAAAGAGAGGTGGAAACACAGATAGAGGCAAATGAGAGAACGATAGAGATAGGGAACATTCCTCAGGGTGGAGGGAGTCTCATATTGTTCTGTAGATTCTTGGCCTAGGCTCACGTTGCTCGGCATGTCTCATTCTAAAAGCAGGAAGCCTTATCACATCAGTGCTGGCTTGGTGGGTTTATGTGCACGTGACAGCTCAGTAACAGCTTCTTTTATTTCCCTCTTCAGCTCCTTGGAAACTGCCTGGTGATCGTCTTGGCCCGCAAGCTGGGAGCCGCCTTCACCCCGGAGGTGCACGCGGCCTGGGAGAAGTTCCTGGCAGTGTCCTGCGCTGCTCTGTCCAAGCACTACCACTAGAGGGCACTCTCTGCATTGACTGACTTCACGCATGGCTGTGTGGCGGCTGTCCCTGGATGGTGGTCTTTGGCAGCATAAGTTGATGGAATACTTAATGTTCGTTGTTGTCTTGGGTTTCATTCTTTGGATGGTGGTCGGTGGCCTGAGGTCTGTGGACAGCATACTCTGGACTCCCAGCTGTGTAAAGGGGGGCTTTCTATACCTGTCGGTAAAGGCCAGTAGTAGTAGTAGAGGTTTCATCAGAAGTCAGGAGTTCATGTTGTGACATCAATAAAGAGTTTGCGCCTTTGAAACTTGTGTTCCGTTTCTTTGCTCCTGCGCTTGTGCCAGATATTTAACAGGCAAGTTACCACAAATAATGCCCACTACAGGAAAAAAGTTGTTTAGTTCTGCAAGAAGCACCAGGACAATTATTGTCCCAGTTCAGAAACCCATTCAAAGAGTTCGTCTCATGCCTGGCCACCACGCTGTCTGGTCAGATGTAAATGGTGAATATTCTGCACCTTAGATTCTCCTCCTCTGATTGACGCAGACACCTGCCAGTCAACTGCGCTTGTGGCTGGATTGGCTAGAATGATTCCGTTATTAAACCGGTGAGCTGCAGTCAGTCTAATAGGCGCAACATAATAAGACTAATGAACAAATTAATTTTTTGCAAAATGTAAAGTCACATTTTAATACACCACACGTGAACATACACGGATACCAATAGAAATGTCAAAGTTATGAAAAGCCTAGAAATAGGTTAGCATGAATCTCGCAGTCCAGGCATTAAGACACACCAGTACCACTGTCTTCTCACTTGGACATCATCATCACCATCCTCTGCCTGTGTGCCAAAACTGCCATCAGGAAGTCCCTTTTTGGGGCCAGTCCTCCCTCCAGGGTTTCCGTAGAACCCTGAAGCCCTGGTGGGAAAAAGGAAAACAAATCATCAATTAGTTGTTGTTTGTTTGAAACGCCTATATGCTCACAGGTGTGTATGTCTTTAGTACCTGTGTCAAATAAACCTGCCAATCAAATTCATCACGTGACCAGAGGAACAAAAAAATACCAAAACGTCTGAACAACGACAATAGCAACACTCAAGGTAATCCGTGTAAGCAATGCCGTCTCTGTTATATTTCACATGTTTACCTTCACCTTACCTTCCCAAGGAGTATCTGTTCTCATCAGATGTTGTGCTGCTACAGTTTTTTTCATTATACAGACAGGGATAATTATGCAATTCTGCAGCCGCAGCATTTTCTATATAGTTCTGGATTTGCTGCACTTGCAACATAATCCATCATCTTTTCCGTAATTTGAAGATTAAAAAAAAATGTTTGTAACCTAGACGGATCAAAAGTTTTAAAAACTGCTACCACATGTTTTGCCGCAAAGTGGCAGGACTTTTGTCGCACAGAGGCAGGTCACTTTTCAGTTGCTGATTCCTGTATTTAGGTGTTAAACATACGTTAATGAGGTGAAACCTTTTCTCATACAGTACTAACCTGTGTAAAAATGACAACATAGTCAAGTAATACAGCTTCAAAATGTGCACATCATTTTCTTTATCTTGCCCATAATTTAGTTAACAATGCCACATAATTTGGTCCTCCCACACCACATAGTTCCAGTGGCCCTCTATGTAGTGCATGCTGTGCCCTGAGTTGACTCAAGGTATCTGGGTGAGTTCACGTTGTTAATGGGTGTTCATTATAGGGCACAATTGAGAGCTCTGGACTTTAAGTTGAAGGCATTGCAAGTTTGTGACGGTGCCTGTCAGCGAGTCCTAAAAGTCTTCAGACTACATGCACATGCATTCCTGAGCCTCTCTGTAGAGCACATAGAGTGATAGTCACATATGATAGTCACAGTGGTATTAATCATTTTATGTCAAAGTGCGCGAAGAAGGTGTACACAGATGTTGCACCAATGACAGCACCAAAGGAAAACAATGCTGCGCTTCCGGGTGAGGAAAGAGAGAGTGGATTTGTGCGTGAGAGAGAGGGGGTGGAGGAGGTGAGGAGACGCAAGGGAGTACACGAATAGACCTGTGAAAAGACAGTGATGATAAAGAAGGAGAAGGCATGAAATATCAAATGAGGGATTTCAGAAAGATGAAGGGAGAAAAAGGATGTAAGTGTCTAACAGAATGAGACACTGCAAAGAAAAGTGAAGAGAAGACAGGAGTTACTGAGCCACTGTGAAAACCACTGCCCTTTCCACAGACTTTAATATTATTAATCCACAGGCTCATAATTGCAGAACTGAAATATTTCCAAATCTAATTATTCATAACAAATTCATCGTTGTTAATCATGTATCTGATACTATTAATAAACATGGTAAAAGTCAATAGGTCTGGCTTGTTTTGGGCGCACCTCTGTTGTGTGCCTTGGGGTGCAACAGGCGTTTGCCCCCGGTTTGCGCGCCCCTGGGGCACTTTGGTATTACAGAAGGGGCCACAGATGCTTGTGCGGCCCCTTCTGTAATACTGAAAGCGCTGGTGCACGTAAAGTGCCAGCGCTTTCTCAAGAGGGCATTCCCTCATTTGCACGGGGGCGTGCCCCATGCAAATAAGAGAATCCCTTTGCCTCTGCGCCCGCACCAAATTACAGACGCTGGCGCAGAGGCAAAGAAGCAGTCAGGGGGCGCATTGACAGTGCGCCCCCTGATGAAAGCTGGGGGTCCTATGGACCGACCAGACATCCCCTTGCAGGTGGGTGCAGTCCCTCACTGCACCCGCCTGCAAGGGGCTCTCTAAATCCCTTTAAAAGTGCAGACGGGTTGCCGCCTGCACAGTGAAACACAGAGCGGCTGCTTCAAAGTCGCTCCGTATTTCACTTGAATGCGCTGCCCCCAGTGCAGCACGAGTTCACGGCTGCCCTAGGGACAGCGCATTCTATGTAACAGAGCACACTTTCTCTGCGCCCGGCGCACCTGTTTTAAGGTGCGCCAGGGCACAAACAGGGAAAGTGCGCCCTATACATAATAGGGCCCCAGGATGCAACTCACACAGAAGCCCCAAATACTGGTCAGGTCGCACTCAGTGTGATCCACTGGGTTTTAGTTCACATGCTTTAAGCCATATACCGAATTACGTAAGCCATGCCACTTGGACAGGATTCCTAGTTATAAAGGGTATCTGCCTTTTAGAGACCCCACCTTCTTGATCCCATTGAAAGCCCTTTCCTCTCCCCTTACAAGTGTGCAAGATTTCAAATGGACTGAATGAGGAAGACCTACTTTAGGCCAGCCATGTAGGTGCAGCTAGGACCAATGCCGCGTTGGACCCTCTGGCCTTCTCTCCAGACTGGGGAGAGCCTCTGCAATTTGAACATTCTCGAGGTCCCTCTAATTTGACTCTCATTCTAGGTATCTGCCCTAATCATTTGTACTCACTACTCACGAAAAGTTGTCTCAGGCTTGACAGAAGGGCCTAAACGCTGTTCATTCTCTTGCTGTATGAATACAACACACTACTGCTCTTATCCGGGTTTTCAAATATTCGCCTAGCTTAGCTTTTGTTGCTGTAAACATACCTTTCTTCAGGACCACCAAGTCAACAAATGGGAGTGCGAGGGGTGAGGTTGAGGGATGCAAATGGATTTAATGCAAAAATGACACATAATTTCATTAGCCAAACACGTTCTATGCGACTGTGTTGATATTCACAATGGTGAGTTGTTGCAGTGAATAGGTAAAGGCAGTGCTTAATTTGTAAAAATATAAGTGCAGGGGCCCAAAGTCTTTCTTATGAGCCTGCTGGCAGTGCTAAAGAATGCTAGTGCTGCCGAACACCAAGGACCTCGAATCTCCATTCCAGCTCGTGCCTCTTTCTTACACCACCATACACATCCTGCCTCCTTATCTTACTATTGCATATTCTTTTTTACCCCAACTGTGCCTCTCTCTTCCAATGTTTCTGGTCCTCAACTTTTCTCCATTATCCTTCTTTCTCTTGCTCAATGTCTCACAATGAAAAAAGGATCCTGGTCCCCAAAAATGAGTGCTTGTGCCTAACGCCTGCAACACCTGGATAAATTAAGACTGAGTAAAGGACATTGCCATAATGATTTGTTGACTGCACAGTTCTAACTTTTTTGTCTAGTCTATTAGATTATGCCTCATTTGGACCACTGTTTCTTCACATTACTTCTTCCACTGAGATTGGGCCCCCTTCGGTGGTTGTAAACTTGGTTTCCTGTTGCTTGTAAACACCACAAAGTATTGATCACTTCTACCTACGACGTGAGGACACTTCTCATTCACAAATTGTGTTTATTGGGATAATGCACTGTACAAAGCACATGGTAGCCCGCCTGTTTCCCAATAATCCCTATAAGTAGATACATTCTCCCAACACAAAAATAGAGATCAATGTATGCACAGAACCACACCCATGGTTCCACCCACTGGCTTGTCAATTGTTCATATCAGTCATATCAGCAGTGACCTGAACAGACATCATTTTGTTGCTGCCTGATCTGAATAAGAACGTTCAGTTGAAAACTAAAAATTTTCATGTATGTGAATTTATAGTTGCAAAGCAAGCAAACAATATTTAAATTGGACATCTTACTTTTTTCTCTTTTGTCTGATATCTTATCTGATTTTTATACTTAAGTAAATTAATTAAAACTTACAAACATTAAAAAATGCAGCTGTTAATTTTTTTACCTGTCTAAATTACTCTCATCAGAAAGAGAATTTCTTTTTTACTCCGTAAGAAATAATTTCTGTAATTTTAAAGAGTCCGTAAGGGTTCTTTGAGCAATAAATTCGTCCTCCAGCGTAAAATCCGAGTCTCTGCTTCCCCAATCCTGGCTGCAAATTCTGTGCAGGATTTAGCCAATCTACGAATGAAATTCTGCAACTTTCGGTATGCGCCTTGAACCTTTAGGCTCTCTGACCGGGTCTCGTCCCTGTGTGCCATAATACTTTTGTAAATAACAGAGAGCAAAATTTCCTCTGAATTTTCCACTCCCCCGACCACTGCATTTCCAATGGCTACATCTCCATCACCCCCAAGTTTGGGCGAAAAGGAGTAATCCCATACCAATGAGCCAACGGCCCCTTTAGATTCTGTCATGGATGTCTTTCCGCACTCTTTCTGCTTTCGAACAGTTAAAGGGGTTAGTTAAGGGCCCACCTCCTGCGGCACCGGTGACCTCCTCCTCGAGATGCATATTACTTGTATCACTTCCAACGCTCTGGGTAAATTCTTCTCCAGTCCAGTCTTTTAAGCCACCCAGGCTCTCATCACTTGACGAGTTCGAGGGGTCTGACATCGAAAAAAACTTATCGCCAGAGTCCACCTCCTTCAGGAGGCCCATATTATCAATATTACAGGATTGGTCCTCCACTATCAGGGTACGACTTTCTATTACTCCTTTTTCTTTAGCTTTTTTCCCCCTAGGGGTTCTCTCTGAGGCCCCTTTTTCACCTTTAGTCACTGCCAAACCCTCATTCTCCGTTCGGGGGTTAGCCGGCGCATCTTCCCCCACACCCCCACCAGGCGGGCATCCCCCATCATAGTCTTGGGGTCCACCATGTTCGGCGGTGGCCCCCCAATCCATAATCATAGATTTCCCATCAACCTTGCTCACCTCTCTGCCACCGAGTGATTCAGGCATAATGGGCTGACGTGACAGTTCTGTGTCCAGTGGGGGGCTCGCGCTAGCTGTGGCTGCATTTTTTTTATTCTCGACCTCGGCTGCCTGCATCTTCCTTGTCTTTGCCGTCTGAGTTTGGAAGATTGCCGGTAGTGTTTTCCGGCCCCGGGCGGAGGATCCAGTCTTCCGCGTCTCCCCAGAATCTTGGGACCCCGCTCCAGCCGCCCGAAGTGCTCCCGCTCCAAGTCCAGCCCCTACTGCAATTGCCTTCTCCGTGGGCGGTCCACGGCCTCTTGCACATCTTGCGGGCTTCGGCAGCATTGGAGCCACAGGAATACTCGGACGCGGCCAGGAAAGTAGCAGCCTCTGGCCGGCAGAAATCAGCCAGGTGCGCGGCGGCACTTGTAACTCGTGGCACCTCACACAGAGCCTCCAGAGAATCTCCACAGGGCAAAACCCGTTATTCTTCCATCAGGACAGGTAGGTGGGGGGGAAACTAACTCAGGGGAAGAGTCATCTTACTCAACCGCACATGCGGCCGCCATCTTGCCTCCAGTCAGACTTAACCGCTTAAGAAGGAACAATTTGAGAGTCTTGGGTATCCCTGAGGGGGCGGAGGGAACGGATGTGCAGAAATTTATTGTAGATCTTTTTTCAGAGGCGTTCCCCGAGCTCACACAGTGGAACTGGAACTCAGAGGTTCAAAGGACGCATAGATTTCCTTTTAAGCAGCAAATAAGATCAGGGCAGCTTGTAACTAAACCAAGAGCTATATTAATTTGTTTGAATAATTTCTTGGCCCGAGAAGCTATTTATGACCTAGCACGACCAGATAGGAAAAGGTCAGGAAAGGGGAGTGAATTCTTCGTTAGGCCCGATTTCTGTCATGCGACAGTAGAAAAGAGGTGGCAGTTGCGGCAATTGATGCCAATGTTTCAGGCCAAAGCAGCACAGGTTTTTTTGCTTAACCCGGCCAAATTGAAAGACATTTGCAAAGGTCAAACACAGTTTTTACTTCCGTAATCCAAGCCAAGGAATATCTACAATCAATTTAGAAATGGTCAGGATGGAATATATATAGATATGGATTGTTTCTTTTGGTTTAGCAGATATATACTCAGTTTAAAGTTAGGTAGTTATTTTTTTGATGTAATGTTGTAATGTTGGGGGAGGACAACAAAGGGGGGGGGGTGTTGTCAGCTTTCCATCACCAGGGACCCTGGGTCCTTATGCCTCATTTGGTGGGGGGAATGGGAGGGGGGTCCTGAGGGTGGGGTGTTAGTGGGGTGGGGAAAGGGAAGGGGGGAGTGGGGGGAGGAGATGTGGGAGCACAGGGCGGTGGGGTTTGGGTGGGTTTGGGGAGAAAAGAAAAAAAGAGGTCATGGTGGAGGTGGGAGGAGCAATGTTTACTTAAAAATGCTGTGTCTAATCCGGAGGAGTATGTCTTGAGAAGATGGAGGATAGAATGATGGCTGGGAGGCTACGGGTATGTACATTCAATGTGTCTGGTTTAAACGACAGGGTCAAGAGGCAGCGGGTTGCGAGGGAACTGAGATGTTTTTATCCCGACGTGGTATGTCTTCAGGAAACACATATTCCATGGGAGAATCGTGGGGTTTTGGCTGAATTGGGATATACAGTATTAGTGTGCACGCAACATAGTGCTACAACTAGAGGGGTGGCTATATTGGCCAAATCTTGTGTACGGCTGGTGGGAAGGGTTATGGTAGATAAATATGGCCAGTGGGCCATTGCTGAATGTGCTGCGGGGGAATGGAAATTTGTTATATGTTCGGTGTACGGGTCAAATATGGGTGAAACACAGATTTTAGAATTGCTTAATATTGAGTTGGCATCATGGGCAACTCCTTTAATACTGTGCGGAGACTTTAATATACATCTAGCTGGACCAGAACTATCAACTGACAACGGAATATACATGGGGAGGAAACCTAAAGTCTTCAAGGCCCTACTGCATCTAGTGTCGGAACATGGGTTAGAAGATTTATGGTTTACAAATAGATATCCTGATCCAGGATTTACATATTTTTCCTGCCCCCATAACAAGTGGGTGAGACTGGATTATTTTTTGTCTCTAGAGGGCAGTCCGTTATGGCCAGAATTCAACTATTTCCCAGACTCACTTCTGACCATAGCCCAATGGTCATGGATTTATCGATTCAAAGTTTATTTAGGCCACAGAGACGATTTACCTTTGATAGGAAATTACTGTCCGATGAAGCTTTTGTGCTCCATATGAAGAACTGGATTACGTATTTTTTGGATATAAATAGGAACACGGCTTCCCCTGCTGTAGTATGGGATACTCTGAAGGCAGGTCTCAGGGGGGAAATATTGAGCTTTTGCATACATAAGCAAAAACAGCATAACATCTTGCTCCAGGGCCTCTACGATGATCTCAGGCGGGCTGAATGTGGCTTGATACAATGTGTAACTGACAAGATATCAAGCTCTTTAGCACAAGCCACTGTTGCCCGCTGTACGGCTAAGATTAACCTACTATGGTCTAAAGACATTGCCTCCAGATATTTATCCTATAGGAGAGAATGTTACGAATTTGGAGAGACTGTTGGGAGATGCTTAGCCAAACGAATCAGGAATAGGGAGACTGAACGGGGCATTGTGCAAATAGAAGATTCTGCTGGGAAATTAGTGAGTAAGCCTCCTGAAATTTTAGCAGTTTTAAGATCCTTTTATCAGGATTTGTACACAGGGGAGGATAGAACAGAGGAAAATCCAGCCCTTTGTGTACCGCAAGCTATGTTTAACCAGACTTTGAGTAGTGAAGATGCGGCAGAGTTAGAGAAGCCTATAACCTAGGAGGAGATTGAGAGTGCTATTAATTCACTAGCAATGGGTAAAGCAGCTGGACCTGATACACTACCGTTAGAGTTTTATAAGGTTTTTTTATCTGAACTTAAGACAGAAATGCTGACAGTCTTTAAGGCAACTCAACAAGGACAGGCGCCAGTATTATGGGATACTGCTAACATTATTATTTTTAAGAAAAGGGATAAACCACCAACTCTCCCTGGCTCATATAGACCTATCTCGCTTCTAAACTGTGACGGCAAGATCTATGCCAAAGTTCTGGCAGCACGGCTATCTAGGGTAATAACCCCTTTTGCTTCAATACGCCAGCATGGCTTTATCCCGGGAAGAGGCACGGTCAACCATATTAATCGGGTGGTGACGATGTTCGATATAGCCAAAGTTCAACAGACTCCACTTCGACTGATACTTCTTGATGCCGAAAAGGCGTTTGACCGTGTCTCTTGGGAGTTTTAATGGATAGTTATGGGCCGCTTAGGGTTTGGACGTGGTTTTATTAATGCAATCAAAACAATGTATAGGCTCCCCGTGGCTCGAATCTGTGTGATGGGATTGGAATCTGAACCTGTTTCTATAACCCGGGGAACGCGGCAAGGCTGCCCGTGCTCACCTTTATTGTTTGCGCTCTATATTAATCCTTTGCTGGTCCAAATAGAACAGAGTACGGTCATACAACCTGTACAGATTCAACGGGAAAAGTATAACGTTTTCGCTTATGCTTATGACATAGCGATCGTTACCACAACACCCGCTACAGCCATGCCCGAAACATGACGGTTGGCTGCCTCATTTGGGTCAATGTCAGGGTACAAATTGAACATTGCTAAAACACAGATCATTTGTACAAATCAGGCTATTTTTAATGACCGAGAGTTGTCCAGGAGGCAGTTTATTTAGGTATTAAAATTAGAGCATCATTAGATGATTTAGTTACTGCGAACTGGGACCCACTGTTGACTGGAATCGAGAAAGAACTAGGGAGGATAGAGTGTTTACACCTCTCACTGGTAGGGCGCTGTAACGTGCAGAAAATGAACATTCTGCCTAAGGTGCTGTACTTTTTTAGGTCGGTTCCTTTAGAGCTCAGTAGAATACAGTTACAAAATTTTCAATCTATCTGTGGAAAGTTTATGTGGGGTCAAAAACAAGCTCGGAGAGCAATGAAGTATATGACTCTCCCTAGATCACGGGGAGGTTGGGCAGTCCCTAATTTCGTGCTCTATTATTATGCTTCCCTTCTTCAGAATATGAGTATTTTAATAACCGGAGAAAAAAGTAGCAACTCAGCTGAAGCTCCTTCTATTTACCATATGCTGCTAGGTGCAGAAGCAGAGAGATGTTTTTAAAGGTAATTGAACCAAGCTATTATAAAAAGACCCGGTTTAAGGTATTAGGGGCAGCTTTTAAAGTGTGGAAACAGGTTTGCAAGAACTTGAAAATTGGGAAAAGTAATTATTATACTCCTATTCACGCAACACAGCTACTACCCCCATTTTTTGGGATACGATTATGGGCAGGTGGAAATTAAAGGGATTTCAATCATTGGGGATTTTTATGATAATGGCAACCTTTACACCTTGCGCAACTGAGGGAAACTTACCGATTGTTAAATATAGATTTTTAAGTATCTACAGATACGGGATTATCTAGGTAAAAAGAAACTGCAGTTGGGGGAGATGGGGAAAAAGGACATGATTGAAGCTATGAAGCGTAGGCAGAAATTAGGATGCCTCTATGGGAGCCTTCTGGAAATGCAGGAGGATGACCTGGAAGAGCAGGATAAGAAATGGAATGACAGACTGGGGAATGGTGAGGGGCTTTTACAGAGATCGATCGACATGGCAGGGAAAATTTCGATTTCCTCGAGTCTCAGGGCCCAGCATTATAAAACTATCTACAATCTGTATCATACGCCTTTGAAGATGCTGAAGTGGGGCGGGGTCAATGATGGTAGATGGAAAGACCCAACATTTTCGTCTAGACAGACAAAGCTTTCGTCTTGATGGTGCAGAGAGGAGGATCTCGGAAGTAGAAGATTACTCCGATGCCTCTGCAGAGAAGGTCTCCCAGCTAGAAAAACAAATGCAGATGATAGCAGGGAAGAATGAGGATTTAGAGATCTACTCTCAGCGCAACAACGTCCGAATGACAGGGGTACCTGAATCCATGAACATGGGGCGCCCAGATATATTTGTAGAAACCTTGTTGTCGAACCTCTTGGGTAGAGACTTGTGTTCCACTGCCTTCTTGGTCGAGAGAGCCCATCGTTCATTGGATTCAAGGCATAAAATATGCTATGTTATACCCAGCTAGTCTGTGGGTAGAACTGGGAGGCAAGAACACAGATTTTCTCGATGGCAGCAGAGGCAATACAGGCATGCAGGAAGTTTTTCAACTCATGCAGGACTACATCAGACACTGATCGTGCAGCGGAGGGAACTGGGGTGCGTACCCCACCCATGCTACTGAATGATGTGGAGAATGGGCACTATATTGAATTTCCTATTTGACAGTGAAACCTAGGCTATTAGTCTGTCATGCCTATCTGTTTCATTGATTTTTATTAGCCAATCTTTGACCATAATTTCCAAACTACGGTGCTGGCTTGTTGAAGTATTTTTTTTTTTTTGGTTCACCATGTACACCATCCCAAAATCCTTGTTACAGAGCAGAGAAGGTTTCTGTACGGTCATGCCCTGGGTGTGTAACCCGAAAGTGCTTGGCTTTTGAGTTGTGGGTTTTATGGCATTGAAAGTTGGGGATCTCAGTGTGGGTGGGGGGTGAGCGAGCTTGGGCAGCTTGAAAGCACCAATTTTGAATCCATGTAGTGTACAACAGGAGAATGACAACATCAGTATTAGATTGGTAATAGCAGCAATTTATACACCACCAACTCCGTTTCATGCCCCCTGAAAATCAGACCTGAAATTATTGTTCTGGAATGTCAGATACTTTAAAAATAGGGTCAAAGTGAGACGGATTTTAGCATATTTAGAACGCCATAATATAGATATTGCCATGTTGCTGGAAACTCACTAATTGCCAGTGCTTTCACCCATATTAGCTAGAAGATGGGGATTACACCAGTATTTCAATAACTAGGGCGAAACCTGTCCTGGGTTGCTTATGTTCCGGTTCAGGGAGGACCTGCCTTGGCAGTTTGGGCTGGAATGTTCCTACTGGAGGAAGGTCAAGACTGATTTGCATATAGCTGGGTCCAAACTAAGGTGGCATGATGTGCAAAGTAAGGATGGATTGGGGTGCGGCCCTGGATGATTACCAGTGTCTGAGATTAATTCAAGCATTCCATCTATCACTGTTTTGCATATTTATTGTGTCACCCTAAGTGGGACGGGTATGCCCAGACATGGGTCCCTTGCACACTGTATCACTAGAACCAAGCTGTGCCTGGCTGATGAGGCCATAACTAGGGCGAAACTGGTCCTGAATTGCTTGTGTTCTGGTTCAGGAATGACCTAGCTCGGCGGTTCGGGCTGGACTGTTCCTATTGGAGTAAGGGCAAGACTGAACTGCATATAGCTGGGTCCAAACTGAGGTAGCATGGTGTGCAAAATAACAATTGATTGGGATGCGGCCCAATTGATTACTGGCGGCTGAGTTTAATTCAAGCATTCCATCCATCACTGTTTTGTATACTTTAGGGCAATCAGGCAGTGCCTGACAGGCTGGTCTAACGGGTCAGTGCGTGGGCATTTTTTTGGCTGTTTGTGGGCCTGTTTTATCGTCTGGTAGGCTGGTTTTTACTGTTGATTTTCCTGATGTCAAAACAAACATTGCCTGCAGCAAGCTCAAATCCATACAGTCTTCCATACCCTGCAAAAGACTTACACAGTTTGCCTTCACAAGTTCAAAACTGCCCCAATTTGCAAACATGGCCACTTTTTAGTTATCTAATTCACTAATGGGCCACTTTTATTTTGGTGCCTGGGTCTATTTTCTGTCCCAGTCCGACCCTGCAAGCTGGTGATTCTTTGTGTGCTGTTTGAACGCTCTCAAAACTTCTTCCACCTAGGAACAAGTGATTTTCTTTACTGAGCGTTACTTTACTGAGAGACCTGAAGCACGCACTGTTGGGAGTGCCACTGATGGCTGCATACCTTGAACATTTAAAAATAAGGAAGAATATTTCCCACTCCTTCAATGCAAACAAGCAGTGGTAGTGTGCTGGGGCATGTACTGATTACTCACCACAGTAGAGATCCAGTTTTTGCTGCTGTATGTGAAACCATTAATCTATGCCCCTCAGAGTTTCCAGTTTTTAATTAACATATGTATCATACTCTGAACACTGTACAAGTTTACATGTTCTTTCACTCAGAAACAGGCACTCTGGTAATATTATGTGCTGTTAAACCCAACACAACTCGCTCACATCTCCTGTGTGAGGTGGTTCCAACATTGGCTGCCGGTTGAGAAGCAGGTCAAGTGCAAAGCTCTGTGTATGGCTCACTGAGCCTTTTATAATGCAAGCTCGCCTCTTAATTTAGAGGTATGTGGCCAGGAGGCAACTACGAGTAATCCTAAAATATCATACCTCTTTATAAAAGAGATAGAGAAAAGTGAACTGAATTGGGCCCTTCAAGTTAAACGCATGCTATTAAAGCTCTGCGTTAAATTGTCATTATCACCAGATTGGTGGAAGGAATGGCAGCGAACCGCAAGCAGAAATTAGGCACCATTATAAGGAATAGCGCGAGAGGAGGACCTGCTTGACTTGGGGGGAAACCATCTACCCAGTTTACTGGTTAAAGGCTGGAGTAATGACGGTGTGTTCCCTTATATCAAGGCCCTGCCAAGCCCCAGGCTAAGAAATGCTGTGTTAAGATTTGAGTTGTGCTAAATCCGTGTTACGTAGAAATGATAACAAAAGCAGTAATGAGAGATGAGCAGGGCTTGTGCACATGTGGGCTGAAAGTAAAATGTAGTGGGCTACATATTTTGATAGACTGTTCGTGGAGTTTAGACAAACTGAGAGAGTTTTTGAAGCCAGGTTTTATCACCAATGGGATTATTAATCGGGATCAAGCTATCAGCCTATTGATAAATTTGAGTTGTTTAAATGTTCTATGTGCAATAGGGATATTTTTATATCCAATAGGGGAGTCCCTAAACGGGTGGCCATATAAAATGCAAAGGACTAGGGGGGGTTGCATGAGACTTTTTATCAATTGATTTGTTGTTAAATTTGTATGCACATTGATCAAGCGCTTTTAACCATTTTTATATGTGAAATGTTTTAGGATGTAGTTATGTACGTAACCCTGTTGATGTTTGTAGACCAAGGTCTAAATAAACAAAATTTTGAATCTGATCTGACATCACTAAATACAGCAAAACATAAAATAGCATTACATCTGGTGTAAAAAGCAAAAAGTACAAAATAAATTAAAGAGCGACAAAAAACAGGCATTGGTATTGCCAATAGGTTTAATCTCGATGTGCCAACGTATTTAAACACAGGCATTCACAAATATGCTTATCGCATTAGAGTCTGCCTTACTGGCTTTGTCAATGCTGGGATAAAGTAGCAAAAAATCATTGTATCAAAAAATTACGCATAGAATGCATATGGGATTTAAAAAATTGATGCCACGAACACCATATGATTAAGTGCATGTTTTCAGCTGTAGAATAGTCTCTCATGTATTCAAATGTAAGCCCTTCCTGGAAAGCAAAAAGACACACCAATTGGCCAGTAGCATGAGCCAATCCATTGGGTGGAGCCAAAGTACACTCTATGCATATTTAAAAACCTTAGTAAAATATGCCTTGCAGACATCTGTGCTGTCAGGCCACACTTAAGAAGGTAACAAACACAAAGTGCAACATACTTAACAACAACTTGGGACGATGGTCACAAAATCAGCGCAACCGACCTGTACTCCTACTCTCAAAATACTCTGTAGTTGATGGATGTATATAATCCCCCAAAGAACTCCATGCATTATAGAATAATTTCAAAATATGCATTTTTTTCATTTTACAAACAAGAGAAAATAATATTTATATATAACTGAAATCAGTAAGACAACCATATTATTATTATTGATATTCTTTATACACAGTATAACTGAGCCATATCTGAAGAGGCACCGTTTCAGAAACTTTTATTCTCTATGCCAACAGAATGGGTCATCTCATGGTCAATTATCCCAAACATGTCGACCTGTTTCAGTGCGTTCTTAAAAATAACAATGGACTTTCATCATGACCAACAGTTTAAGGAAGTATGCTTCATGACAAATGCACATGTATACATACAAAACAAAAATTCAACACAATTAATGTGATTCGTATGAGATCCTTCTTGAACAGTGCTACAATACGAGTGCTGTGATCCAGTGCTAACAATGACATTTCTTCTCCTATATACTTTGGACATCCAGGTACAAATATCCCTCTGAAACACAGACTATATCCATATGACGGTGGGGCCCATAACACCGCATATACATTCACTCTCTCATATATTCCCTGGATCTCATCCGTCCTTACCTAGGAGAAAAACAGTAGAACGATTCGCTGGAAGGAGACGGAATACCTAATTTTAAAACGACATAATATTTCTTATTGCTTTTAAGGTATTCCGCTCATTGGTCGATGGACCAACTAGTAGGAATCAGTTGATTGTGATTAAGACCAGCTCAATCACAATAAACCTTTTAACATTTTACATTTATCATTGAGCTAAAGAACCACTGAGTCAGTGTTTAAAGATAATAAAGTTTTATATAAATTTTAGAAGCATGAATAAGTTTCAGATTTATTATTCAGGTTATTACATTTAGCATCATTATAAGAATAAATTGAAATTGCAATGCATACCTATTAGATGGAACATAAAGTTCGTCACAGCAAGAACTCCCAAAGGATCTATCTATCTGTCCTGGAAAACAGGCCTTCTCGTTCCTTTCCCCTTCAGTATTTTAAGCATAAAAGTCTAATAGTTCTAAATGAAAAATCTATTAAGAGTAAAAAGGTTCTCCAAAAGCAGCATTTCTTGCTCAATCAAAAATATAAAATAGCAGCAGCAGCATCAGCTCGTCAGCTATCAGCAGCAGCAACTCGTCCCAAAAATCAGCTAACTCAAAAGCAATCAAAAGAGCAACTAAAAGAGTAACAGAGCAACTAACAAGCAACTAACCCCTCCCCTCTAAGAGTAGGTCTTCTTATACCCTAATACTAGCTTACTAAGTGAAAATGTTACATCTTTATGGCGAGATTCTCTCTAATTGGTCCATTCGGGTCAGTATACATCTTATTATCAATATCCTTGTTCCAACCAGTTCTTTGTGGAATGTTCATGCTTTCATCGTTTCACACGGGTTCATGACATTACCCATCCGCTCGGGTAGTCCAAATTGTATCATTTTCCGATACTTTTAGGTTCAACAGTTCTTTGTCTTATTCATTTATTCACTGCGACTTCTCACGCTTCTTGCTGATCTTTCTTGGCACACGTTTACTCTATAAGGTCATCACAGCCTTGACCACGCTTCCATCCTAGGCTTTGGACCGATCACATGATCTCTCTTGTTCACGGCCTTTCTCTCTTTTCATAACTTCACTCGCGCCTGCGTATTCTAGCTCATGGCGGCCATTTTATATCGCTGCTCAACAGGCCTAAGCGCACTATTATAAAGATAAACAAAACATAGTTAAGAATAAAGAATATAAACCCTTTTGTTTCCCTCCCATCATTCTACGTACCCCAATTAAGTATTCCCTAGCAAAAGCGACATATAAAGCCATCCCTTACTTACCATCGCTTTACTTTGCCACTACACGTTTTATTTTCAAAGCACAAATCATGCATTTTATTATTCTATTAGTACGCAAACATTAGACTTATGTTATCCACGTCAACAATTGTAAGTAAATTAGTTTGCACATAAATAGCGTGCTACCTTTAACCCTTCACATATAACATACATGGTTGGTTATTTACTTAAGACGAACTCGTTTGTTAATTATTTTACGTAAATATTAGGAGGTTAACATTTTTACATTTACCCTGCTCCATCAACTCCCCCTTTGGTGATTTTTAATATCACCACAAAACCCATGTTACACAATTCTTTTCGACAGCATATTTCTTTGTCCATTTGGTTTGTTAGTTTACACAACTGTATCCCTTTCAACTTGTCTCTTGGTCTTTTTATACATGTTCTCTTTTATCTCTTCTAGCTCTATTTCACCCATTTCTCTCTCTCTCTCTTTTTTTATCTTGTTTTCTTTTTCTATTTTATTCTGTCTTTTTCTTCTCTTTATACATGTAATTACTAGCTTCAGTACTAAAACTATTATTATTATCAAAGTTGCTACTATTATGACTTTCCCTATTATTAATCCACTCATTCTACTAAACCAATTTATTACTGAAGAAAAACCTTTACCAAGTTTTCCAAACGCACTTTCAACCTCCAGTGGAACAAGTTCTTTGTGCAAATTTGTAATATTCTTTATATACTTTTGTATATTTTCACTTTTATCTGGAATGTAAGTGCAACAATGTTGGACTTTCAGCATTCCACAGACTCCACCCTCTTTGCCAAAAGAATGTCAAGGGCAAGTCGATTTTGCATCACCATAGCTCTCATGGCAACCATCTCGGTATTCACCATCAAGAACCCTCCAGCAGTATCTGTAGATAAACGATCTACTACTGTGGATAACTTCCGAATTTTAAATGCATTCAAAGATATTCCCACTGCTGGTATCAATGCTCCAAAAATATCACCTACTATTTCTGAAAAACTTTCCCTTTTTCTACGTGTAAATGTCTTTATCATTTCGTGTGTTCCTTTTTCTGTTTTATCCACATGAAAAATCTTTGATAAGACCAGGCCTAAATAACATGATCCATACCAATGGTCCGGCAACATGTAATAAGCTCTGTTACCGCAAATATAATAGATCCCTGGAAATATTGGATCTTTTCCCCCTTTGAATCCCCATCCGCCTAAAATTTTATAATTGTCATGGCAATCACTGGAACCCACGAAATAATTGTCATATTTTGTTCTATTTCTTCTAATGCACAAACTTCCCCGTTGGGGCCAATCCAGAGTCATAGCTGCATTTGTCTTTCTCTTGTCATGATTCTCTTCCTCAAACACCCAAAGAGGAGTTTTGGTCTCTTCTATCACTTTTCTTTGAAATTTCGCTCTTCTATCCTCAACCATTTCTAAAAATACCTTTTCTTCCTTCTTTAACTCACAGGTAAGGTTGTTGTTAGCTGTATCATCTAATGTTAAAATCTTATCTTCTATGAAAAATTCACCAAACGTTTTTCCCTCTTTCACTTTGTTTAGTTCAGAAACTATAGGAATCTTTGCAAAAATCTTATCTATATTAGTATAATAATATTCTAATTTTCCTGTCTTATAAAATAGACTTGCTAAAACACTACATGTTATTCCATACGTCAAAGGAAGGTGATGATAGGTCACACCCTCTGCAACAGACGCAGGCAATTGCATACAAACATAACAATCTCTTACATCCATTGTTTCTACATACTCATATAATAATTTTGTAAAAACATTCTTTGAAAAATCTGTTATTGATTTGTCTTTATGTAATTCTGCACTACTTTTTAATATAGCTGTTTCTTGAATGTTAGCTCCTTTTTCTTTCTCTGTGTGATTAGACGTTTCTTCTACAGCTAAGCTAATTGGAATAGTGATTGCTAAAATCACCCATACTGTCATTAATAATCCTGTACAAAAGAAGCACATCTTACACCATCTGCTTAAGAACTCACATCTACATTTTCTATCTTTAGTATCTTCCATTTTGTTCTATAACCTATTTATATTATGTACAGGGAAAATGTGTCACCACACCTCAGAAATGACCTCTTAGCCACTCTGCACTCTTATTTTGTCTTTGTTTGGTACTTTCTTTTAATTCTTTTCAGAATTCTTTCTTTGTCAAATCCAGTATTTCGTCAACTCCGGTAGAAATTCGTTTAAATTTCTTCAAGTTTGTTGCACTTCACCTTCACCCATTAGGTTACAGCTTTGTTCTGGGTTCTCGTGAGTGTTCTCTTCTTCTTTGATGTCAGTCAAGGCAATATACAGCCATTCAGGCGATTTATACTTCAGATTTACTTTCTTTACTCTTTTCGTTTTCTGCAAGTGTTTTCCACCTTGTTTTCCTTGCTCTTTCTGACTTGTTGTTTCATTTACTTGTTCAGCACTTTTTTCATCTAGCCTTATGATCCTGTACCTCAATTTTCTAACTTCGTTGGGCCAATTGTCTCCTTTTCTTGGCCTTTTTGGTTCACTTTCTTTTCCTCTCTTTCTGTTTTCCAAGTTCTCTTTCTTGACTCTGTTTTCTGGTTTCTTTCTTCTCCACTTTCTTCTGACTCTGTTTCAGTTCTTTCTTTACTGTCTCTTATCTTGAATTTTATAATTTCACTTCTTTCATCTATTTGTGGTTTCTCTCTTGTTTTCCTTCGTTCACCTACTTCTGTCCCTCCTCGAGGTTCTTCCGAATTTGTGTCAATCTCTCTATCTGCTTCTAAATTTCCCTGTTCTTTTGTTCGTCGATCTGTCCCTATTGCTCCTCGGGGATCTTCCGATTTTTCTGTCTTTCTGTTTGAAACTCTCCCTTCTTCGTCTATTAATATTATCTCCGAAGGATTTTTACCACAACTTGTACTTGGTTGCTCACTGTTACTGTCTCTTTGCTCAGTTTCTTCTCTTATGCTTTCATATTTCCAATTTCCTTTTAGATTTTCCTCACAATCCGAATGATCTGTATCAGATTCTGAACTGGTGTCTGATATTTCCAGATGTCGACTCACATGTCGATCTTCAGATTCTGGAACTTCAGCTATTTCTTCCACTCCTTCTGTCGTTGCACTTGTAGTTGGGTCTTCCAGATGTCGACTTACAGGTCGATCTTCAGATTCTGGAGCCCTGTTCGTTTCTTCTTCTGCGTCAGATGCTGAACTAGTATCCAATCCTTCCAGATGTCGACTCACATGTCGATCTTCAGGTTCTGGAACTCTGATGGTGTGACTGGCATGTACCCAGTGTTTCACTCCTGCACATTTGACTGCAGTTGTTGTCACCAGGATCACCTGTCGTGGTTTGTCCCAGCGAGGAACCAAACAGTTTCTTCTTCTATGGACTTTTATGCGGACCCAATCTCCTGGATTCAAGTCGTGGGCTGGTTTTCTTTCAAGAGTGGTCGCATCCGGTCCAACCTGATGAAACACAGAACGTACCACATCAGCCAATCCTTTGCAATAATCCAGCACCAGATCATCAGTTATAGTCAGTAGTTTGTTGACAGGTACATGTGCTTGTCTCATTGCTCGTCCCATAATTATCTCGTGGGGACTGAGTCCTGTTTTTCTTTCCGGTATACTTCTGATTGTCATTAAGACTAATGGCAAGGCATCTGGCCATTTGAGTCCTGTGGCTTGACACATTTTACCTAGCCTGTTCTTAATTGTTCCATTCACTTGCTCTACTATTCCAGAAGCCTCTGGTCTGTATGCACAATGCAGTTTCTGTTTAATACTAAGTGCTTCACAAATCAGTTGAATTAATTCGTTTTGGAAATGTGTTCCTCTATCCGTTTCAATCGTGACTGGAAAACCATACCTTGGAATGAATTCTCGCAGCATAAGTTTTGCTACCGTGATTCCATCATTCCTTCTGGTCGGGTATGCTTCCACCCAACGGGAAAACAAACAGACGACTACAAGGACATACCTTAGTCTATTGCTCGGGGGCATTTCTATGAAATTCATTTGCATTCTCGTGAACGGACCTCCTTCTCGTCCTATTGTTCCTAGACTCACTACTGTCTTTCTTCCTGGATTTAACTGCTGACAAACAAGACATCTTTGACAAAGAGTCTCAGCTATGGCTCTGAATTTTGGATTATACCATGTTTGTCTAAAAGTCTGATCATTGAATCTCTCCCAATATGAGCTTGTCCATGGTACATCCGTGCCATGTCAGAAATCATGCTATCAGGCATAACTGGTCTTTCATCTCTGTAAACCCAAACATCATTTTCCTCATTTTTTCTACATCCTGCTTTTATCCAGGTATCTTTCTCCTCATCATCTGCTGCTTCCTGTAATTGTCTCACCTCATCCCATGTCTCAACAGGGTTAGTAAAAAGCAAAGGACATGAAATATGCTCTCTTTCCCGATTTCTGTTCAAAGAGACTACATTCTTTGCACAGTACTGTGCAATCTCATCAGCATACTTATTGCCGACAGTTATGTAGTCTTTCCCATTTTTATGTGCATTGCACTTCACTACTGCGATCTGTTTAGGCAACTGTATCGCCTCAAGCAACTTTTTCACAAAATCTCCATTTCTAATTGGCGTTCCTGCAGACGTCAAGAAACCTCTCTGTGACCAAATCTGACCAAAGTCATGCACGACCCCAAAACCGTATTGGCTATCCGTCACAACTGTGATTCGTGCATTCTTTCCCAACTTGCATGCTTGAATTAGAGCAATCAATTCTGCTACTTGGGCAGAACGTATCCCTTTCAGACAAGATGCTTCCATTACAGCAGCTACTGTACAAACTGCATATGCTGCACTTAGAACTCCATCATCTGTTCTCAAACATGAGCCATCCACAAACAGAATATAATCTGATTCTTTTAAGGGCTCATCTCGTATGTCTGGTCTCGGTTTTGTACAATATTCAAGTACATTCAGACAATCATAATCAACTTCATCCATTTCAATCACACTTTCTTCATCTGGCAATGATGTCGAAGGATTCACATTCATACATCTGTCAATGGTTACATTATCTGCACTCAAAATTACTTTTTCATACCTAGTCAGCCGACTATGTGTCATGTATTGGGTTTTCGTTCTTGTCAAGAGAATTTCCACAGAATGTGGGACATATACTCTCAGTGGATATCCCATCACTATGCCTTCACTCTGTTCCAGACTCACACAAGTAGCAGCAACTGCTTTCAAACATCCAGGCAACGCTTTCGCTACAGGGTCTAAAACAGCTGAAAAATATGCAATTGGTCTTTTCATGTTTCCGTGTCTCTGCACCAAGACTGAAAACGCACACCCATCTCTTTCGCTGCAATACAACTCAAAGTCTTTTTCATAGGCAGGCATTCCCAA
The DNA here is from genome assembly GCA_963921515.1 of Calotriton arnoldi. Lineage (NCBI taxonomy): Eukaryota > Metazoa > Chordata > Amphibia > Caudata > Salamandridae > Calotriton > Calotriton arnoldi. The sequence goes on from CAWUFW010013239.1 coordinate 371,497, forward strand.
TGCCGGAGCTTCACACAATTTCTTTTTCAATTCTCTGAATGCTTTCATTTCCTCATCATTCATTTCAAAAGGATCTTTAACATCCTTCTTTGTCAATTTCTGTAACGGTTTTGCAATTAATGAAAATCCACTTATCCATTGTCGACAATATCCAACCATTCCCAGAAACATTCTTACCTCTCTTTGTGGCATTGGAGCTCTCATTCCTTGAATTATTTTTATTCTCTCGATCGTCACCTTTCGCACTCCTTTTTCAATTTTATGCCCTAAATATTGGACCTCTTGTTGACAAAACTGCAATTTTGATGGGGACACTTTATGTCCTCTTTTGGCTAAATGATTCAGCAAAGCAATTGTATCATTGACACATGCTTCCTTCGTTTTTGATGCCACCAGTAGGTCATCAATATACTGAACCATTACTGACTTTTCTGGCATTCTTAAATCTTCCAAGGATTTCTTTAAAATCTGATTAAAGATCGAGGGGCTTTCTGTATACCCCTGAGGAATTCGGCACCATGCCAAAATACGCTCTCCGAACCTGAACGCAAATAATGGCTGGCTATCTGGATGCAATGGAATAGAGAAAATGCATGGCACAAATCAATCACTGTGTACCATTCTGCTTCACGTGGAATCTGGTATAGAATCACAGCAGGGTTCGGTACTATTGGGCAACAAGGCACAACAATTTTGTTTACCTTCCTCAAATCCTGTACAATTCTATATGTTCCGTTCGGCTTTTTCAGTCCCATTATCGGCGAATTACATGGACTGCTCATTATTTCCTTTAGAATCCCTTGTTCAATCATTTTATTTATTACTGGTGTTATTCCTTCAATTATTTCTGGTGTCAATTTATACTGGGGCGTATTTGGGTAACTCGTTCCTTCTTTTACAGAGATTTTAACAGGGTCTACTCCTTTCATTAACCCTATATCTTCTCCCGTAAAGTCCCACACTTCCTGTTTCACTGACTCTTTCAGTTCAATTGGGATTTTTTCTGCATCAAATACAGGAAACAAATCATTCACTTCTGGTTCTAAATTTACCATTGTCATTTTATACAATACATCTTCATCTGGGGTCTGAAATGCAATTCCATCTGGAGTACAATAGATGGTGCAATTCATTTTGCAAAGTAGATCGCGTCCTAATAGGTTCACAGGACTGCAATCACACACCACAAATCGGTGCATTTCACTAAATGGACCAATCTTTACCTCCACTAATTTAGTAAGAGGCGCCCTAATTTGCTGATTTGATACTCCAACTACTTGGATATTTTCACCAGAGAGAGGAAGGTTTGGAATTTCCACTGACCTGACAGTAGAACGGGTAGCACCAGTGTCCACAAGGAATGTTACATTTGCACCATTCACTTCTCCATCCACAAATGGACCTGCTTGATCTATCTCTAGAGTTGCGCCAAGCACGCACTCTTCCTCCTCTCCTAGGCACCGTCATAAACTTTCATCCGACTCATCACCATCCTGTAGTAACCAATACTGAGAAATGGCAGCTGCGCGCGGCAATAGTGTTACCTGCTCTCCTCCGTAGAATCCTGTTTCTGCACTGAATTTCTGTTGATTAACACTCTTGGGAAGTGGTGGTTGTGGCACCTGATTTTGTTGGGTAACTACCTCACTCTGCACCTGTGGATTTAATGATTGATTTTCCGTATTAAGTTTTGGAGGAAATTTACACTCGTTTCTCCAATGCCCTATCTTTCTGCAGTTGTGGCATGGCCACTTTTTCTTTGCCTCTTCTATGCTCATTTGTCCTTTTCCTTTACCTATATTTGGTCTAAATCTAGTCTGTCCTGTTTCATTGACTGGATTACTCAATTGAGCTTCTTGTTTCTCTGCAACTTTCACCTGTGCCCACATGGCTTTCTCTTTCAATTTACGCTGTCTACTCTCAATATCATCACTGCAATACTTAGCATATCTCAAAACTTCGTCAACTGTGCTATTCTGCCAACAAATCATATGCTGTTTAATCATTTCACTTATCTCTGGTTTCAACCCATACACAAATCTATATACAAAATGACTCATATCTTTCTCATTTAGTGTCTCATAGCCACTATACTGTTTAAAAACTAACAATAGCCTCTCGTAATATGCATGCACTGATTCTTTACTTTCCTGTGTGGTTCTGTCTTTCTTTACCCAATCCGTTTCTTTAGGTGGAATCTTATTTTTCAAAAAGGTAATTACTTGATCATATTTCCTCATCACTTCTGGTCCTGGCGCTCCTGTTTTAGCATCCCTTGGATATTCTACAGTTGGCCAATCAATAGTAATCTTACATTCTGTCCACAAATCAGCTGGTACTACTATATCAAACAATCCATCCAAGTCTATCCACAACCCCTTTGAAACTTTAACAAATCTCTCCACTTGTCTGTACCATTCTACTGGCTTCTCTCTCAACTTTGGGAAGTCATTTTTAAATGACAGTATATCCTGTCTAGACCATGGAACATGCACATAACTACCTCCTGGAGTTTCTCTCATCGGGTACTCCCTTACAATTGGTTCCTTTTCTGTCACCGCAAAAGCCAAAGACGCTTTATCTGTTATTTTCTCATTCCTTTTCATCCATCTACTTCTCCATCTATCCACATCACCCCATTTTCTCAGTAAAACAATTAATTCTTTTATTTGGGTCAATCGTCCTGATGTGTTCAAATTTTCTATATCTTTCTCGCAAAAATCTACTCTATATGGTTTCTGCAACGTTCTCACCTTTACAAATTCTACTCCTAGTTCATTCGCTGTTTCTTCTAATTTGTCATGTAAATTTCTAGCTCTCCATGTAATGCTCTTGCACAAGAACATAATCTCGTCATCCTGATAACTTTTCAGTTTTTCTGTGCCAATTGTTCCTAAAATCAATTCTTCCATGTCTATTTTTAACCTAATTACATCTAATGGTTTTGCTTCTGTCTCTTTCATTTTTAGAGTTTTCATCCATTCATTCAGTCAGTCAGTCAATAAACTTTATTCGGTTTTAACATCAAAACCATAAAAGTTACACAAAGACATTAAAATATATAAATCAAATCTCCTTAGGCTGGTAAAAGAGTCAGATTAGAATCATACTCCCCAAGTGCAATTCAAAATGTAAAGTGCAATGTGCGATAAATACATATGTACAGTCCACAAGAATGTTAAAAACTGCAACCCCCAGGAGCATTTGTATAAATTATGCACGTTATATGAGTGCAAACATAGGTGTATAACATTCGAACAATAAAAATGCATTAATAAAATAACAATTTAAACAACCATAAAGGATCGCGAATTAACACAAGCTTTTAAATAGCCAAGTGTAAAAAACAGTGACTCCGTAGACAGCATCTGTAGATGCAAAAGTGCGGGGCGAACCTGTCTAAAATTCAATCGTTTTAAATAAGGGACCAAAAAAATCCTACGAGGAACTTCATAAAATCTACAAACAAACATAAAGTGCAACAAATCCTGCGGAGACTCACCGTCGCAGCCGCAGGATAGTGTCACACTTGCCCTCTTATGGTCTTTTGGTCTAACCAACAGGAGATGGTATAGATTCATCCTAAACCTTGTTAAAAGATATTTCTCGTGAGAGGACAAACACCCCATAAGGTAGGGTTCAGTTGACAAGGTGGTTTTCGTTAATATAAAATTGCGTACACTGGGTTTCAGCAACTCCTTCGCTTCTCTTTCCATCCTCCACAAACTCATAAAAGCTATTCTGCTTGATACGACATCCTGCTTAACTATGCATTCTGGCTTGCTATACAGCTCGCCACGCCCTATCCCTTTAAAACTCTTTTGAATATAATTTAGCCAAGGGATACATGAGGCTTGTTCTAACAGCATGCACTCTCTTAATAATAAGTGGTTAAAAGACAGATCTGTATTTAACCAACATTTCAACCAAAAAATCAATGGACGTAATGCAAGGATGTCACTAATATAGGGGACCCCCAGTTCTTCATGCACTGCTAAATTAGAGGTCCCCTGAGGGACACACAGAAGGCGTTTTAAAAATTATTTTCCACCACTTGCAGAGGATCTGCAACTGTATATCCCCATATCTCACTTCCATATGTGGCAATGGAAAGACTTTTAGCCTTATAAACTTGTAACATGGCCCCAGTTGGTTTTTTCCCTATTCTTGATGAAAATTTAAAAATGGCCGCATTGGCCCGAACCACTTCCCCCTTCTTCTTCTCAATTTGGGGTCCCCATTTTAATTTGTTGTCAATAAGAACCCCCAAATATGAGAAAACATTCGTAAGAGGGACCACAGTTGAGTCAATTGCAAATTTAAAGGGCTTCACAGGTTGCTTACCTATTCTCAGCACATAGGACTTGGAATTGTTAATTGACAAGTCCCGTTTACCCATGTACCCCGCAAAAGCCTTTAAAAGAGATTGTAAACCAACCTCTGTTCTAGATAGAAGGACGGCATCATCTGCATAAAGCAATATCGGGATGCCGCGACGTCCAACATACGGGTAATCAACCCCAGTTTCCAATAATTCCTGTTCCAAGTCGTTAAGATAATAATTAAACAAAAAGGGGCTAAAATGCAACCTTGACGGACGCCCCTTTTAATATCAAAATTCTCAGTGACACGCAAATCCTGAGCGAACCTAACATTTGCCTGGGTAGAATTATGAAGATCCACCAGGAAGTTCACTAGACTAGGATCCACACCTGTTAGCCTCAGGATCTGCCACAGTTTGGTTCTGTTAACACGATCAAAAGCTGATGACAGATCCATAAAGGCACAAAATATGGACCCCGAGCGTGCAATAGTATATTTACTGAAAATCATAAGAATATTTAAACACTGGGCAATTGTGGAACGACCGGGGCGAAAACCATATTGGACATCTGACAATATTTCGGTTTCCTCTGCCCAAGTTTGCAGCCGCTGTAATAATATCCGACCCACCACCTTAACTGTTGAATCTAAAAGGGAGATGGGTCTATAACAATGGGGGCTACCCCGGTCGCCCTTTTAAAAACGGGAACTATGGTAGAAATAGCCCAGGAAGAGGGGCATCCAATTTTTGCTGCAGCGTTAAAAACATTAACCAAGATAGGGGCCCAAAAAAAGGGTCAGATTTAAATAAATCTGGGGGAATCCCATCTGGTCCTGGGGCCTTTTTAGCAGAGAGCCCTTCAATCCCTGCAATAACCTCATCAATACTAAAAGATAAAGCTGGAGCATTTAAATCTATTATCACTGGGCCACGACAATCGGGGGACAGTCAAAAATAGTTTTAAAATGGGACACCCAGTCCTCTTCTGTAATAAAGGCTCCTAAAACGGGGTCCCTATCCATACCAATGGCTGGGCGGTTCACCACTTGCCAAAATTTGGAACTATTTTTCAATACACTTGCCTCAATAAGGTCCCGCCAGGCTTCATCTTTTAGTTTTGTCTTGCGCCCTGCTAAAGCGGCCTTATATTCTCTGCGATAGTTACAGACCACTGATTGTATTCTAGGTATAGATGAAAGAGCTGCCTTCAACTTACCAGCTGCTCGAGTACAATCAGAGTCAAACCATTTAGGCCCAAGATTTCTAGCCCTTACGGCCGGAGCACTTAAGAGATCTCCCATCTTCCCTGCTAAGGTCACAAAAGCTGCCAACAAATAATCTGGGGGCGAACAGGGATTTTGACATGTTAAAAGTTCAGGGGCACATAACCTATTAACCTTGTCATAAAACAACTTGGGGTCAATCTGTGTCCATTTCAATCTGCGTTTATTGTCAGTCAGAGTCGTAACGCCCCTCGTAGCTACTCCTTCGATGTGACTAATAAGTGGTCCGGCTATATGGGCACAAAGCGGATTATGATCACTAAAAATACTCTCATCAATGGAGAAACCTGTGATCCACAACTGCAAAGGGGAGGAAATTAATATGTAGTCAATAAAAGATCCTGTCCTAACCCCTTTGTAAGTTGGAGTTAAAAATTTGATGTTTGGGGCCACAAGAGCCATCAAACACACCATGTTGAACTCCTGGATCATGTTGTTAATCAATTCCCCTTGTGTGTGGTGATCAAAATGGAAACCACTCCTTCGCGGGCATCCCAGTTCAGATAAACAGGACAACGCAGGATTACCACATGGGTGAGCATTAAAATCCCCAGAGACCAGAAAATCAGAAACTGGGAATCTGTTGGGACGTCTAAAAAGGAGCATAAGGCAGCTATATTACAATCACGTGCGGGACTGGATACTGCGTTATAAAAATTAACCAGTCCCCATCTAATGCCTCTAGTGTTAAAAAATAGCACCAATATCCCTCCACACCAAATAGGAACAACCTGGATCTGGCTGTCTAAGGCCACAGACACATATGTGACTAAGCCCCCTTTAGCTCTCCCACTGGAAGACGGGGTAGCGGGGACAAAATAGGCCTTATATCCTTCTAAAAACAAATTACTTTCAACCAGCCAGGTTTCTTGAAGACTGATTATCTTAAACTCTTTTAAAAAATTGACTAAAGAGGGATCTCGAAATTTAGTTGCCAGCCCAGCGATATTCCAAGAAATAAAATTGCGAGAGATCACTACACTTGGCCTCCCCACGGCATCAACTAAGGGCACTGCACTGTGACCACCCCTGGCTCCTGTGTTACTATAGGCAATAGTCAGTCGCAGTCTTCTAGTCCACTTAATGTAGAAAATCTGTTTTGTACTTCCAAAAAGGAGTGGTGGCCGGCTGGACCTGCGAGAAGAGTGGTTGATACATTCTAACTGCTGACTGTGCAGCTGATACGGAACTATTCGACCTTCCTAGTCCAGTATTTGTCCTTACATTATATTCAATAGGACTTGTGGGAACCCTGGGCTTATAAAAAAACCCAAGGGGAGAGTTCTGATAGCACCTGAGGGGGATTGCGGTTAGCACCCTTATGCAGGATTCTAGCCACTAGATTAGGGTTATTGAAATTCACAATAATGCAATCTTTAATACCCACTTTAGCAGATTGGCCCCACCCAACTCACCCTACGTGCCATGATGATGTTATTAGCAATATTCACACCAGTAGCTGTATTTTGGGCAAACCAATGTGTTAATTTGTTTTTTAGTTGGTTAAAATCCTCTGTAGCCCCTATTTCAAGAGGTGGAACATCCCCTAAAACAACAACATAGGGGGTAGATTCAGGTGGGAGGTTAATTACAGGAAGACAAGTTGGTTGAGAATCCCTGAGTGCTAACCCTGTCATGTCCTTCAATCCAGGCGTCACTACCCTGGATGGATGACGAGGAATCACTCCACCATGACTACTAGTGGTAACTTTATCATTATTTGATTCCTTTGAGTCTATGACCGCCTCAACATCCCCCTGCAGTGCATTTCCCACTACTACATCCCTAGCAATCTGTGTAACACATGTCCTGTTAGTATTTGCAACTTTCGAGGTTAAACAATTGCAACCGGTCTGTCCCTCGAGTTTGGATAAAGCTTCCTCGATAGCCCCAATTTTCTGCCTTATTGGATCAAGAGAAGAAGACAACAACATTTCCATTTTCCCCCAAAAATGGTCCTCATGATCTTTAATAGAACAAGACCCAGGCAGCGTACATGTATTAGGGATGAGTAAAGGTAAGTCATTCGAACTGTTTGTTACTAGGGGAGAAGAAGACGCCTCAATACCGCTGTCTATCTTGTGGGCTAATCTACTACCTTTCGAAGACCCACCATTCTTCCCTTTTCTTTTCCTTACCTGTGGGTCATTACTATTAGGCTGGCCTAATTTGGCCTTTTGACCTCTTGTCTTGGCTTTTACTGGGCTAGAAGTAGTTATCAGCTCTATGCCGGGGCTAGGTAAAATTTGCGTCGAGACTGGAGTTAGTTCCGGAGTGAAGGGAAGACTATGCCGAGAAAGATCGGCATTCCTGATCCCTTCTACTACGGGAGCTACCAATTTAATAGGAGTTCTATCTTCTAAAGACAGGGGCTCTAATGATAATCTCCTTTCCGTAAGCTGAATTTCATGTATAAGAACTGATTCAGCTCTTGAGAAAAATGCGTCCAGAGTCCCAATCACACTCTTACCGGGGGTCATTTTCCGTTTGCTCATTTTTCAAATAATAAAACTAATGCAAGATGTATGGCAAGAGAAAGGGCAAAGCAGCAAAGGATTGGCGCTTGATAAAACTTGGCAAGACTACAGGTTCATATAATGCCAAGAAGTAAAAACCCGGTTAAAACACTATTAAGAACAAATTCGAACACCTAATATAAAATAAACTAATTTACAATAAGCATAATAATACAGTTCCAGGGGAAAAGTAGAATTTAGCAGAAATTAGGACTTGTACCAGTAAGATTTCAATGTGCAAAATAAGCAGTGTATACAATATGTATAATAGACATACAGTCCTTAAGGAAAAACAGAGCTAGCAGCAGTTCGAGCGACCAACGATTTGTACAAAATAAGCAAAGTATAGCAAACAACATGCAGCGCTATTATGGTACCTGCAAGAAATAAAACCTAACAACTATCATAGGTTTATACAAAAAAAGCCAACAATGTTCAAGATAAAATATGTCCAAACAAAGTAAAACTGTCCAACACTAGTAGATCCTAATAGTCCAAAGAAGCAACACCACTTGGGGAGAGAGTTAAGATGCAATAGTTCCAGTTAAGAAAAAGTTATACATACAACTTCGCCTGTACCTGGTGAGGGGTGAACTCAATCGGCGTCCTATACGCTTTAAGGGGAACTTTCACGATCTACTCTGGGGGACAGAGAGGTGGCCCAGCCCAGCCTCTTCCAGACTATGACGGGCAAGGACGGGCCCGCCCTTGGCCCGGGCTTCGCCCGGGCGCGGCCCGCGCGCGTCCCGCGCAGCGGGGGACTCAGCAGGGCTAAAAGCACCTCCTGGCGCTTGCGTGGTAGCAGGAGCAGGCGTCCAGCTTTGGCCTGCCGGGAGTTGTGGTTCCTTCGAGCCGTTCCCCTCACGGCTGTGTGGCTGGAGCGGAGAACAAGGAAAAGAGAGCCGTTCCCCTCACGGCTAAAAAGGGTTTGCAGTGGCCGTTCCCCTCACGGTCAATGTTCCGCTCTGCAAGGCGTCCATTCATTCAATTCATCTGGAGTTGGACCTACAGGCGTACTATTTAATTCTATCCAATTTTTACTTCTTTCCGGTGTCTCTGATGCAGACTCAGTTACCATAGGTATTCTCCTGAACTCATTCTCATTTATCGTCAAATTAGTAGGTGGGCTTGGTCTATAGGTGCTAACCAAATTGCTTGCACCTCCATTGTCAAGTTCCATCCCTTCTCTCCTTCTTTGCAAATGTGAATTCATAGGAATCACTAAAGAATGTTCATCAATTTTCTGATTCTCAAAAACTGGTATTACTGGACCTATCGTTACTGGTACAGTTACCGCTTCCATATTCATTGTTAATTCTCTTATCTTTTCAGTTAATTCTCTTGTCGTTTTCGCTAATTCTGTTGTATTGTCACTTTCTATCTTCTCATTTTGTGGAGTTTTCAATTGATCTTGTGACCTATTTATCTCATATCCTCGTTCGGTATTTTTATTCCTCCCAGTTTCCATTGGCGGTGCATTAGGTGTCACCACCGCAGAATTCTGTTGGTATGGAGGTGGGTTTCTGTTTAAAATATCTTCCAGCAATTCATCTTCTGTCTCACTACCACCATACCCATATTTTTCAGTAACCACATGTTTCTTTTTCTCTGTACACTTTCTCTTAGCTTCTTCCTCTACAGTAAAAGCCGGAAACAAACCTCCTGTCATATTAGCATATCTCCAACGCTTTATTCTGTCCTCATGATTCACTCCCCATAACCTTCTAGGTACAAACTCATGATTTCTTACTCCTCTGAATCTTTCTCGTTCATACATCTCATCTTCCCATTCACTTAAAGCTTCAAATTGTGTCGGTCTAGGTTTAGGTTCAAGCATCGCCATTTTCTCTCTCAAATTCCGAAGTACAGCTACACTAAAGGAACCATTCTCAGGAAAAGCCAATGCTCCATCATTCTTAGTATATTTTGTCCAATTTTCTAACCATATACATGTATGATATCCGTACTTCAGCATCATATGCGAAGCTGGTGATTTCAGCAGAGGAATTACTTGTCCCTCTCTAGTCACTACCTTTTTGTCTTTCTTAAAGAAGTTCTTAACTTTCGACATCCACGACGTTTTCTCTCTACCATACTCATAATAAGACATGATTCACAATCTTTTTCTCTCCTCAAAAGTCCGCAATTCAACACAGTTCTCTATGCGTTATTCCAACCAATCCCAGCGCAACTCACACCAACACTCCAATCCTAAACTTCCACGTCACTAGTCTATCCGACAAATCCTAGCGTGTCTCACACCAACGCTCCAATCAGAGCCGTTTCTGTTTAACAGCGCACTGTCCAATCCCAGCGCGACTTTTGTCTACGTCAGTTCTGCTCCTGTTTCTGTATGACTAGCGCACTGTCCAATCCCAGCGCGGCTTTTGTCTACGTCAGTTCTGCTCCTGACCCCTCCTTTACAAAATTTATCGGCAATTTCTTTTTCAACAGTTCTCTATTAGTTACAACATTAAAAACACATTTCCATTGTCTGATTTCGCTAAACAAAAGTGACAGTTTTATTCTAGCTTGCAAGAATACAGTTTTGTTCGATAAGTGTAGCACTTCCCTCTACCTTACCCTTCTTTCAAGCAAGAGGTAAACCCGTTTCTCTGGGGATAAAACACATGTGGAGACTACACTGCTCCTGAGAATTAAGGCCAGAGTTTCACAAGAAAACCGGTTGCTATTTCACTCACACACCTTTTACACGGAAAATGTCCCTATCATAACACAACCTGTGTTATCACCAATATGAACTCAGACAATGCCCTATTCCATGTGACTTCTCTTGCCACACGTGTTCCACTTCCTACTTCCTGGAAACGTTAAAACTTTGACTTACATATAACATAACATGACTCAACATAAAGTGTTAGACATGAAATAATCAATAATCAATAATCACCAAACTAATCTATAGTAACCATAACTCTGCTACCAAGAAATCTGATCCAGCGCTAACAATGAAATTTCTTCTCCTATATACTTTGGACATCCAGGTACAAATATCCCTTTGAAACACAGACTATATCCATATGACGGTGGGGCCCATAACACCGCATATACATTCACTCTCTCATATATTCCCTGGATCTCATCCGTCCTTACCTAGGAGAAAAACAGTAGAACGATTCACTGGAAGGAGACGGAATACCTAATTTTAAAACGACATAATATTTCTTATTGCTTTTAAGGTATTCCGCTCATTGGTCGATGGACCAACTAGTAGGAATCAGTTGATGGTGATTAAGACCAGCTCAATCACAATAAACCTTTTAACATTTTACATTTATCATTGAGCTAAAGAACCACTGAGTCAGTGTTTAAAGATAATAAAGTTTTATATAAATTTTAGAAGCATGAATAAGTTTCAGATTTATTATTCAGGTTATTACATTTAGCATCATTATAAGAATAAATTGAAATTGCAATGCATACCTATTAGATGGAAAATAAAGTTCGTCACAGCAAGAACTCCCAAAGGATCTATCTATCTGTCCTGGAAAACAGGTCTTCTCGTTCCTTTCCCCTTCAGTATTTTAAGCATAAAAGTCTAATAGTTCTAAATGAAAAATCTATTAAGAGTAAAAAGGTTCTCCAAAAGCAGCATCTCTTGCTCAATCAAAAATATAAAATAGCAGCAGCAGCATCAGCTCGTCAGCTATCAGCAGCAGCAACTCGTCCCAAAAATCAGCTAACTCAAAAGCAATCAAAAGAGCAACTAAAAGAGCAACAGAGCAACTAACAAGCAACTAACCCCTCCCCTCTAAGAGTAGGTCTTCTTATACCCTAATACTAGCTTACTAAGTGAAAATGTTACATCTTTATGGCGAGATTCTCTCTAATTGGTCCATTCGGGTCAGTATACATCTTATTATCAATATCCTTGTTCCAACCAGTTCTTTGTGGAATGTTCATGCTTTCATCGTTTCACACGGGTTCATGACATTACCCATCCGCTCAGGTAGTCCAAATTGTATCATTTTCCGATACTTTTAGGTTCAACAGTTCTTTGTCTTTTTCATTTATTCACTGCGACTTCTCACGCTTCTTGCTGATCTTTCTTGGCACACGTTTACTCTATAAGGTCATCACAGCCTTGACCACGCTTCCATCCTAGGCTTTGGACCGATCACATGATCTCTCTTGTTCACGGCCTTTCTCTCTTTTCATAACTTCACTCGCGCCTGCGTATTCTAGCTCATGGCGGCCATTTTATATCGCTGCTCAACAGGCCTAAGCGCACTATTATAAAGATAAACAAAACATAGTTAAGAATAAAGAATATAAACCCTTTCGTTTCCCTCCCATCATTCTACATACCCCAATTAAGTATTACCTAGCAAAAGTGACATATAAAGCCATCCCTTACTTACCATCGCTTTACTTTGCCACTACACGTTTTATTTTCAAAGCACAAATCATGCATTTTATTATTCTATTAGTACGCAAACATTAGACTTATGTTATCCATGTCAACAATTGTAAGTAAATTAGTTTGCACATAAATAGCGTGTTACCTTTAACCCTTCACATATAACATACATGGTTGGTTATTTACTTAAGACGAACTCGTTTGTTAATTATTTTACGTAAATATTAGGAGGTTAAACATTTTTACATTTACCCTGCTCCATCAGCTGCCTTGTTGTAGGGTGCTCCGGTTTTGAGCTGCGGAACACCACTACATTTTATTTGAAAGTGTCTATTCCTACATTCAACGGGATGCCCAATCACAAGTGAACCATTTTAAGCTTGCTCTTTCTTTTGAGGTCGTAGTATAATCTATGTTTTGGGTCAGCACTCTACGAACATACCAACATATGTGAGGTCTGCCGGTGAGTTAAATTAGCAGATGATCTGTTGCAGCAACATGATTTATTTTGACAATGTTGGCGTGCATGTGGCGGTGTGTCCACTTAAAAAAACACTCTCGCCTAAATGGTAGCTATCCCATAGATGTAAGATGGTGCTCCACTCCACAGTTACTATCTTTCCCATTTGTTTTTCCTGAGCAAAGCAGTAGGTTTGTAGCCTTTTTAGGTTGAGCCTAGGCAGTGCATGCGCTGTCTCTAAACATGCTGTACTCAGTCAGGGGGCTTACAGCCCGCCTCCAGCTTCTGATTGGCTTTTGCCAGTGTCCTTTAAAAAACGTTGCTTCTAATCGGTTAATGGTATCTTCTTGTCCAACATTTTTTCTCAATTGTTGACTCCCATGGATCGCCCCCAGGACTTGTCCTCTTTCCCTTCTTCTATTTTACTTTCTGTGCGGGAACTATTTTTTTAAATTCCAACAAGCATTTCCTTGGCTCAACGCTTTATCTTTCACACGCTCAGATACAGAAGTGGCTGTCTCAGCTCCCTCCCTTGTTCTTTGTTTGCTAAGCAATTCAGGGCTTCGGAGCCTGTCGTGGCTTGTTTTTTTTTGGGTTTCTGTTTTTGATTCTGCCTGTATGACCCCCATAGTTTACAAGAGTACTGCATGGGGTTGAAGGGTTGCCTACAGATTGGTACCATTATCTTAGATTTACAATGTATCTCATTTTCTGAGGTACAACACGCCTCCCAGGCTCTGTGGTATAAAACGTAGGCTATTCTTGAGAGAATATAATATATTTTGTGCTCCGAGCAGCAAACTCCGTTGCATTCTGAAAAGCGCATCAGTATTTCCTTCAATTAGATTTACAATGTGCTTACATGTTGCATCTTGTTCTCAGAGGTGAGCGTGCCTCCAGTTGAAAAATAAAACACCCTTGAACCGAAATATCTGAAAGCTACACTTCTTGGCGGATGAGGCGCATGTATACTTTTGGCACCCGCCGCGGCTTGTTTCTTTTTTTTTTGGTTTCTGTCTTTGACTCTGCCCGTGTGACCCCCACAGTTTACAAGAGTAGTGCATGGGGTTTGAAGGGTTGCCTACAGATTGCCACTGTTATCTGAGATTTACAATGTATCTCATTTTCTGAGGCGTACAACGTGCCTCCCAGGATCCATGGTGTAAAATGTATGCTATTCTTGAGAAGGTATAATATATTTTGTGCTCTGAGCAGCACACTCCGTTGCATTCTGAAAAGCACGTTGGCGTTTCCTTCAATGAGATTTACAATGTGCTTACATGTTGCCTCTTGTTCTCAGAGGTGGACGTGCTTCCAGTTCAGAAAATAAAATGCCCTCAAACCGAAATATCTGAAAGCTACACTTCTTGGCGGCTGATGCGCATGTATACTTTGGACACCAGAAGAAAGAGAAGTGTGCCCTAGCAACACAATATTTTCCATCATGTTGCCTTCCTCCTAAAGTGCTCCTGGATTTGCTGCAAGCTGCTTCCATTAATTTATCCTCATAAGGTGGTCTTGGGAAATCACCAGGCTTTTTTTAATGAAGCACCTTCTAGCATTACTTCAGCAGAACAACTATTGAAATTTGTATCAACAACATCTGCAGAAATGCTCAACAATCCACCCCTCCCCCGTCTTTGTCCCCTCCCTTGCCACCACACCCCTACTTTCAGCGCCCCTGGTCTGGTGGGCAGTTTTTACCTTTGATTTCTCTGATTTGACCACAAACATTGCTGGCAGCAAACACAAATGCATTCAGTCTCCCATAACCTTTGCAGAACAGCAAGTCTTCACAAGTTTGAAACTGTCCTGATTTGCAAATGGCGAGCACTTTTAATTTGATACAAGGGCCTACTTTCTGTCCCACTCCAAAGCTGCTACATAGCTCATTTCTAGAACATCATTGTGGATTTCTGCAGCTGTTGTGTATCAGAGTGGAGTGAGTAGAGTGGATCAGAGTGGACTGGATGGGAGTGGGTTGGATTACAGTAGAGTGAATTGGATTTGAGTAGAGTGGAATAGATTAGAGTGGAGTGGCGTGGAGAAAAAGACAAATAAAATGCTCACACAAGGAGTCGTCCTTGCAGAATTGCTGTCAAGTGCAAAGCTCCTGCAACTCAATACCACATAAATCCACCCCACATAAATCCACTCTATACCACGTAACAACTAGCCACATAAATACACTCCACACCATGCCACATAATTCCACTCAACATAATTTCACTCAACACCACACTGTTCCATGCCACAATATTCAACTCCACACAAATCCATTCCACACCACATATTTCCATACCAACCCACATAATTCCACAACACATTTCCACTGCACATCACGTATATCCAATTCACAACACATAATTCAAAATCATACGACAAAATTCAACAGCACACCACATAATTAAACTCCACTGCATAACACTCCATAACACAAAAAACCCCACATAATTCCAATACACTCAAAAACACAAAATTACTATTCACATAATACCACTGCACACCATGCAACATAATTCCACTACACAAATCAACTCAACACCACACAATTTCACACTACACAATGCCACAACTAACAATTCCAATCCAAACCACATAATTCCAATGCACACCCCATATATCCACTCCACTCCATAACACATAGATAAGAGACATTTACAATGCTAATAGCTCAACTCTGTTTCTTTTTTTTTAACACCCAAACATACAGATCTGGAGCTCAGCTCATACCTATTTGTTTTTTCACTACCAAAAAGGAAAAGCTATCCACACAGTTCCGCGCCACACAATTCAACTGCGCACATTTCCAATGCACACATACATAATTCGACAACAAACCACATAGTACAACTCAATAACACTATTACACACCACATACAACCAATCCACACCAAACACTTCCACATCATCCAACAAAATTCAACAGCACACCACATAATTAAACTCCACTACATACCACTCCACAACACACAATACCATTCCACATAATTACACTCCATAACACACAGTCCCACTTTACATAATTCCAGTACACTCAATACCACATAATTACTAATCACCTATTTCCACAGCACACCATGCCACATAATTCCACTACACAAATCCACTCCACACAACACAATTCCAGCCACACAATTCTACAACTAACAATTCCAATCCAACCCACATAATTCCACTACACACCACATACATCCACCCCACTCCATACCAAAACACGTGGATAAAAGACATTGTCATTTACCTTGGCAATAGCTGAGACTCGAGCAAATGCAAGACCTATTGCATTTCCAATGCTTGTTTATTACCGCGCAGGCCTGCAGAAATAGCCTTGCGTTGTGTAACAGTGGGTGGGAGAAGCTTGCTGTCCAAGTCTCTTTTCCTTGTTGGGGCTAATTTTCAAGCGCCATTTATTTTCACCTCAGAAGCTTGGGAAGTAAAGTGGAATTTGGTTCATCAATGACAGTGTGGCAGTGCATATACATTTTTACTGTTTGTGTATGAGTGCAAGTCACAGTATATTGATGTGTATTTGTGTATGACGGAAGCTTGTGCTGTGAAGACTGCAGAGAACAGGTGCCTAAAGAAGGCACCACGATTGGAGAGGAGTCGCATTCGTGGATGCTTTTTCCATTTTCCATGTACCACAGGTGTAGAGTGTGCATTTTTGAGGACTCCAAGTTGATCAAATCTTCTTCCAGGTTTGGAGTTTGCACCCTGGCTACTGTGATACCAGACTGATGGGTGTGCCGATTCTGGAGCAGGGGCTGTGTCTTTAGGTTGAAACTCACAGAGAGAGATGTACATTTCATAAAGTTATTTCCTCGATTTGAGCCGGACACATGTAGATCTGGTTATTTGTCTTAGATTCCTGGGTGTGTAAGTTGCACACCTCTGTGGAGGTCGGTCTGGATGTGTTCATTGTTCTGCATTGATTAACATTGTTAAAATGTTGGTCATAGTTCAAGTGACCACTAATGCTCTGGAGTGGGTTTTTCATATATATAGGTGGGCCAGGCTGTTGGATATTTCTGGGTTTATGTATAATGCGTACCGAGTACTTCAATGGGTGGGGAGGGTTACCCCGAGAAAGGTAAATAAGATGACCAGGTGTGTTGTGGTGCAGAGTTGTTGGTTGCTATGTTGTGTTGTGCAAGATACCCAAGTGGTGGATGGAGCGTGGTTGAAATGCACCCTGTTGAGCAGGAACTCTGAAAGGATTATCAGTGCCTCAGTTAAAAATGCAACAGGTTGCTCACCCTCCATGTAAAGATACATTTAGCCTGTGGATCTCCCCTTCGTGTAAAGATGCATTTGCCTGTAGCTCTCCCCTCCTTGTAAAGCTGCAGCCTGTGGATCTCCACACCATGTAAAGCTGCAGCTTGTGGATCTCCCTTCCATGTAAAGATGCAGCCTGTGGATCTCCCCTTCATGTAAAGATGCATTTGCCTGTAGCTCTCCCCTCCTTGTAAAGCTGCAGCCTGTGGATCTCCACACCATGTAAATCTGCAGCCTGTGGATCTCCACACCATGTAAAGCTGCAGCCTGTGGATCTCCCTTCCATGTAAAGATGCAGCATGTGGATCTCCCCTCCATGTAAAGCTTCAGCCTGGGGATCTCCCCTCCATGTAAAGCTACATCCTGTGGATCTCTCCTTCGTGTAAAGATGCATTTAGCCTGTGGCCTTCCCCTCCATGTAAAGCTGCAGCCTGTGGACCTCACCTTAATGCAAACCTGCAGCCTGTGGATCTCCCTTTTTGTAAAGATGCATTTAGCCTGTGGCTTCCCCCTTCATGTAAAGATGCATCCTGTGGATCTACTCTCCATATAAAGATGCATTTATCCTGTCTATCTCCCCTCCATGTAAAGATGCATCCTGTGGATCTCCCCTCCATGTAAAGATGCATCCTGTGGATCTACCCTCCATATAAAGATGCATCCTGTGGATCTACCCTCCATATAAAGATGCATCCTGTGGATCTACCCTCCATATAAAGATGCATTTATCCTGTCTATCTCCCCTCCATGCAAAGCTGCAGCCTGTGGATCGCCCCATCGTGTAAAGATGCATTTAGCCTGTAGATCCCCCTTCCATGCAAAGATGCATTTAGCCAGTGGATCTCCCCTTCCAGTAAAGATGCATTTAGTCTGTGGATCTCCCTTCCATGTAAATATACATTTAGCCTGTGGATCCCCCCTCCATGTAAGGAGGCATTTAGCCTGTGGATCTCCTCTCCATTTAAAGATTAATTTAGCCTGTGGATCTCCCTTCCATATAAAGATACATTTAGCCTGTGGATCTCCCTTCCAGGTAAAGATGCATTTAGCCTGTGGATCTCCCCTTTGTGTAAAGATACATTTAGCCTGTGGATCTCCCTTCCATGTAAAGATGCATTTAGCCTGTGGATCTTCCCTCCATGTAAAGCTGCAGCCTGTGGGTCTCCCCTTTGTGTAAAGATGCATTTAGCCTGTGGATCTCCCCTTCCATGTAAAGATACATTTAGCCTGTGGATCGTCCCTCCATGTAAACATATAGCCTGCAGATCTCCCCTCCAAGGTAAAGATGCATTTAGCCTGTAGATCTCTCTTCCATGTAAAGATGCATTTAGTCAGTGGACCTCCCCTTTGTGTAAAGATGCATTTAGCCTGTGGATCTCCCTTCCATGTAAAGATATGTTTAGCCTGTGGATCTCCCCTCCATGTAAAGATACATTTAGCCTGTGGATCTCCCCTCCATGTAAAGATACATTTAGCCTGTGGATCTCCCCTCCATGTAAATATGCATTTAGCCTGTGGATCTCCCCTCCATGTAAAGATGCATTTAGCCTGTGGATCTCCCCTCCATGTAAAGATACATTTACCCTGTGGATCTCCCCTCCATGTAAAGATACATTTACCCTGTGGATCTCCCCTCCATGTAAAGATACATTTAGCCTGTGGATCTCCATTCCATGTAAAGATACATTTAGCGTGTGGATCTGCTCTCCATGAAAAGATGTAGCCTGTGAGTCTCTCCTCTATTTGTTTTGGATTTTCAAAAATGATACAGGTGGCATATCAATGCCCAGTTTACAGAGTGATAATGGTACACCAGTTCATATCATTCAGTGTGATATCAGTTGAGGCACATAACAACATACACAGGTATATCAATCAATATCACAGTTATAGTTTGCAGAGGAGAAGCACCTCCAGTCGCAGTTTTGCAGTGTAGTAGTATCCAAAAAGATATGGCCATCTACCACAGTGTGTAATTGGTGCGGTTAGAGCTTTTTCAATATGCATGATGAAATCCGACAGTCAAAATCTGAAGGTGTCATGTTCATCTAATTGGGAATATGTATGAGGTTCCTCTTGCCAATGTCTTCTTCATATCTCAGGGAGTTCTGCTGTGTCCTTAAATCCAGATACATGATGAACGGTCCCCACATATCTTTGGGACGGGACTTGGAAATCATATGTTCCCAGTAATTTTCAAGCTGTATTTTTCATACACAATGTCCTGTAACCAGCTCTTACTTTAGGAGAAATCCCGTCTCCCGTGCATCGCCACACTTCGCTTAGCCAGCATGAGCAGTATAGGTGTGTCTCGTCTAACTCCAACTGGGGTATTCTTAACATATCCTAATTGTAGGAAAGTGCCTCTTTTGACATGGTTAGCACCCAATTATTTTTTTTGTGCTGCATGGTGTGATTTTGAATTGAAAGTGCACAGGGTCCCTGCTAACCAGGTTCCCAGTGCCAGAACTCTTTCCTAAAACTGTACCATGATTGGCACAACTTCAGCAACCCATGTATGTCCCTAGAAAATGGTATACCTGGTACCTAGGGCATTGGGACTGAAGAGGGTCCACAAGGGCTGCAGCACAACTTGTGACACTCAAGGGACCCCTCACCAAGACTATGCAAACTGCCATTGCAGGATGCGAGTCTTGGTGCAGAGAAAACCGAAGGGTTGACATGGCACACCATGCCCCCATACAGTGCATGAGGGATAAGTAAGTCACCCCTACTGCAGGCCTTACAGCCCTAAGGCAGGGTGCACTATGTCCCATGTGTGGACATATCTGCATAATGAGAGATGACCCTATATCTTAGTCCATTCTTGGATATTGTAAGTGCACAGGGAAGCAATAGAGAGTACATGTGCTGGATACTTGTCATCACGAGTTTCCTAACTCCATGATGGTGATGGAGCAAGGACTCACAAATGAGACTTGCTCGGATGCAATCCTCTTAAAGTATTAATGTATTAAATTTGTATTGTTATACTAACTATTGCACACACAAATATAAATAGCAAGGAAGCTTGCCTATGTGTTTTTACTAACAAGTAACGCTTGTCTATTCTAAAATGGCCGCTAAAACGCGGGAACTTTACTGCGCATGTCTCAACCATATCACGTGGTGTGACGTCTTTCTTTGCTTGGTGGGAAAATTCTTGCTTCTGCGCAGTGTGATTTAAAATGGCTGCTATATGTTCTCACATGCCACAGCTTGCTCTTATGTTTTGTTTAAAACTGTGATATTTTAACGCTATTAATGCGGGGATAAGTTTATAAGTAAATGGGAATAGAATAGACAGAGCGGGTATACAGTGAAACATTTTATTTGTGATTTTAATATTTTCTTCTTTGACTTTATTAGTTCGTAAATGTTGGGCCTGGGGTTGGTGAACTGAAAACTCGAATGACGTGGGTTCTGCGCATGCTCCTTGAAAGACTGCCCAGAGCGGAAAAGGATGAAGTCAACCTGGACGTTGTCCAAGGCCGCGACCTGATGGCCTATATTGTCATATTCATGAATGTTCTTATGAAATTGTAACAATGTACATGAAAAGGCACAAACTTTGTCATGAGACGGGTGGGAAATAAAGCAAATGTATTAAATTTGAGGGGCGGTATTTTAAAACAAAGAGCTTTAAGAAATGAATTAAATCAATATGGTGTGAGGATCAACCCCCTGTCCCTGTCCAATCAGAAGTAGTGGCCCCATAAGTTAGCAACATTAAGGGGAGGAACATGGGCGTAGAATGGTATAATAGATATAGAATTAGCAAATTAGTTAGCACAAGAGCGCACAAGCACAAGCATTACGCGCATTCAAGTTTAAGCACAGCTGAAGGAGCAGAGAGGCTGATCGATTGCAGACTGAACCGCTGTCCAGAGAGGTCCTGAGGTGGGGGCGGCAGAATCCATTAGAAGGAAGAAACGGGAGAATCGAAGAGAAGCGAAGTACCAGAGAGGGAACGACGCAGGCGTCGTGGGTAGAGAGGTCACCGGTCCTCTCCTGATCCGGGAGGAGTCTTTGCTCTTCATCCTTCCAGCGTCCTATCTTTCCAACTCCTTGGCCAAGGGGTTTGGTTCTCGCATTTAGGTAAATATAATGCAAACCTTAGTTGCGCTGCTGTCTCTATCTTCTCTTTTCCTAAGGGACCGTCATTAATCGATAAATCATTGTTGTGCTTCCTCCATGAGATTTGATTTAAGTACTATGTGGCTTTGTATTTTACTCTGCTAAATCTTTTAGATAAACATTTTAAAACTTCTTGACTTTGTGATTATTTAGAAATTATGAATTGTATGGAATGTCACTCATTTTAAATTTCCCAATTGGCAAAGGATTCATTGGTAAGTCATTACTCTTCAATCAGAAGGTAATTGGTAGCAGGGATTTGATAAAGAGTACCAACTGACCCACCAGCGGAAATTGCTAGCGTAGTATGAATGTATGGGCCCAAGTGAGTATTTTATGTATGAATGCTTGTTGCTAGTAACCCGCTGGATCAGTTTTCTGGTAGCAGAGGATGGTTGTGCTTTGTTAATTGGGTAATGAGAATTTTATTTTTATGAACTAACATCCGCTTTTTGTTTAAAGTTTGTTTTATGTTGTCTAGAATCCCCGGGGGAAAATTGAGAAGCGGTTGGTAAGTGGAAACCATACTGCAGTGAGGTTATCTGTCAGGCAGAAATAGTACTGAAAAGTTAAGCAGGGCTATCAGTACTTGTTAGGGACATTTATGTGTGTGAGTAATAGCAAGAGAATATGCTAGTGAAAGTTTGATGTTATATCACCTAGAAAGGGTAACATTGAAGAAGTAACAGGTATTTCCGAAGCTTGCGTGAAGAGTAGACGGAAGTGTTTTACTCGTAGTGTATGGTTAGTAAACGGAAGAGTTTTTACTAAGAAGTGAGAGAATCTATCTTTTCAAGTTAGCGAAACTGACACGATAGCGAATGTTTTATGTTGTTATTAAATTTAATTAGAAAATAGGGAGAATAAAACTTTGCGTAAGTTTTTGTAAATGGAGGGTCACCGGCCGGAGAGGAAGCTGATGTCACAAACGCCGCGCTGGGATTGGTTAAAACCGCGGGCGTGAAAAGACTCTTGTAAAGGAGGGGTCAGTAGTCAGGAGTAGTACTGACGTCACAAGTGTCGCGCTGGGATTGGTTGAAACAGCGAAGGACAGAAAGGCGCAGATTGTAAAGGAGGGGTCGTCAGAAGAGACGTCACTAAAAAGCCGCGCTAGGATTGGTCCAGAAGTAAAAGTTAGCTGGAACTTAATTGGTTGTCAACATAGAAGTCGAAATCTTAGTGGATAGTGGAAATTGTATGTTTAAACGCGATCCGACTTTAATAGGAACTCGTCCAGACAGGAGATTCCTAGGTTTTGCAGAGTATAGTTCAATAAACAGATATTTACCCAGAATGTACGGAGAAAAGAGAAAAATGTCACTTCTACAAAAGGTTAAGAATTATTTTAAAAAGGACAAAATAATAAAGACTAGAGAAGGAATTATCATTCCACCAGCTAAAACGCCCGCTTCATTTATGATGATGGAGAGAGGTTATCATACTTGTGTATGGATAGAAAATTGGATAGAATATACCAAAAATGATGGAATATTAGCATTTCCAGAAAATGGTACTTTCAATGAGAGGATTCTTCAAAATTTGAGATTAAGAATGAATGATTTAGAACCCAGACCTAGATTGACTCAATACGAAGCCTTAGAAGAATGGGAAACTGAGGCATTTGAACGTGACCAATCCAGAAGTAATAGGAGTTATCGGGGATTCTTTCCCAGATATCAAAACGAGTCAAGGGACGGTCAGATGAAACAGTGGAGAAGGGCAATGCTTACAGAGGGTCTGTATCCCATATTAATGGCAGAAGAATCGTTAGGGAGTAAATGCACAGAAAAGACAAAACATTTGACTAGATTTGGAGATTCCGAAGACGAATTTATGGAAGATCTATTAAAGAATCCACCACCATATCAGGAAGGGACAAGTGGATGCACCCCAAGTGCACCCTTGTTACGGACACCCTTGGTGTCTGAAGTATTACATGATTCACCAGTTAGTAGAGTGCGTCACGATAAAGAAAAGGAAGCGATAGATAGAAACAGAGCAGAATTAATTCAAAAAGTAACGCAATTGAGTGCTCACCCTGATTCATTGACCATACCTGTAACGATTGGTCCAGTGGTTCCCTTATATGGTGACAAGGCAATTTATCCCAAACCTCTAGTTGTACCTACACCTGTGAATGTTCCTAAACCAGAAGCAGTAGTAATGGTTGAGGATCACTTTAGTATTTGTGAGTCTATGATTTCATTAATGGACTTGCCCATTCGAGATTCTGTAAATAATACTCCAAGAAGACTAACACCTAGTTGCTCCAAAGATGTAAACATAGTAACCTCATCAGGAACTAAAAGTGCCACAGTAGTTACACCTGAAGATTTAGAAAGGTGGGCACAAGGATCAGACAAACAAAATTCACCCCCAAAGATAATGGACATTTATAAATTAAAAGTTGAATTAGAAGAAATGATAGCAGGAAATGTAGGAGTAGATCGCCTAAATATTTACGATGAAGAAGAATTATTGTTCATCTGCAGAAGCATCACAAGAAATGCAAAAATATTTAATGAGAAATTATCAGATTTAGCTCATCAGATGGGAATTGAAATAGGGAAGTCAAAGGTGCTGCAAAAACCCTATAGAGCAGATTTTTCAGACAAAGATTTAGAAAGTATGAATGCTTCAGGAAGGAAATTACAAGTAAAAGAATTAATGACAGTTTTACAGAAATGGGGAGAGCTAGAGAAATGGAAAGCTAGATGGACAAAGAAAAAGGAAGAGGCACGATATAGCAAAACCACTTCAGAATATTTAATGAAGGAAACAGGGAAGGGAGATCAAATGTACCCGATGCGAGAAGTTCCAGGAGGGGGATATGTACATGTCCCATGGAGCAGACAGGATATTTTATCATTTACGAATGATTTTCCAAAATTGAGAGAAAAGCCAATTGAATGGTACAAGCAAGTTGAGAGGTTTGTGAAGGTGTCAAAGGTGTTGTTAAAAGACTTGGATGGTTTTTTTGACATAGTGGTACCTGCAGATTTGTGGACAGATTGCAAAATCACAATTGATTGGCCTAGTGAGGAGTATCCTAGAGATCCAAAGACAGGTGCCCCGTCCAATAATGTAATGAAAAAGTATCAGCAGGTGATAACTTATTTGAAAGGGAAAATACCACCAAAGGAAACAGATTGGGTAAAAATAGACAGAACTACCCAAGAAGCCAGTGAATCGGTACATGCCTACTATGAGCGTTTATTGCAGGTATTTAAGCAGTATAGTGGATTTGAGGACATTGGAGATAAAAACATGAGTCAGTTGGTTTACCGATTTGTTTACGGACTGAAGCCCGAGATTTGTCAGATGATTAAGCAGCACATGTTGTGCTGGCAAGGGAAACCCATTGACGAGATTTTGAAATATGCGAAATATTGTGGAGATGACATTGAGGATAGACACAAGAAATTGCAAGAGAAGGTGATGTGGGCTCAGGTGAAAATGGCTGAGCGACAGGGAATTAATTTGGACAATCCAAATGATAATCAAGGAAAAGATTCTGGAACGAATGGTGACACTGGGAACGGAGGAAAAGTGAGAGGACGAATGAGCAGAGAAGAGGCTAAAAAGAAGTTTCCTTGTCATGGATGCGGAAAATTAGGGCATTGGAAGGATGAATGTAAGAAGATTCGGAATAATAATGGCCCAAATCAAAATTTAAATCCACAGATGCAGAATGACTCACAGCAGGGTGTAAATCCTCAGAGTCAGTTGCCACCTGCACCTATACAGGGTAATGTAAGCAGAGCAAAGCACGGTACAGACGTCGGATATCAAGGAGGAAGTGGTAAGAATGATTATGTAACATCACAATTTCTTTTGCAGGACGATTTTTGTACCTATAATAATTGACGGTGCCTAGGAGAGGGAAGAAGGAGTGTGTACTTGGTGCATCCTTACCAGTAGATCAGTAAGGTCCATATGTTGAAGGAAATGTGAAAGGTAATGATATTACTTTTCTTTTGGACACTGGTGCTACTAGGTCTACTGTGAGAACAGCAGACATCCCAGACCTTCCTCTCTCTGGAGAAGCTATCCAAGTTGTGGGAGTGGCTAATCAGAAGATTAGAACACCTCTTACCGAACCAATGGAAGTAAAAATCGGAAATTTTAGAGAAATGCATCAATTTGTAGTTTGTGATTCCAGTCCAGTAAATTTATTGGGCAGGGATTTGCTCTGTAAGATGAACTGTACAATTTTCTGCACGCCGGATGGTGTGGCAATTCAGACCCCAGATGAAGACCATGTATATAAATTTATGATTGCAAAGCAAGGTACAGAAGTGGATGAAATGTTTTCCCTGATAACAAAAGATGAGTTACCAGAAGAACTGAAAACTACGGTGAATCCCATAGTATGGGATTTCACGGGAAAGGAAGTAGGACTTATGGCCAAAATAGACCCAGTAAAAATTACTGTAAAAGAAGGCGCGATTTACCCAAACACCAGACAGTATAAAATGAGTGCAGAAGTAAAAGCAGGAGTCATTGAAGAGATTGACAGAATGGTAAAACAAGACATATTAAAGGAAGTAATGAGTAGCCCTTGTAACTCACCAATCATGGGTCTAAAGAAACCTAGTGGAAAATATAGGATCGTTCAAGACCTGCGCAAGGTAAATAAGATTGTGGAACCTTGTTGTCCTATAGTACCAAATCCTGCAGTAATCCTATACCAGATTCCTTGGAGTGCAGGATGGTTTACTGTGATCGATTTATGCCAAGCATTCTTTTCGATACCCTTGCATCCAGATAATCAGTATCTATTTTCATTTAAATTTGAGAACAAGGTCTATGTGTGGAATCGTGTTCCTCAGGGGTACACAGAAAGTCCTTCCATCTTTAACCAAATATTGAAAAACTGTCTAGAAAAATTGGTGATGCCAGGAAGCTCAGTCTTAGTGCAGTACATAGACGACTTACTAGTGGCATCGAACACCAGAGAGGATTGTGTTGTTGACACCATAGCATTACTAAATCATTTAGCAGAAGGTCATAAGGTGTCACCTGAAAAATTACAGTTCTGTACTACAGCAGTAAAGTACCTAGGACACCAAATTGAGAGGGGCAGAAGGAGAATAACAGATGAAAGAATAAAACTAATAAAGAAAATGCAGATGCCTGTCTCTCAACGAGAAGTAAGAATGTTCCTTGGAATAGTAGGGTACTGTAGACAATGGATATTAGGATTTTCTCTACTAGCAAAACCTTTGATTCAGATGACGAAAAAGAAGGCAAAAGACCCAGTTGAATGGGATGATGAAAGTGTAGGTGCATTTGTAAAACTAAGAAATGCTTTGTGTGCAGCACCTGCCTTAGGCATGCCTGATTATAAGAGAAAATGTGCATTATTTTGCCATGAAAGAGAAAATTGTGCTCTTTCAGTCCTAACCCAAAGACATGGTTTGACCAGACGTCCTATAGCATATTTTTCTGCTACATTGGACCCAGTGGCAGCTGCGTTGCCTGGTTGCTTAAAAGCAGTAGCTGCTACTTGTTTGAGCATTGAACAAAGTGAGTCAATTGTAATGGGACACCCTGTAAAAGTGTTCGTCCCACATGCGGTTGTGATTTTGCTGACAAGAACCCGAACTCAGCATCTTACTCCTAGTCGACTGACTAAGTATGAAAGAATAATACTGGGTGCTGAAAATGTGACCATTGTAAGGTGCACAATAGTAAATCCAGCTACCTTACTACCAGATCCATATCATGAGGAAGTTAAAGATGACGAAGAAGAACATGATTGTTTACAAGTCACAGAATTGTGCACAAAACCGCGTCCTGATATTCAGGAACTACCTCTCAGGGAGCCAGACAGGGAGCTGTTTGTTGATGGCTCATGCCAAAGGCATGAAGATGGAAAACTAACTGCAGCATATGCAGTATGTGAACTAACTGAAATAGTCGAAGCATCCTATTTACCAGGGTAAAATCTGCACAAATAGCAACCCTTAAATTTGTTATTCACAAGTTTCAGTCTTTTGCGTCTTCGTTTTTCACTTTTATTTCTTTGTTCTGCTTGACTTGTTACTTCATTCACTTGTTCTGGATCTCCACTTCTGGTTGTTATGTGGTATTTTACTCTTTTGATGACGCTAGGCCAATGATCACCTTTTCTTGTTTTCTCTGTTTGTACTGACTCTTTATTTCCTTCTTCAGAAATTCTTTTGTTTTCTAGTTGTGGCACACTCTGGTTTTATTTTATTTCAGTTTCTTCTTCTTGTTCTTTTCCAGGTCTTACTGTTATTTCTTCTTCTGTTTCACTGTGGATCTCTTGTAACTGATCTTGTTTTTGATTTACGATTTCATTCTCGAAATTCTCAAGATCTTCTTCTTCTGTGTATTTTTCCTGATCTAACTGGTTCTGATCAGGGCTTATTGCACTTTGAACTTCTGCAATCTGACCGGATTCTTCTAAACCTGTCTGTCCCTGCTCAAAGTCTAATTGTTCTTCTTTAATTTGAGCCCAGTTTCCTCTCCCTATCTGTTCCTGCTCAGGTTCTTGTGTTTGTTCTTCTTCTTCTTCCTGAGTTGCTTCTTCTTCACCTATCGGATCTTCTTCAATTTCTTCTAGATTTACTTGACTTCTTGTTCTGTAGTAGATCTCAGGTATTTCTACCACTGGTATCCAGTCCTGACTTGTGCTCGGTTGTTCTTCGTCAGCTTCCCTCGAACCTCGGGCCCGAGATTCTTCAGCTGGGCAACCTTCAGCTTCCTCAGTAACAGGTATTATCTGAGTATTTTCTTCTTCAGGATCTGGTACTCTTTTGGTGTGGCTTACATGAATCCAATTAGGAAATCCTGCACACTTCACTGCTGTGTTCGTAATCAGTATGACCTGACATGGTTCGCCCCACCTGGGTGATAGACACATTTCTCTGGTGTGATTCTTCACTACCACCCAGTCTCCGGGACTCAGATCATGTTCTTGTTCAGGCTGTCTGGAAACTGCGTCTTCTCCAACCTGGTGAGAGACAGAACGCACTAAGCAGCCAGTCCTTTGCAATAATCCAGAACCATATCATCTGATATATTCAGCAGTTTATTCGTGGGTACATGTGATTGTCTCATTGCTCTTCCCATTATTATCTCATGCGGACTCAATCCGGTGTTTCTATCAGGAATGCTTCTGAGTCCCATTAAAACGAGAGGCAATGCGTCTGGCCAATCTAATGATGTTGAAGCACACATTTTTCCCAGTCTGGATTTTATCGTGCCATTCAATTGTTCCACCACTCCAGAAGCCTCTGGACGATATGCACAGTGCAATTTTTGTTCAATGTGGAATGCTTCACAGAGTATTTTAACCACTTCACTGTTAAAGTGTTTTCCTCTATCTGATTCCAAAGTTACTGGAAAACCAAATCTAGGTACTAGTTCGCGTAGTAACAACTTGCAACTGTAAGACTATCATTCCTTCTGGTAGGGTATGCCTCCACCCACTTGGAAAATAGACACACTATGACTAGTGCATATTTCAGCCCTCTACATGGTGGTAACTGAATGAAATCAAGTTGCAGTCTCATGAATGGACCCTCTGCCTTTCCAATTTTCCCAAACCCAATTACTGTTTTTCTTCCTGGGTTATGCTTTTGGCAAGTTAGACATCTCTGGCAAAGACTCTCTGCTACTGCCCTAAACTTTGGATTGAACCAATTTTGTCTAAAGAGTCTGATCATTGCATCTCTTCCTACATGTGTGTTCTCCACGATACATCCTAGCCATTTGTGAAAGCAGACAATCAGGCATGACTGGTCTGCCGTCAGCACAAGTCCATACATCATCCTCTGCTTTTGGGTACATCCTGTTTTAATCCATATACTCTTTTCGCTCTCATCAGCATCATCTTGCAATCTTTTTACATCATTCCATGTTTCAGGAGGTGCAAACAGCATAAGTTGGCAGCTGATTCCCATTCTTTCCACCCTTTTATTTACTGCTAATCTGTTTTTGGCACAATGTTGAGCCACAAGATCTGCGTATCTATTGCCGACTACCACCCAGTCATCTCCTGACTGATGTGCGGCACATTTCACCACAGCCAATTCTTTTGGTGATTGTATTGCTTCCAGTAGTTCTTTTACGAACTGTCCATTTTTAATGGGGGATCCTGAAGAAGTCATGAAATCCTCTGCATCCATAATTGGCCAAAATCATGCACAACCCCGTAACCATATTGGCTATCAGTGAATATAGTTACTTTTTGATTCCTCCCAATTTTGCAAGCTTTTATCAAAGCAATCAATTCAGCTGATTGGACTTATATTATTCTCGAAGATTACGAAAGCTCAGAATCAAGTGAAAGTGGTGACGAAGGAACCAGTGCAGAACTGACTTACGAAAAGAAATAGAACCACCTTGAGAAAGTGAAAAGACTTGAAGAATACGATAAGAAGAGCAATCTTCCTTGTCAAAAATGACTGACGATAGAGTTACTGGGAGACCAAAGCAGAAAGGTTGTAAAAGATGTTGTGCTATATGCATATGCAACCTGGTAGTGATGCTTATAGTGTGGTTAGTTGTGATCGTAGCAATTCCTTATCTTATGATAATAGATAAAAAGATTAACAACGAAACTAAGGAAAGAATAGGTAACTTAAAGGGTAATAGAGTAGAACTAAAGGCAGAAGACGAACCAGAATTACACCATGAAGTAACAGATAACGACACTAGTTTAAACGTTTTCACAAAGTTATTATTTCAATATGTAGATACTATGGAAGTTAGTAATTGTTATGTTTGTATGAAATTACCTGAATCAGTAGCAGAAGGGTTAACGTATCATCACTTGCCATTAACCTATGGCATATCATGTAGTGTATTAGCCAGTTTATTTTATGGAACAGGGCGACTACAGTATTATTATTCAAATATAGATGTGACATTTACTGAAATTCCGATTCGAAAGAATATGAATCCAGTGCTTAGTAGCAAAGATGCACAGTTTATGGGAGAGTTTTTCTTAACAATAAAGTCAATAAACATAACACACGCACATAGAAGCAATCTAACATGTTCTTTACATGAAGAAGAAAAGGTATTTTTGAATTTAGTGGAGAGTAGAAGACAAGATTTCCAAAAGAAAGCTTCTGAGCATAAGGCTCATTTACCACCTTGGGCTGAGAAAGAGGGTAGTTACACACCTAGCAAGGCTCAAGCTGCTATGGCTCTGGATTTTGAAAGGAAAGGGAAAATTTGTCTACATAGGTTAGAGACAGAGTATAACAATATTTTCATCGGTACCAGTGAATGTGAACACAATTTCTTAATTCTTGGAGGTTGGGGACTAAGAGGAACAGATTCAGTTTTTCCTGGAATCTAATATGTATGTGGGAATAAGGCTTACTTTAGGCTTCCTGCACGGTGGTATGGAAGTTGCTATTTTGGAATAGTATTTCCAAAAATATACCACGTAAAAAGAAACACTGGCAGCAATGAAAATACTAGTGAATTAACACGTAGAAAAAGAGCTAGTTTTTCAGAAATTTTAGGTGATATATTTGGTGCATTGATACCTTCAGTGTGAATAATTCTGAATTCAAGGAAAATATGTAAATTATCTACAGTGGTTGATCGTTTATCAACTGACACTGCTGGAGGATTTCTAATGATTAATGCGGAAATGTTTGTGATTAGATCTATGGTTATGCAAAATCGACTTGCTCTTGACATTATTTTGGCAAAAGAGGGCGGAGTCTGTAAATTATTGAAGACAAAACACTGTTGCACTTACATTCCTGATAAAAGTGCAGAAATTGGAACGTATATACAGAACATAACTAAACTTGAAAGGGAACTAAAACCACTGGAAGTTGATAGTGTATGTGAAAGATTGACCACTAGTATTAGGTCAATTGGTACCTGGTTTGCTAATATAGGGAAAGGACTCATAGGTCTAATATTAGTACCCTTAGCGGGGTTAGCAATAATAGTATTTTCAATAATAATATGGTGCAAATGTTGTAGAAGGAAGGAATCATATAATGTGACAGAAAAGGGAAAGAAGAGAAAGTTTGATGAGATTGAACTTGAAGATTTAAGAAGTGAATTATACAAGAAATTGAAAGGAGATGTGGAAAATCGAAAGTGTAAAAATGAAAATGAAACCATAATATGCTAAAGGTTGGCATCTGGTTGTGGGTAGTATTTTTGATGGCTCAGAAACGCCATCAGAGAGGGGATTGATGGAGCAAGGACTCACAAATGAGACTTGCTCGGATGCAATCCTCTTAAAGTATTAATGTATTAAATTTGTATTGTTATACTAACTATTGCACACACAAATATAAATAGCAAGGAAGCTTGCCTATGTGTTTTTACTAACAAGTAACGCTTGTCTATTCTAAAATGGCCGCTAAAACGCGGGAACTTTACTGCGCATGTCTCAACCATATCACGTGGTGTGACGTCTTTCTTTGCTTGGTGGGAAAATTCTTGCTTCTGCACAGTGTGATTTAAAATGGCTGCTATATGTTCTCACATGCTACAGCTTGCTCTTATGTTTTGTTTAAAACTGTGATATTTTAACACTATTAATGCGGGGATAAGTTTATAAGTAAATGGGAATAGAATAGACAGAGCGGGTATACAGTGAAACATTTTATTTGTGATTTTAATATTTTCTTCTTTGACTTTATTAGTTCGTAAATGTTGGGCCTGGGGTTGGTGAACTGAAAACTCGAATGACGTGGGTTCTGCGCATGCTCCTTGAAATATTGCCCAGAGCGGAAAAGGATGAAGTCAACCTGGACGTCGTCCAAGGCCGCGACCTGATGGCCTATATTGTCATATTCATGAATGTTCTTATGAAATTGTGACAATGTACATGAAAAGGCACAAACTTTGTCATGAGACGGGTGGGAAATAAAGCAAATGTATTAAATTTGAGGGGCGGTATTTTAAAACAAAGAGCTTTAAGAAATGAATTAAATCAATATGGTGTGAGGATCAACCCCCTGTCCCTGTCCAATCAGAAGTAGTGGCCCCATAAGTTAGCAACATTAAGGGGAGGTACATGGGCGTAGAAGGGTATAATAGATATAGAATTAGCAAATTAGTTAGCACAAGAGCGCACAAGCACAAGCATTACGCGCATTCAAGCTTAAGCACAGCTGAAGGAGCAGAGAGGCTGATCGATTGCAGACTGAACCGCTGTCCAGAGAGGTCCTGAGGTGGGGGCGGCGGAATCCATTAGAAGGAAGAAACGGGAGAATCGAGGAGAAGCGAAGTACCAGAGTGGGGAACGACGCAGGCGTCGTGGGTAGAGAGGTCACCGGTCCTGTCCTGATCCGGGAGGAGTCTTTGCTCTTCATCCTTCCAGGGTCCTATCTTTCCAACTCCTTGGCCAAGGGGTTTGGTTCTCGCATTTAGGTAAATATAATGCAAACCTTAGTTGCGCTGCTGTCTCTATCTTCTCTTTTCCTAAGGGACCGTCATTAATCGATAAATCATTGTTGTGCTTTCTCCATGAGATTTGATTTAAGTACTATGTGGCTTTGTATTTTACTCTGCTAAATCTTTTAGATAAACATTTTAAAACTTCTTGACTTTGTGATTATTTAGAAATTATGAATTGTATGGAATGTCACTCATTTTAAATTTCCCAATTGGCAAAGGATTCATTGGTAAGTCATTACTCTTCAATCAGAAGGTAATTGGTAGCATGGATTTGATAAAGAGTACCAACTGACCAACCAGCAGAAATTGCTAGCGTAGTATGAATGTATGGGCCCAAGTGAGTATTTTATGTATGAATGCTTGTTGCTAGTAACCCGCTGGATCAATGGCTTCACTGAACCCTAAAATGATTGGTGCCAAACATCTTGTCTTTTTATAAATCCTCACTGATGCCAGTGTTAGATTTATTAATAAATGCACCCAGGAGACACCTTAGAGCATGGGTACTCGCAAACTTTTCCCCGGGGGCCACAAAGTACTGTCTGTGGCTTCCTGAGGGCCGCAACGATGCAGCAGGTCAAGGGTCGGGGTGTTGAAAGGTGGGCGTAGGGAAGCTCAAAGCAGCTGCATGGTAAAGATAAGTTGTCTAGGAAACATTATTTGTTTCTTTACCATTAGTTTAATTAACATGAAAATAAAGTATGCCCATTTCACAGCTTTTGGTGAAAAACAGCCCAGTGCTGCTGTTCACCAGGGGGCCATAATTAAAGGTCAGGAGGGCCGGCCCTCGGGCCGTACTTTGAGTATCCGTGCCTTAGAGGGTCCCCTGAAAACCTACCAAGCACTGGTGTGGTCTCTGACTAGCCTTAGACATCCTGCCACCACCAGACATGTTTCTGACCTCATGGGGTGAGAGCCAGCGCTCTCAGAGGCCAGGAACAAAGCATGTTCTGGGTGGGGAAGCTTCGCACCTCCCAAGGCCAGGATGGCCTTCCAGGGAGGGAAGCTTCAAAGGTGATGTTGATATTGAAATGCAACCATGGCATCTCCAGCTAGTGGGGAATGCCAACTCCCATGTCCTGCTCCACATTTGGCGGGCGGGCAGGCGGGAAAATTAGTTATATTAGGAGGTGTGCCCACATTAAGCCAGCACCACCCCTAGGGTGGGGCAGGTGATGTGAGCATGACTTTTCCAATTCCTCCATCTTGGGATGCCAGTAATTAACCTATCAGAGCTAGGGTAGTCCCATTTCCCAAAGGAAGTGCTCACTTAGAGGGTGTAGACAGCCTAGAGGTAGGCAGCCTATTGGCTACTACCTGTCACCCCCTTTAACACCCTTAAATTTAGTATTTAAGTGGCATCCCTGGACCCGAACTTTAGACTTGATGGACACAAAGAAGATACGGACAAAAAAGAGCTGATGACCCGAGAACAAAAGTACTGCTGCTGAATTTTTGGCATGAAACTCTGCCTGCTGCTTCCAGAACTCAACAATCGTGGTGTGCTATCTCATCTTGCTGCTGTGGGGACTCCAAGAACCCCGGAGCACCCCCAGGCCTTCGGTAATCACCAGAAAACTCCCCTGGGCTTAGAGGAACTACTCCCCTGCAGACCACAGGCACCGAACCCACAGAGTCCGGTATACCGATTTGCTGCCCCCGGCGACTCCGACGCAGTATCCCAGCAAAACAAGGTGCATCCACTCCGGTGGTTCAGATCTGTCTCCCCACCAAGTGTGAAGAAACCAGGACCTACCGGAGTTGTGCCGCACCAATACCCGGGGTACCGGACCCCCTGCAACCTACACCGAGACGAAGAGTCCATTCCAGACTCCAACTGCCCACGAAGCAAGCGCCCATCGAGACCCCGAGACCCACTTTGTGAGTGGCCCAGCTGTCCTGGAATCGTCCCTGCAGCCTGCCTGCCCCTGACTGCAAAGACATCTTGATGCACGCCGCCCGGGTGACCTATCTGCTTTGCACCCAGCCCGCCTGGCCCGGCTATCGACTAACCAGCTGTGCTCCCATGGTCAATGAGGCCCTTGTGACCTGTTCCCTCGAGTTGGACCCCTTGGACTTACCTTTTAGTCCCTTTGTGCATTGTGTTCTCAGGTGGCCCCCTTCTTCGTAGCGCACCAGCTACCAACGACCTCAGCACCCTGCTCCCAGCCAAATCTGGGACGCTCCAGAGAATCCGCTGGTGGAACATTGGACCTGGCCTTGCTACTTACCTAAAACCAGAAGGTGAACATCGAAATCAAACTGTGTTATTTTATATGCATTTTTCTATTTTCTCCCATTAACTTCAATGGTGCATAATTGCACACACGAGTGATTTATCTTGTGAACTTGAAAAATTCATATCTTGAAAAGTACTTACTGTAGAATTGAGTTCTTGGTCTGAAAAATTATATAAAAATCAATGTTTTCTTTGCAAATTGGTCTTGGATTTATTTTTGAGTGTGTGTACCGTTTATTGCCTATGTGAGTACAAAAAATGCTTAGCACTACCCTCTGATAAGACTAACTGCTCGCCCACACTACCACAAACAGAACGTTAGTATTATCTACTTTTGCCTCTGTAAACCAATCTGGGCCAGCCTGGACATTTTGCACAGTGTACTTCGTTTTAGTGCACTATATAGAGAGCCAGTTTCTTACAGTAATAATGTGATTAGTGGAGTTCTCTGTGCTCTAAAGTCAGTGGTTTGGTCAATGATGTCAAACACTGAAGACCAGAATGTAGCCACCCATGGGCATCCCCATGCCAGGTGCATTCAGCTGGCATTGAGGGTGCTGCAGCATGCTCATTTTAAATACTGAGAAAAGGGTACGATACATCCTAAGGAGAAATTTAATATGTATTACCTGTAGTCTATAGTTGGGCAGGAGCAGTTGGTGTGGGTGCAGCAGTTCCTCCGAGGGATAAGGGTCTAGATCCAATTGCCACATGGATCTCGCAATAGGGGTGCAGACAAGGGCTGTATCTTGTATGGCTGTGTATAAACGGGTAATGAGCCTCTTAAAGGAGGGGTACTCCAAACTCACGTCAAGCGCATGCAACAGTACGAGAGCGGCAGGGAATGTATTATGCATTGCTCTGCGTGTGGCTCAGAGACAATGATACATAAAAACGTCTAGGGGTGTGCAATGGGGATATTCCCATATGGATAGTACCATGATGAATTTGCCCTCTGGGTATACATGTATAAGAGTGATCAACCTCAGGCGGCTCATTCACAGACGTGCTCCCCGGTCTGCAGTGAGCGGCAGTGCCAACTTGCGATTTGGGGGGGGGGGGTCTAACCTGCAAATAGTCATCTAGTTTTGCTTGGTTTTTAAAACAGCTCCGGGCCCAGACAGTGCATCCCACCGTGTTAATTTCCATTCTAGGGTGTCCTATAGATGAACGAAGAACAGTATTCAGTGGGCAAGGCGTCACATTATCAGCTTCGATTGCGACGTGTGGTTGGAAGGTAGTGGGGAGATGCCTGTAGTGTGCAAAGTGGACCTACCCCTCCATCTTTCAGATGAAAAAGCAACATTTGCAGGTCTCGGCTGCAGCCTGGCGCCATTTGCTGCCCCCACCTTGTGATGCCTTGGCTCGCCTTAAGAACATGTCATCCGTTGGGTGTCTGTGCAAAACACGAGTGTGTTAGGGTTGAGCAGGTGTGGTGAAGAATACTACTGAGTTATGTTGGTCTGTTCCTGTGCGAGATATTCTGTAAGTAAGGTTTAGCGACGGGTACGTGTGTTTTTATAAAATGTCATATGTTGATTCAAAAGACACTGTGTTTTAGGATACAGTGCATGGATTGCAGTTCCCTGATGTGTTCTGTGTGCAGGATCCGTAAATACAGTGCCAATGGGATTATGCAGCAGCGAAGAACCAAATTAGGCTGCAGAATTTACTAAACTGTGCAACAAAAAAGGCAAATTATGCGGCACAATGTGGCACATTATTGGTCAGCAATATATTACTATTTTGTTACTTTCACACACATTAATAGTATCTACACAAGCTGTTCACCCCATTAGGACCAGTGTAACACCCGAATACGCCAATCAGCAGTTGAACGGTGACGACATTCTTTGCAAAGGATCTCTCACTGGACAGCACTACGTGTGGAGCTCATTTTTTGCATAACTTTCAGGTGTTTGAGCTACAATTTTGTTGTTCAAATTTGCCTAAGGATGGCAAGTGTGATAAATCCATAACTATGCGGAAATGAGCTCAAAATCACACAAGACCAGTGGCCCCGCCGAAGCTTTAAGAGATGAGTGTGTTATTTGTGGCAGGTGAATAATATTCCTGCGTGGCTCGGAATATTCATGGTGTTACCCCCAGGGTCTAGAATACCCTCCCCGTGTGTCAACCTTCTCTTGCAGGGGTCCTGGCCTCTGGTTATTCCACCAGGAGGTGCCCTCCAGATTCAGAGCCCAGTACTAACGCAGAATCACGTATGAAGGAGAGATGTGGTTTAGGTTTCCTATAACTGACGTTCCACTGGCAAGTGATGCACGTTTTTGGATACCTGGTAGAGGGAAGGCTCTCTCTCACGGTGCCACTGAGAGGCTCTTCCACTGCAAAATGCCAGTTTCGGATGGCACCAGTCAACAGGGGAACACACGGGGTTTCATTTTCCTTTAGATGCCCGCTATTGTTTGGGATTTTTTTAACTCCTCTTAACATGCCAGAAAGTTCATCTAGTAATGTGGGTTGTAGGAGTGTCAAGGCGCGGTGGATTTGCTGTGTGTTCATGATAAAACATAAAAAGTTTCAGTTTGAAAGAAGACATGGAAAGGGCGATGGGGTCTGGCAGCGCAGATAAGAGGGTCCAGCGTGACTCAGCAGAATCAAGACACGGGGTGGGTCTTGGCCGCCGGCCATATAAATCTCTGGGATCTCAGAAGTCTTCAGCAGCAGAAGCAGCTTCCAGGAGCAGACTCTGACTCGACAAATCTCCCAACACCGCCAGCAAAGATGGTCCAGTGGACAGCAGAAGAGAAGGCCGCCATCACCTCAGTGTGGGCACAGGTGGACGTGGAGGCTGATGGGCAAGAAACCCTGGCCAGGTATTTACAGCGAATTAACATAACGCTCCAGTTTTTACTTATTTTGCTTTTATCTGACTCTCTCTTCACATAACTATAACTATGACATTTTGCACACCTTTCCTTTTTTCAAATTAGTTTGCTTTTCATTAAAGTATGGCGGTCGTGCCGGCCCCTGACGACCACATAGAGGCGGGCCTGTCGTGCACAGTGGTGACGCGACAGGCGCGCCTCGACCGTAATTGGTCGTGGCTTCTGGGCGTGACCCGGAAGTGATTATAATCACTTCCGGGTCACGCGTTGGGTGAACGCCAGGCCGGTTAGAACTGGCCTGGCAGGAAAAGGCAATAAAAGGCTGGGGAGCGTAGGAGTCTGCCTCTTTGCTCCCCGCTCCCCCAGCTTGCTGCACCAGCCTCGCTAGGAGGCTGTAACGTGATTTTTTGCTTGTTTTTTACAGGTCGTCTCGGGATCAGGATCGGAAGACAGAGAAGCCCTGGAAGATTCCCAGTCCCACGGAGGGGCGCTATAACCTTGTGCCTTTTGTTTTAGATTAGGATAGGAATACCTTGTATTAGAGATATGTTAAGGTTAGCCATCTGACATCTGTACTTATCAATGTAATCAATGTAATGCAATGTTTTCTGCGTATTTTGTAAATTTGTATATATTAATTATGTTACGCCTGTGAGAAGTTGGCCTGGCATATGCTGTCCACTAATTATAGTGGGCACCTTGCACCAGTCCAAACAACCCCTTATTGGAGATAGGTTAAAGACAACCTTATTGAAAGCTATCCTAGTGGTAGCTATGGAGAGCAGCCTTCAGGCTAAGTCTTGAAGGAATGTAAAGCAGCTTGTTTTACCAGTCTATAATCTCTTGAGTGACCAAATGAAAGAGCACCACACCAGGTATATATTCAAAATATATGTATTTATTGCTAAACACACCCCTCTAGTCTCTTTATGAGGCTAGAGTTCGAAGTACACAAGTTATAAGTTATTTAAACACAGTAATAGCACAAATACACGTTTGGGCCCTAGGGGCGTACCAAACCATATACCAATAAAGTGGTAT
Organism: Calotriton arnoldi; assembly: GCA_963921515.1. Lineage (NCBI taxonomy): Eukaryota > Metazoa > Chordata > Amphibia > Caudata > Salamandridae > Calotriton > Calotriton arnoldi. Next base: position 410,420 of record CAWUFW010013239.1, read on the forward strand.
AAGAACCACGACTGAACTAGACACTAGGCCTAGAGCCTCTAGAAGTGCTTGGACCACAAGGAACCACCCAAGGTAGTGACACAGGGGACCCACGGGGGACGCGTGCAGTGTAAATACACAACCGCGATACGCCGTTAACTTCTATGGAGAAAGTTGCGATCAGGAAATTAAAGAAAAGGGACACTTAGAGGAGGACTTGGAGCAAACCCTTTGAGAACTAGGTCGTTCTAGAGTCTCTACCCACGGGAGCACCGGAGTACTCGTGTTACCTCACCCAGGGAAGCCGGGTGCATAGGTGCCTTTCGGGGTCGGGTTTCGTCGTCGATTTGAATGGCGATCTGCTGCAAAGTGCTGCTGGCGACCAAGTGGAAAGTGTCCGGGTGGATCCAAGAGTGGATCGGAGATCTGAAGAACCTGAAAGCAGAGGGGACAGAGTCTGGGTCACTAGCCAGTGACCAGGAAGGCGATGGACAGATGCCCACCGATGTCGCTTGCTTCAAGTGCGTTGACGGTCGTCTTGACTCTTCAGCCACGAGGTCCAGGAGGCGTTGTCGGCGACCAGGAGCAGGATTCGGGCTGGTACACGATGTCTGTCGAGTGCTGAGGCATCGGCGACCGGATTGGACCCAACAAGCCTTGGCAACGGCAAGTCTTGATGAAGATGAAGATCGTCGATGGTGCAGACCAGCAAGGTCTGAGGAACTCACCCAGCAAGGGTAAGTGAGGGCAGGTCTGGAGCAACCAGGGTGCCCAAGAAGAAAAGGATTGGCCTTCGTGAAGGGCTACTAGCCAATGGGCTAGCGACCGCAAAAGAGCCTCAAGACGTCGCACGTGGATCTGGCTCACAGGACACTCGTGGAGTGGAGGCCAGTGATCTTTGGTGCAGTTGGTGCTGGAGGCTAGGGCTACTCGGAGCCCAAAGCACGACTTCGTGGAATACCCAGAAGAGGATGCACTAGCAAATGCGTGCAGTGTCCAGGGGTCATGGTTCCACGTTACCCATGACAGCTACGGGCCTCAGCTTTGCTGGGGACTCAGGGCAGCCTCGGGGAAGTCTGGAAATCCACCTCTGGTGATGCAAAGACTTCGGCGTCCGACGGGAGCTTAGGCGATGCAGACCGGACAATTGCTTCTTTGGTGCCTGCCAAGCAGGGAGTCACTCCTTGATCCCAAGGGAGATTCTTCTGTCCTCTAGTCTTTAGTAGAGCGTCGAAGGTCCAGGATTCTGTTTCAGAGTTTCGTCCAGGGATAATCTAGAGTCCTAAGGACTGGGTTCCTATACTTATACCAAGTTTGGACTACTCTGTGGCCCCACCTATGGGTGGGTCAGAGCAGAGGGGTGGCTACACCCCTTTCCCTTTGTCCAGTTCGCGCCAAAGCAGGGGCTGCAAGCCCCTGATCCGGTTTGAACTGGGGTATGCACTAGGGACACCAAGTGTGCCCCCAGTGCAGGACTTCAAAGCACCCGCAAGTGCTCCCGCCCAGCCCCAATACACATTATCCTGTCTGGGGAGGTGGTCACACCTCCCTGGGACAGGAAACCTATTGTCCAGGCCTCCCCTGCCGGAGTTTCGTCCAGCAGCAGGAGGCCAGACTCGTGTCTGTGGCAGCAGCATCCATTTTGTGATGCCAGGGCTTTAGAAAGAGTTTACCGGGCAAGCCAGAGTTAACATGTCTTTCCCTCTAGAAGGGTGGAATGCTACCCCCGCCGCCAGAATTGGCGGGGGGTAGTATTCCAAGATGTTTGACACCAAACACGACATGTTTAGGTGCAGCCATTCCAAAGTTAGCATTTAACGCGAGGTTATAATGCGCTTAAGAGTATATGGTCAGGCTGCACTACAAACAGCATCAGAGAAGGGTCTCCGAACACTGCAGAGGGGCCCTGCTCATGCAGGGGCACCCTCTCACATAGGAACCACGCACCCTGCCTTCAGGATTGATAAGGCCTGCCATAGGAGTGACTTATAGGTTTATATGTGTGTATGTATTTAGTGATATAGGTAACCTATATCACAGTAAGGGTGCATACACCACCTTACCCAGGCTGCAGTAGCAGACCTGTGGTGTCAGTTTGGATGGCCTTCCAGGGGTGGCATAATACATGCTGCAGCCCCTGGTAGGCCTCTGAGGTACCTATGCCCTTGGTACATAGTATACCATATACTAGGGACTTATAAGGGCACTCCAGATTCCAATCAGAGATGTGCCTAAGGCACATGGAAGCCTTTTTACAGAGAAAGCAGCTAGACTGGGGCCCTGAATAGCAGGATCCCAGTCCAACTAAGTCATAAACCAGCAAAACACCATAAAAAAAGTGGGGGCAACCATATAGTCAGATTCCACCTTTGTACAACGCCTGACCAAGGAATAGCACTAAATACGACGATAGACGACCTGTAAAAGGAACAAACTTGTCCTAGACGAGAAATTCAAACACAAGACAGAACATGATACATACCATACAACAATATTAATGCCAACCTGTGAATAAAAAACAGCCTAATTCACCACAAACTTATTTGCTTTAGGGGATGGTGGGTGGGAAAATCACGTTACAGCCTCCTAGCGAGGCTGGTGCAGCAAGCTGGCGGAGCCATTCTTGAATGGGGTCGCCCAAGGGGGAGGGACAAGTGGTCTCTCCTAGAACTCCAGGGGCAGTTACAGCCGGTTGGCTGGATGGGTGCGGGGGAGTGGGGAGTAACGCTTTCCCTAGGCTGGTTGGCCACCCCGCACGTGCACAATGCACAGAACTGCAAGGGCCCCTTATGGAGATAATATACAGAGCGTACGGGGGTAACCGGGGGGAAGTACCCTCACGGTGAACGGGCCCTCTGCGCATGCGCACTCCGGTTGGAGGGCGGGCATAAAGTGATAAGGATCTGACACCAGTTATTGACCTTGCCGTAGGCTCAAATGAGGATACACAGAAAAATTAACTGCTATGATGATTATTGATGATGATATGTTTTAGATTCGGATAGGAATACCTTGTATTAGAGATATGTTAAGGTTAGCCATCTGACATCTGTACTTATCAATGTAATCAATGTAATGCAATGTTTTCTGCGTATTTTGTAAATTTGTATATATTAATTATGTTTAAGTTTCTATGTTAATAAATACGGCCGGGGGTTTTACGACCCCCTCATCCAAAACTCTTCTCATGTTATTATCTGGGTCTTGATAAGGGAGGAGGGGGTGTAGGTAGTACCTGGCCATATTACTCTGAGTCCTTTTCTCTGTCTCATGTGCCTTCTTTCTGATCCGCATCTTTCCTATCTCTTTTTCTCTGTGCTTGGAGCAGTTTCTTGCACCAGGTGTTACACTAAAAATCCTCCAGTACCACCGCTACTTCCCCACCCATGTGTATTCTCATAGGTGTAGGCTAGCCTTTCTCAATCGTGTACGTGAAGTTTTCCCATGCTCATCTCATTTCAAAAGGTGCCATCTTGCTCTTTGGCTGCTAAGAGGGGCTGGATTTTCTCATTTAAGTAAACAAACATTTGATCTCCGGCTGTAATATTATCATACCATGTAAGGCATTGCGAGGCCCACATCTCTGACAGTGGCGCACACTTCTCTACACAGGTTGGGGAGGCAGTCACGTTCGATTTACTCTAGTTTAATTGATTATGGGTCTCCTTGAATATTTTAGACAGTCTTTTCTTATCAGGTATGTTTTTCAGTTAGGTATAATGGTTCAATAATGCCTCTTACCCCATTCTTGCCCCGCTCTCTTAGGGTGCTGGTCGTCTTCCCCGGGACCCAAAGGTACTTCAGCAGCTTCGGGGCGCTATCCAGCGCGGCCGCCATTTCTGGTAACGCCAAGGTCCGCGCCCACGGCACGAAGGTCCTGTCCGCCCTGGGAGCGGCTGTCAAAGACCTCAACAACATCAAGAGCACGTTGGCGTCACTGAGCGAGCTGCACGCGGACACACTGCACGTGGATCCCCAGAACTTCCAGGTGAGGGGAAAACGACTTTGCAGGATGGGGAGGGGCGCTAGGAGGAGTGAACTCAGAGACATATGGGGGGTTGAATTCACCGTCTAATGGCCGCTCGACCACTCGACAAACGTAATCTGACACAACTTTTGGAGACTGCCCACACAGAGTGAGGTCATCCTCGAAATTCTCTGGGTGCGTGGCTGATGGGGAGTTTTCCCCTTCAGTGTCAGGTTCCCTACCGCCCACTGGCATTCAGTGGGCCCACTAAAGAAATGAGTTCCAGTGGGCGATCACGCCACCTCGCAATCACTTGTCCTAGCGCCTGTATCTTTTCTTTTTCAATGGTAGGCGCTGGTCACATGGGTTCTTTTAAAAGTGTACTCTGTGGTCTATGGCAAATTGTCAATCACCTGATTTTGGCAAAAACGACGGAACACCCCATTCAAATTTTTCTCGATATGAGAGTTTTTTAGCCTCTGGAAAATGCAGCCACCACTTTTGGTGTGTAATATTTAACTGTTTTAGAGGATGTTATCCCTACATCGTTTTTCTAATATCAAAGCTTCGTTAATGAACTGCATTTGATATATTGTGTTATATTAATAAGAAGATATGTAATGGTTAGTGTAAACATATTCATTGGCTGAAAAAAGGCGAGAGGGAAGGAAAGAGGGGACACCTTTCTGGACCGAGCTAGAGAAAACGACTGTAAAAGATGCTGAGGAGAGAGTGATGGGCGAAGGACAACGGTAGGGTGAAAAGCTTGGACAGCAAGGGAGTAGAGGTAGGCCTAAGTGAGGAGTGCGAAGAGCAGGGGTAAAAAGAGGGAGGAGGCGTGGTCTAACGACAAGAGGTGCCCACTTTGGAAGTAACGAACCAAGGGGCATATTAGCAAGACCGGCGATAAAATTATCGCCGTTTTAGCGGCAGGAAACTGCCGCAAAAGCGGCGATAATGGGCTTGCTAATATGCGTTATAGAATTCCAATAGAAGCCCAGGTTAGATGTGCAGGACATCTAACCTGGGCTTCTATTGGAATTCTATAACGCATATTAGCAAGCCCATTATCGCCGTTTTAGCGGCAGTTTCCTGCCGCTAAAACGGCGAAAATTTTATCGCCGGTCTTGCTAATATGCCCCCAAGTTCGAGTCTCAACGTCGCCTCAACATCTTTTAATTTTGGGCAAATCTTTTAATCGCCACTGTGCCTTAAAAAGAAAGAAATGACCCTGTGTAAAATATCGGGGCATATTAGCAAGACCGGCGATAAAATTATCGCCGTTTTAGCGGCAGGAAACTGCCGCTAAAGCGGCGATAATGGGCTTGCTAATATGCGTTGTAGAATTCCAATAGAAGCCCAGGTTAGCAGTGGTGGCTGGTGACATTTGAAAGTGGTGGGGCGTAAAATTATTGGCATACTGCACCGCAGCGAGCGAGCGTAGCGAGCGAGCCCGAACAACCTAAGAGGGGTTCGGGGGGGTTCTCCCCCCGAGAAAATTTTGAAAAAAGAGTGGACAAATGGTGCATTTTCAAGCAAATTTGAGAAAGCAGGAAGGTTAATAAAGCAATTGTGAAAGTGCAGTTATTACATTAATAAAGAGATGTCATATAACATAGGTAGCTGCTTATTCAAGCTTTCTTTCACCCCATAGTCCAGCAGGGTCTTGATACAAGACAGATAAGAGAAAAAGCAGTGTGGTCCTCGACCAGGAAGACACTCATATTTTGTTGGTAAGAAGTCAAAGGATTGGTCAAATTGAAAACCTGAAATGCAATATGCAATCAAACAATTTGCAAGTACATCTCATCTATGTTCAACAAGCCATGTTTTACCCATGATTGGAATTGTGAATCACCAAATAAACTGAGCCACTGCAATCAAAAGCAGAGGGCCTCCTCAAAAAGTATGCCATTAAGAGAGTTCTCTCATCTCATGTCCTCTCTATATTTTCTCTGGAAGTTGAAAACTCATCACATTCTACTGCACAAACCTGAACCCTTCTGCATATTCCAACACCAGAACTCATTCTTGGCCATTTAGTTTGGAGCCATTCATACCAGGAATACAGAAAATACCTTTAAATAGAGTAGAAGGTTTATGAATACAAGCACTTAGCAATTGTACATATACTATGAATGAGAGCCAAAGGAAACAAAAAGGAATAAAGAAGGGAGCAACACTCAAACACAACTCATGCTCCGGAACGCCATAAAATTCTCTATGTGGCAAGTTCATCACCTATAGCAGAACACAGTACATTTAATGTCTCCCTCAGTTTAGCATATTAAACAATAGCAAGTGGTAATTCTGATGGCTGAAAAAACAATTTTACAAAAGCTTCTGATATTTCACAACCACTTAACAGGGGCAATAGAACAAATAAACACCGCGCCAGATGTTCAGTGCTGGAGTTACTAGGCACCGTTTCAGCTGAGACTAGCAGTTCGTGCAAGGCATCATGGGAGATGCCATGTCTTGCAGAGCAGCAGATGAAATCAGGTGTTGAGCACAGAGGGAGCACAATTTACTATAAACAGTTTTAACGGCCTCAGCAAAAACTTTGTTTCATGAAGAAGGGGGAAAAATCCTTGCCAAAACTATGTTTTCTTTTATATTGAGCCTGACACGTACGTGCAGGGTGAGGGGTGTTTTACAAGCGATTCTCTGTTGGGGAGCGCTAGCAATTCTCTGTGTATGGGTGTTTCCATATTAGTGTTTGTGTATTTCTCTATGAGTGAGTGTGCTCTTACTTTTCTGAATGTATTTGTTTGTAAGTGCATTTGTATGTGGATATGCACACACGTCTGTGAGTGTGAATTTGAGGTGGTTTCTCCTATGCATGGTAACCTTGTCTGGCATACTTGAGGAGAAAGAGCGCTTCTTGAGCATTGACTGGCCTGTGGACATGCAAAGAGCACATCAGGAGCACTGACCTAACTATGGGAGATCAGTTACAACATGACACTGACTGGCATGTGGTGGAAAAATAGCCGCATTGTGGCACTGACTGGCATATGACTACTGTGCCTGGCAAAGCCATGGTGTGCCATCTTCCACCCTAAATTCCAGTCAATACCATGATTTGTCCTTGTTTACACCCATATCCTAGGCAATGATGGAATGTGCGAAACTGTGCCATGTCACAGGCCCTGTTTCATACCTGGGGTTAAATTATGCACATCATGGGCAATCACTGGCATACAGTGAAAAGAGATCACATCAAGGACATTTATTGTCATAAAGGCAGGCCAGGCACATGATGGCATATTGGGTGTCATTTTGGGAAATGAGCACACAGTTGCATTAACACACCTAGTGAGGGATACCACTACACATTATCGTAGTGACTTGAATATTATAGGGGTACTAAGGGCGTGGTGGCAGTGACTCGATTATGGTGTGGTGTCACTGCTGGTGGCCTGCTGGCTTCCCTGCCCGGTGCCCTTGATCCTCGTCCCTTGGACTGCCAGCCGGAGCGTTCCGTGTAAGCTCCTGCGGGGTCTCTTGCTTGCAGCAATCCAGTCCTCTCCGGGTAAGCGCGGCGGAGCTCTCTTAGCTTGCAGCCATTTTCTTTTGCGGAAGGGCACGCCCCCGTAACTTGTAATTCTTAATTTAACTAAGTTATGACAAGCAAATCATTTGTTTTATACTATCGCTTCTTTAATGTTTTTGTTTGTCCAGATTTCTGTCCTCTTTACCTCCCATCTAAACCTAAAAAAACAAGTATCCATTCTTTAACGAGGTAAAACAAACTTAAATTGGGAAGACCAACTCGCCTTTTTCTAATTTACAAATAAACAATCTAGGTATGGTCTGAAACGAACCAGCTATGTCGAGCCTAATTAGAGGATTGTTTTCAACAGTCCTATTGTAGACAGTACAATATAAACAGCAAGCTTTAGAAAGCCTCAGGTCGGATGAAGAACCGGCACCAGGACCTGCTTCACCGCAAAACGCAGAAAAAAGTCTGTGATCTTCTACTTGTCAATTACCGGTGTGTATGCTTGAATGAAAGGGCAAGAGGCATTCAACTAATCTCACTCGTACAATCAAACAAGTACACCTGTTTACTACAAACCAACCAGCACTGACACAAATCAGCAGCTATATGAAAGCTCTATATATCCGGTGCTCGGCAGAAATGAAAAATACGCGAACATTTTCGCACAGCCACTTGGAATTGCCAACAAAAATCTCCAGACATGACACAAATGCTAATTGTCAGCAAAGTATTTTCTAAGAGCCCTTAATCTAATTTAAGAAGCTGCACAAATGTTCAATGGTGGCACACTCTTTGAAGTTTATAAGTTGTAAACGTACAGGATTAAACATAACGTTTAAAATGTGAGTCATTTTGAAGATCTTTGAAATCTACACCAGTGTAACATTCCACCCCTGTAAGTATTGCTAAAATGCTGGCTGAAGTAGTATAACCTACTAATGTCTTTACTGTTTATGTGTCACCCACATTAGTAATGAAATAATCACATTACACGCTGTGTAATATGATTATTTATTTATAAGTGTGGCTGGCACAGTAAACAGGAAAACGTACCTTAAGGTAATGGCGGTACCAGCAGCTCCTAGAGAGATATGAAAACATGTCCAGTGTACAACAAACTTTGTAAAGATACCAAAGAACGAGGGTGAGGAATCCCATTGAGAAAGGGGAGATAAGATTTAGTTCCTCCTGATAGAGGTGAGCCAACCTAGATGGAGATTAACTTGAATTGTACGGACAAGCTAGCATAGTGCGTTGAAGCCATAGCGCTATGAGGACTTAGGGAATACACGGCTACATGGTATAAGACATATTTGATCAAATGTGTCAAAGATCAAGAACTGTAAATGTAATTTAAAGTGTGTAGAAAATATCAGTAACTGCGTAGAACATCTGGAATGTAGACTGGGGGTGAAGGGTAGGAAAAAATGTATGTTATAGAAGGCAGATGAAGTGCATGTAGCGCCCTTTGTGTGTAAAATGTTGAAAAGCGGTCGAATGATTTGAATACAGTACGCCTCCCCCCACCCCCCCCCTCCCGCACGCTTATTTGTGTAGAGCAGCAAACAGACTTAACAAAGCAGCCGTAGAGGTATGTGAACAGAAAGGTCCACTGTATCTCTATGCAAGCATGTATTTTCACTGTGAAAGGGCAGCTGTCTCTCACTCACTCAGCAGTAGGAAGCCATGGAGTCTCTCGCGTCAGCTGTTGCAGACACTGTAGAGCTCCACACTGACACTGTACTGCAGTCTACAGTTAATTTTAGGATCTCCCAGACTCTTACACTAGAAGGCTTCAGAAACTATTTTCAGCAGCTTGAAGCCTGATAGGGTCTCACTCCTGCACCACTCATCTGTGGACCGCAGACTCCCTCCTACAAGTACAGAGTTTCTCAGTATTGTATCTGGCACATATAGTTACACAGTCTAGCATTAGGCTAGTTTTTTCAGTCCATGGGCCTTACAAACTCTATTATCAGTGAGGCACGTGAATCTACGACTATAACAGTAGAATGGACCTTGAAATCAGCAGGTTTACTCAAGCAGCAGGCTTCTTGTAGTCTCGCTTAAACAGTTGGAGACTTTAGTGACTCTTGCCCCAGCATCAAGACTGAGTATATCTATATTAGCAATAAACAGAACCTTTAACTTCTGCAGCAGAGCCACAACTAAAAGCATATCTGCACAGCTGCAGGGTGGCTCAAATTTGAGCAGTAGCTAGCTAGCCATGGACTCCCACAGAAGCAGTATAATACTTCAGAATTTGCAGTACCAGCAGATTCTGAAGTCAAATCAAGCAAATCAATTTCAACAATTGATGCAGGAAAATAACAGATCATTCAAAGTTCACCCACCGTCTGCAGCATACTAACTTCCTAACAAAACACGAGTCTTTATCACATGCACATCTCACAACCCAATAGTGGCTCTATCGCGGAGTGCATATTTCCGTAAACTAGCAGATTCACGGAGGGCCGGGTTGAGGACACACTCGGGGGCAATCACCATATTGATAATAGTGGGCTAAATGGAACATGTCTCTTTTCAAATGAGAAAATCAACTGCACCAAGCCGTTACAGAATGTTAACATCTGCCAACCTTCATTAATCAAATAGTGACTAGAAACTTCATTGACATAGTGCAAGCAGATAAATGTAAACCTTACTAAATGTGTGATAAGAGAAAACTATCATTAGTTTGTGCGAGAGATGGCCACCTAGAAAATATGAGAAGCAGACGGTCCCTCACCACAGATGAAATATGTAGGAAAAAAGTATGTGTTCGTCAGTGGAGTCTGAGAGGAAAGCAGCCCTTCTGTGACATCTCTGGGGTAGAATACAAGAGTGCGTGGGTACTGCTGGGCTAGTGCTTTGGCAATTAGACGGTTTGTGGGGCGCTTGCAGGAGCTGTCCTTGGCAATTCAGTATCGTTTTATTATTTCTTTTTTTTGTTGTTGTTGTAATGTATCCAGTATAGATGCCGCTGCGCACTTCTTGTGTGACGGCGTGAATATGTGTATTGTATTCTGCTCATATGCCATGCTCTTTTCACAGTTCTACGCGTCACCACTTCGCTTTAGGATTCATAGTGCTGCCTCAAAGTTGGGTAAGTTAAGTATAATGCTATGTTTGTTCAATGCGCGACTCGCCCTCTGTTTCCGAGTTCGAGCGCTATCGAGGTTTATTCTTCATATGCTGTTTTTTTCGTGCTTGACTCACAGGATACACTGAGTGCCCTCGCAGGGCAACGCCAGGGAAAGCCTCGGCTCCTTTCATGCCTCAGACTTGGTACCAAAGCAGCCCTACCTATTATACAAATGCATTTAGAAAACTCAAAAGGTCTTGGTTAAAAGTGCCTTTCAAAATTTTCCTTCACAATGCAACGTTAATTTAGGAGGTATTATGTAAATTGCACTCAGTTTGCAATAAAAATGTAACGTGAGTGCTTAAAAAAAAAAAAAAACTCAAACGAGGTGTTGTGTGCTCCCTGGAAGAAGCCTACAATTTAAAACAACTAAAGTTTGTGTAGCCCCAAGAAAAGAGTAAATAGTAAATAGTAAGCTAAAAAAAACGAGTACTTGATGTTAAAATAAGTATTGAACATTTTCAACATTTCTGCTTCCTTTAGTGAACCAAATAGGCGAGGCTAAGATGCCGGAGTTATGAAAGAACCCAAACATACATGAGACAGCCTAATCCAAATCCACAGAACTAAACACCCCGACTGTGAAAGTCGCTAACCAGTGTGCAAGTCAATCTACTTAATGGTAGCTCACTATTCGTGTTAATTGAGTGCTCCCCAGACGCGGCTCGCGGGGGGGGGTGCCGGGGGCCCGGGAAATTTTTCAAATAAAACAAAAATGAAAAATCCTACCTGACTGAGGAGGTCCGCCGTCCGCACCGCCTCGGGTCCACCGTCCGACTCCGGTTTGGCCCTGCCTACAGCCCCTCTCAGCCAATCCTGGCGCTGCTGGCAGCGCCAGGATTGGTTTAAGGCACGGTTACCCCTCGCCCGCCTGCCCATTAGGAGACCGAGGTTTGAGCCTTTGCTCAACCTCGCTCTCCTAATGGGCATGCGCTAGCCAGTGCACACACAAGTGCGCATGACTGGGCACGGCGCGAAAATTCGGTGCCCTTGCCCACTCATGCGCACTTGTGCTGCAGTGCTGCCTGCTGCCCCTGGTCCCTCTAACAATCATGTCAGTCAACATGACGCAGGACCGCCCACCCCCTTCAGACTCTGAAGGGGTGGGCGGTCCGACGTCATGCTGACTGACATGATTGTCAGTTCTCCCTCGGCTCTTTGAACTTAAGTAAACTGATTCAGTTTACTTAGGTTCAAAGACGCCGAGGGAGCTGCGGGCGGGGGGGCTACGCCCCAACGCCCCAACGGACGCACCGCACCTGCAGGTTAGATGTCCTGCACATCTAACCTGGGCTTCTATTGAAATTCTATAACGCATATTAGCAAGCCCATTATCGCCGTTTTAGCGGCAGTTTCCTGCCGCTAAAATGGCGATAATTTTATCGCCGGTCTTGCTAATATGCCCCATCATCTAGTGCATGTAAAGGGCTCTAATTCCCCTCCCAAGGCCAAGTTTGCGCTATACATGAAGAGTTAGAGAAAGAGAGCAAAAGGAAGAGAAAGAGAGACGAGAAAGCTAACCTGATCCACGAAGTGAGTGTCTGTGAGAGAGACACAGAAATGGAAGGAAAAAGAGGCTTGGACAACAGAAAGGAAAGGCGTTTCGGGAGGAAGAGAGAACCGGAGGCAGAGAGAGTAGGTGGTGGGGTGGGTAGGAGCGAAATATATATAGAGAGAAAGAGTGAGGAAGACAAATGCTAAGAGAGGTGGAAAGCGGTGCAGTGGCAAGGTGAAGGGGGAAAGAGAATATAGGGAACACTCCTCTGGGTGGAAAGGCAATCTAATAGTGCTCTTCAGATTCTTGGCCTAGATACCTCACTTTCGATGTGGCTCAGTTCATCTCATTCTAAAATGCAGGGAGCTGTGCTTTAAATAGGCAGGTCCTGCTGGGTACTGAGTACCTGCAGTTCCTTGATTTGAAAGGGATTGTACCTCCACTTTTCAGCTCTGCTACAATGAATTTAATGGGAAAGTACCAGCACTTCTCAGGAGAAAATAGGTACTCTGTATAGGGAGTACCAGCACCTCTATATTTCCATTTATAGTACTGGCAGGGACCAATGCTGTGTTTTTGGTCTTTCTCTGCCCGTGACAACTCACTAGTAATCCTTTTTATTTCCCCTCTTCAGCTCCTTGGAAACTGCCTGGTGATCGTCTTGGCCCGCAAGCTGGGAGCCACCTTCACCCCTGAGGTGCACGCGGCCTGGGAGAAGTTCCTGGCAGTGTCCTGCGCTGCTCTGTCCAAGCATTACCACTAGTGGGCACTCTCTGCATTGACTGACTTCAGGCAGCGGTGTGTGGCGACTGTCCCTGGATGGCGTCCTTGGCAGCACAAGTAGACGGAATGTTGTTCGCTGGTGGTCTGGAGTGTCATTCTACAGATGAAGGTCTGTGGCCTGAGGTCTGTGGAGAGCAGACCCTGGACTCTGAGCTGTGTATGGGGGGTGGGGGGTGGAGCTTGTGATACCTGTTTGTAATTTCCAGCAGTAGAGAGAAATTATGAGCCCACGTTGAGACATCAATAAAGAGTTTGCGCCTTTCAAACTTTTGTTCCGTTTCTTTGCTCCTGCGATGATGTCAGAGATTTGCATTAACAGACACGTTATCACAGTTAATGCCCACTACTAGAAGCGCGTTGTTTAGTTCTTGCAGAAACCTGAGGACAATCATTGTTCCAACCTAGGAGTGTATCCAATGAGTTTATTGAAAACGTGGTCAGCTCGCTCTCTGTGCAGATGCATATGGCGCATTTTTTGCGCCTGAGACTTTCCTCTGATTGGCTCAGAGACCTGCCAGTCACCTGTGGTTGTTGCTGGATTGTCCAGATTACATGCGTTATGAAACTGGCGAGCTGGAGTCAGGGTGAAACAATAAAATCAATGAAAAGTCGCAGTCATTTTCAAATTAATACACAACTTGTGAACAAACACGGATAACAACGATTTAAATGTGAAAGTTTTAGAAAAGTCTGGATAGATTAGCATGAATCTAGCAGACCTGTCATTAAACACACCACAACATAATCTGTAACGTCCAGATCATCTGCACTTGACAAAACACTGTGCCAGCGTTCCAAAACTACCATTAAACACCCCATTTGGGGGAAGCCCTGGCTCCTGATTTCCAGCAAAACCCTGACGTTCTGGTGGGAAAATTAAAGCAAATTATCAATTTTTTCTTATCAGTTCGCAAAGCATATGTGCTCACATGTGTACCAATTTTTAATATCTCTGTCAAGTAAGCCACCCAATAAAAATCACCACCTGACTAAAACAGCTACAAAAGTACCCAAACTCTTAGACATCGTTAGGCGGCACAAAATTATGCCAGTTTCAAAGGCTGTAGAAAGGGCAGGGTGCAGTGCTTAATTTGTAAAAAAAGGAAGTGACAGGACCCTCGTCAGGAGGCCAAAGCACCTTGCATTGCCCATTGCCCCTGCCAGCGCTGCTAATGACTGTACCAGCACAACAACTAACCATCTCACTACTAAAAGTGTGACGGTACAGACTATTCCAGGACACTAAAAGCCATAGGAATGGCTCAGGCAACAGGTATTTTTCATTTTAAATGCATATTAAATAACTGTTGTTGAGCTCATTTCAAAAGTAGCAAACAGTGCCCCAAGTGGCCGTCTGCCATAAGAGCCGGTGTTGACTATTAAGTGCCAGTACTCAACACTGGAAACCACTGGCACAAATTAAGCACTGGTAGGGTGGCATAAGGTAGGCCTCTGTGTGAGCTTTGCAAATGCGCAATTCACATGTAGTCCTATGGCTCAGAGATTGATGGAAGAAAAGGCATTATGCTTAGGGTAACCAACATTATTGCAGAAGCCCTGTCAGACAGGCATTGGTGGAATCACAACAGCACGTGACACAGGCGGAGGCACGTGCCATGAGGATGCTTGCCTCGCAACGAGGGCTTTAAAGCCCATACCTCAGGCTATGTGAGAGAGCGCTGTCTATGACAGTGAACCCTCGCGCAAGGCTGCAAGGGCGGGTCCTGTCAGGTCTCAGCCTGGCAGTAATAATTAACTGATTTTAAAACGAGTCCTATTGGGCCCAGACTCCATGGGGCATATTTACAAGGGGATATCACCACCAGAACATCACTTATAGCGATGTTCTAGTGGCGATATCCCCTTGTCCGTATTTACAAAGCGGCATTAAGCCACATAACGTGGCTTAACGTTGCCTTGTAAATATGGCTCCTTTTCACACTTCACTTAGTGTGAAAGGCGCGTGCAATGTGTGATGCAGTGGGCATGCCACCGCAACACTTATTTCTTTTTGACACTGCCCCATATTTAAAAGGCTGGGGCAGCGCAAAAAACTAAGAGATTGTTTATGTGCAGGAATGTATCCCTTCCTGCACACAAACAAATGCCCCTGCAGTGCTGGCACCCTTGCAACTTGGCGCAAGGTAGCCTGCACTGGTTCTAGGCAGCCTTATTAGCACCAGCGCTAGGGGAAACACAGGGGTGCGCTGTATTTTTGAAAATACGGCGCATCCCTGTGTTTTAAAAATGTCGGAGCGCGTATTTTCCAATTTTGGCGTAACACCGCACTCTGGCCTTTTGTTGTAAATTTCCCCCCATGTACCAAAGTTTAGAGGAAACAGACTGATCAGTTTCTCAACAATGACTGTAAAAACCCTTAAGGTAATCCAGGCCAGCAATGCAGTCCCTGTTTACAGTTCACATGTACTTCATCTAACATTTCATAAGAATTTCTGTTTTTTCCAGATGCTGTGTTTCTGTAGTTTTTTAATGCAACATATGATTCTTATATAGTGCATGGTGTGCACTACAACTCTAGGCCTCTAGGTGACTTCAGGTTGTGGGTGGGTGTTTATGACGGGCCACTCCGAAGTTTGTCAGTGGGTGATAAAGCTCTTCAGACTACATGCTCACCCAATCCTTGGCCTCTCTGCAGAGCACACAGAGAGACTGCCACAAATAAGGCAATTGGTATTGCAATTTTATGTGAATGAATGTGCAATAGGTATGCACAGCTGTTTAAATATTGACAGCCCCAAAGGAAAAGAAAATTCTGTGTTTTCAGGAGAGAGTGTGTCTGTTTCAGAGAAAGAGAATGATAAAGGGGAAGTGACACAAGGAAATCCATGCAGAAGAACTGTGAAAAAAATGCAATGAAGAGGAAGGAGATGATCTGTGAGAGATCCAGAAGGCTGGCTTCAAAAAATTGTGGGGAGAAAATGGCATAAATTCTCACATAGTGGGATACTGCAGAGGAAAGTGACGGGAAAACAGGAGTGACTGAGTTACTCTGAAGACCAATGCCCGTTCCGCAGACCTCAGAATTGACTAATTCACAGTCACCTAGTTTCAGACTTGAAACATTTTACAATTCAAATTATTCACAACGAAATCATTATTGTTACTCATTTATCTGATCCTGCTAACAAGCATTAGAAAAGTCAACAAGCCTGGGTTTTTTATATAAATGTACATTGTTATGTAATATGCATGGATAAAATAACAGAAAACTCACAGAGAGGCACCCAAATACTGCAGGTCATACATTGTGTGAGGCACAGTATTTCACTTCACATGTTTTAAGCCTTTGATTAACTAGGCCATGCCTCTCGGTAAGGATTCCTAGTTAGGCTTCTGTGGCCACATCACTGTAGAGACACCTCACCTCTTTTTATCCCACTGAAAGCCCTGCCCTCGCCCCTACAAGTTTAAAAGCTTTCAAATGGTAGCTGGAAGTGACAGCAGGAGGCCTACTTTGGGCCAGCCATGTTTGTGCAGTGGGAACTGACGCCTCCCTAGACCGTTTGGCCTACTCACAAGGCTGGGGAATGCTGCTGCAATTTATACAATCCCACGACCCTCTTCTATCACTCTTTTCCTATGTACCTGCTCCAATCATTTTCACTCACTGCTCATGAAAAAGTATCTCAACCTCGGATGAAATGCTTGGACACTGTGCACTCTATACTATATGAATACAACCTGTTATTGATGTATTCTGCTCTTGCAAATATTTGCTTCTCTTTGCTTTTGTTGATGTAAACATATCTTTCTTCTTAACCACCAAGCCAACAATGGAAATGGGAGGGGTGAGATTGAGGGATGTAAACAGATTTAAGGCAAATAATTGTTCAAAACCTCGGCCAAATCTAGAACACGCTTTAAGGGACTGCGTTGATATTCACAATAGCGAGAGGTTGCAGAGCACAGCCAGAGCTTAATTTGTAGAAACATAACTGCAAGGGCCCAAAGTTTTTCTTAGGAGTGCACTGCTGAATGGCAGGGTGGCCAAATACCAATGCTGTCTAATCTTGTTTCCACCGCAGAACTCTTTCTTCAACCAACCTGCCCGTCCTGTCTCTTTATCTTACTCTTGCATGCTCGTTTTCATCCCTTCTTTCTAATTGTCCCTGGGTTCCTATATTACCCTTTCTCCATAATCTGCTTTTTTCTCTCTTTTTCTTCTTCAAAGCCTGACGATGATAAATCAATGATAAGGTCTGGTCCCCAAAAGCAAGTGCCAGTGCATAACACCTGAAACCTCAGGCCTAATTAGGTACAGGGTAAAGGACATTGCAAAAGAAGCGGAAAACTGCAGACCCTGCTATGATATGTCAACTGCTCAGTCCTGATCTTTTTGCCTAGCCAGAATGGCTACTAATTAGATTGCTGATTAGCAATGTGGACCACTGTTTCTTCAAATGACTTCTTTTACTGTGATTGGACCTCCTTAGGTGAGTGTAAAATTGACTTATTGATGCCTGTAAGCTGCACAAAACATTTAGCACTCATTTCTACCCTTGACGCGAGTACTCTTCTCCAGCTCAAATTGTGTTTATTGGGAGGGAGTCCAGTCCAGGTCCGGTTTTCCTTGGTCAGTTGAGCAGTTGCAGGAAATACCTTTTGTAGCTTGTTGTATCCCTGTAGCTTTAACAGGAGGTCAGGCTTACGGCTCTTGGAGTCCACTTCTTTATCCTAAGTAAAAGAGGGAGCAGGTCCAGTCCTTCAGGTCACCTCTTAGGTCTCAGACAACAGATCCAGGTCCTGTCTTCTCCATATCTTCCACAGGTCTAGAATGTGTTCCGAAGTGAGTGCCTGGCGACCCCACATTTATACCTGGCACAAGCTAGTGGGTTGGGGTGACTCCTGGCTCCTCCCTAACCAACAGTGGCATAGCAAGGGGGAGGCGGGTGGTGGTCCGCCCGAGCGGCATGAGTTTTAGGGGCGGCCTTTCCCCCTTACATGCGTTTACAGCGGGGCGGCAAACCCAGGAATCACCAGCACCCTCCCATGCTCGTACATGCGTTTGCTGCGGGGCGGCAAATGCAGGGACCGCCACGGGTGGCAAAGTGTCTAGCTACTCCACTGCTAACCAATGAGGTAAAAAAAGTTCCTAGACCCTGGCCTGTTGACCTTTGCAGTAGTTCGTGTATGCCTTAATGCAAACAGGCTCAAAATGCAATGTATAAGGGCAAATCCAAGATGGCGAAAGTCTTCAGACTCACTCAACTTGGGCTCTGAGGGCTGTGTGTTTGTTGGGAAGTGTACTATGGTAATTCAAGTATCCTCCCACATCTAACAGTCAAATCCAGCCAGTTTGTTGGGGGGTAGAGTGGCAGGCACTGTACCCCCCAACAAACCCAGTTCCCTACTCAAACCCATTGAAAATCCACTCATTTCTCCTACCACCAAAGTTGACCCAGACAAACACAAATGTGGGTCAACCAAGGGCATAGATATGCTCCTTATAGAGGAAGACTGGAAAAAATTATCCTGTTTTAGGAAACAATTCTTGAAAATCTGACAACATGTTCCATCCATTCTCTCAGCCAGTTAATTAGGGCCAGGAAGGAGTGACACCCATGTTTGACGCCTCAGGATGCATAGATGTTGAAAATATGAGGCTGTTACAGGTTTCCAAGTGGTTAAAGGGTGATGCCTGCAACCAAAAGACAGGTACCCTAAATGGGCATTTCGCTTTCAGTTGCTTTCAAATTTTTCAGAAAGCACAGTACTCTATTTATCACCCGTGGGCACCCCAAAACCATTAAAAACCCAGCCATGTCCGTTACCCTAATATTCAGGAAACTCAGGGAAACACAGGTGGGTCAAGAATTGGTAAAGTCTTTTATTTGAATGAAGAAGACTGTAAGGAATTACCATGTTTAGTGAAAAAATCGCAGAATATCTGACAAATGGGATCTTTAGCCTGTTCTCCAGGCCAGCAGCCAGTCAGGACAAGTGAGATGTCGCACTTAGCAATAGAAATCTTAGGATGTGTAAAAGTTGAAAATATAGGGTTGTGGTAGGTTTAGATACAGCCAAGGGTGATACCTGGGGACCAAAAGACAGGTACCCTAAACTGGCATTTCGCATTCAGTTGCTTTTGAATTTTCCTTAATGCACCACTCACAGTTTATTTCTAATGGGCACCCAAATCCTTTGAAGCTTACTCATATCTGATAACTGCACACACAAGAAAACTATGGGAACACAGATGTGGAAGAAGGCGTGACATGGATATGTTTCTGCACGGATATGATTGGAGGTAATTACAATGTTTTGGGGAAAAATTGCAGGAAATCTGAAAAACATAATTATCAGCGCACCCCCCGCCCCAGCCAATCAAGGGATATCTGTCATGCACCAGTAGATAACTTAGTCACACAGAATTATATATATATATAATATATATTAGTATATACGTATATACATTTTATACATCCCTTGTAGTTCTGAGCTTAATATCTATCGGAAACTGAACAGTACTGAACAGTACACCAGAGTCAGTGATTCTGCCACAATACCCGGAGTTAATATTACATAATTGAATTGATTGTGCAGGCCATACCCCCCTAAACTAGCCCACATATACTTGGTATTTTCAGATCACATTTATTCATGGCAACATTTGCTTGGTTAGCATTCCAGGATTTGTGTTTGCCCATTTGAGAAATGTAGCAAAATATTAAGTCATTTCTTTATTAAAAAAAAAAAAAATCAACATTTGTCATAATAGTTTCAGGGTGCAATGAGATATGGATGAGAATGTTGCACCAATACATTGGCCCTTATTTAGAGTTTGATGGGCAGCCTGCTATATCTAGAGATCTCCACCGACCTAGTGGAGATCCCGATGCCTTCAAAGGAGTTGCTACCATGGTGGCTCTTCTGAAGGGGCTAAAGGATTGATGAACAGACACCATTTTTACGTCTGCTCATTAACATTTTTGTTTTACAAAACAAACTCCCAAAGCAGGAGGTTTTTTTGTAAAGCAAAAACAGAAATGACCCTGACCCCTGGGAGTTAGGGGATGATTTTTGCTTTCTACTTTTCGGGACCACAACACTTTCCCTGGCGGTTCCGAACATAAAAAAAGATACAGCAGATCGTCTACTCTAAATAGGGCAGACGTTCTGTTGTACTTACACCGATGGCCTCATCTCAGTCGGTGTAAGTTCTCTGGGGGCAGGGCCAGCAGGGACACCTGATGGTCTGCCAGGCTTGAAAGAGAGCAGGTGGAACATCAGTTTGGTGCACAGGGTACTCTGCCACACGAAAACCCTGTCAACCAAACTCTTGGTGTCAATATTCAGTTGTACAACCATTAGAACCACTTACCAGTTCACTACACAAGATATCTGAAATGGGGTAAGTCACATGACATCACCTTTAACCTGCAACATACTGTAAGAAATTGGATTATTATTTGTGGTAGGTGACTACCCATCTCAAGGAATAATCACAACCCATGTCACAGTGAAACCTCAAAAGTCACTAAATTAACCTGACCTCAGGCCCCTGGGAGCTAAGGCACAAATTAGACAAGCTTAACTTAGGGCAATGTGTAAAGTATTTATGCAGTAACAAAACAGTGATAATGTCAAAATGCAAAACAATATAAATCCCAAACTGAATTAGAAAAATAGAGTAAAATGTAATAAATAAAATGACACGAAAATGATGAAAAGCCAGTGAGGGGAAACAGAAATCTGAATTTTTAAACTTTTAAGTAGCAATAGCACCATAAAAAAATGCTGGAATGATAGTTAATGGTCACGGTAGACAGGGACCTAGGCGCAGGTTGAGGTTAACCAAGATAGAGTGTGGTTTATCCTGCTTAAAGATTTTATCATCTGACTTAGCCATTTAAAGCCCAATCTACCAAAAGAGTACATTTTTACAGCCCCTAGGAATTTCAGGGGAAGTACTTTAAGACTCACAGGATGTCAGGCACAGGCCAGCAGTGACAAAACAATGGATTCAGAAGAACTGTCTTGGCATCCTGTCCGCTATCCTTTCAAGTATGCCCCAAGTGTTATATGTTAACAGACTTGTCAAGCAAGAGTTGACACCCAAGCAGGATTTGACATTTAGTGTCAAAAAGGACCCCCACAGCCCTCACCCTGCATATTCTGTGGAGTTTAGAGGAGTTATATCTGGGCAGGCCCAAAGGATCATCCTTTTGTTTGCCCCTGGGAGGCATTTTACACCTATTCACACCTACACTGTTTGGGAGAAGCTGACGAGGCAATGCAAATCTGCCTCCAGGAACTTCAGACAGGGAAAGGTCTCTTTCTAAAAGTTAGTTTTCCCTAATATTTATTAAAATCAGATTTCACCATTGAGTTGGATTTTTAATAACTATTAAAATAGTTGGGGGGCGTGGCCAAGCAAGATGGCTGGTTAGACGTGCCATAGAGGAGGTCCCATCCTGACAAGTTTATCCTACTGCATCCAGACTCTGCAGATAGATTATTGTACCCCATATCCCACGGGTGTGACTGCCTGATGACAAGGGGATTCCTGTTGGCCCCTCAGAATGCGATCCTGCTACCCGGGGAGAGAGCACTATCGTAGGCCCTGCCTGCTCCTGCTGTGGTGCGGCCCGTTGAGCTGTGGAGTATGTCGTGGGTGGTGGATGCGGGCAATAGAGGGCGGCGCGGAGCAGCTCCTACGGAACAGTGAGCCCATGTGTTGAGGTCGCTGCTGCCCTGCTGCGGTGACTTGAGGGCTGCTATGAGGCGCGGAAGTGTGGGACCGGCCGTCACGATCCTTACAAGATGGCCGTCCCAAACCTGGACTGGGGTTGAGTCCCGGGGCAGCGTAGAGAGTTGAATGCTCCGACGGGATAGTAGGCTTAAGCCGAGATGGCCTGGCCCATGTCAGTACTCTGACGTTGTGAAGCGGCCCTGTGTGGAGTGGGGCGAGATTGTCCAGAGGCCTGAACCGGCATAGGAGAAGACCAGGAGAGGGGCCTGACACTGTTTTCTGTTTGCTGTGGCCAGTACCGACCCAGCTGCCTACAGCGCTGTTGATACAGCCCGGAGAGTGGACTATGGGCCTCTCCCTGGTGAGTGGGAGGCACCACTTCCCTGCAGAGAAGAATCGTGGGCTGCTGAGGTGTGGAGCTGAGTGCCGCAACTTAGCAGAGGTGACCGGGCCTGTGTTGGGGTCCTGGTGTTGAAGAGCGGCCGTGTGTGGAAGGGGACAAGATTGCCCTGAGGCCTGAGCTAGCATAGAGGATGGCTGGGGGAGGGGCCCAGCACTGTTTGCTGTGGCCCTTGGCTACTCGGCTGCCTACAGCCATTGATATTGCTTGGAGAGTGAACCCTGGGCCTCCCCCTTGTGAGTAGGAGGGGATTATCCTGTGGCTGCTGTCCGCCTCTGACTGTTGAGAGCCCCGGGGGGCTGGAACTGTGGACTGCATTGCGCCGGGTGTATGCGGGCAAGACTGGGGGAGAGGTGGCGACCTCCCGGCCTCTGAAGAATAGCACTGGGGGACTGCGTAGTGGAGCGGTGCCCCACCGGTGGCTGCAGCCTGGCACTGAAAGACTGAGAGGGAGGGTGCCTGAGATAGCCCCTGGATTCGTTGTAGTTGCCCCGGGTGGTGCTGTTGGGGTGCAGTGAGATGGGGGGCCAACTGTGAATCGAATATTCTGCACCTGACTCAATTGGCCCATGCTGCTTTGATGTCTCGGGGCTTTCCTGGGGCTTTCCCGGGGCTTTCCCCATCCCCCCGGACGAGCTATTGGGGGCTTGACCCGTTAAGTAGTGTCACATATGAAGGATGCACTGGCTGTACTTTGCAGATGCAGGAGAGACAATAAAAATATTTTAGAGATTGGGTCTGCAGTACACTGATAACTGAAATCGCCTTGGAAATCGCCTGTACTGCTGAACTGCCTAAGGAAGGGCGGCTGAGAGCCCTGTGGTTCAAGATCTATCCATCTGGCATAAACAGCTGACCTCAGGTATAGGGGTGCAGACCACATTGGATTTAAACATGGTTAAGACTAGACCTGCGGAAAGTTGCAGAGAGGATCACGAATACGGAAGAGGAAGTCGTCTCACTCCAAGAGAATGTACAGAACCTGCAGGCTACTGTGGTGACCTTACAATCTAAAGCGGTGCATATGGAGGAACGAATTGAAGATGCAGAGGGGCGCTCCAGAAGGAATAATTTGCGGCTCCTTGGTTTTCCGGAGTGGGCGGAGGGCCCCTCGGGTGAACTATTTCTTGAGGACTGGTTTGCCTCTGCCCTTCACACTGTCCGTCTCTCTAAGTTCTTTACTATTGAAAGTGCCCACCGAGCATTGGGGCCGGTGCCCCATCAGGGAGCGCAGCCCAGGGAGCTTATTGCGCATATGTTTAATTATAGAGACAGGGATGCAATCCTCCAAAATGTGTGCACTCATGGCCCTCCCCATTATGAAGATAAACCTATTCAAATTTATCCTGACTATACGAGAAAAGTCCAGGATCTTCGGAACAGTTTCTAAGGAGTCAAGCGAAGGATGAGGGATCAGAACATCAAATATACTGTTTCTGGCAAAGCTCTGAGTGCAACATGATGGAAGGGTGCTCTTCTACTTAACTCCACAGGAGGCTATGGACTGGATGGACTTTTTGTGCCTTGGGCCGGATCAAAACATTGAAGGGTGTGAGCAGAGGAAAGGGGGATGGCGGAGTTCGGCCCTGTATCGGGTGACGCCGTCACGGTGGTCGAGCACCCATACTGAACAGACTGAGGGTCGTATCTTGATCAGCACTGATGGTATGTTGCAGGCAGAGGTGGAGCCCCTGGAAACACAGAACCTCTACTCACCATTGTGCTTGGTCCAGGAGACTCAGACTCAGAGTGATGGTATGGCGATGGCCTGAGCGGCCATATGATTGGGGGGCACGATCTGGGTCCCCCCCTCGGATGCAGGTAACATCAAGGGATGATGTTGGATGGTCCATTGGCCACAACTAATAACTATTCACCCTATTTTATCCATAGATGCTAATTAAATGCACAGGTTGCAAAACCGGCTGAGTTACTGTTATAAAAAACGGTATAGTCCAGACCCTATGCCAAAGCAAATTGATGAGCCCCAGTAAGGGTCTCACGTGAGCCGAGGATTTGGTGATCTGGTCAAAAACGACACCACGTGAAGTTGTTTGGTTCTTTGTTTGGGTAGCTGGGACTGGGAGAGAGGCTGGAGTGGGGTTTACTGTCCTGTTGTCTACTTGTTGTGCCGGGAGTGATAGGTGGCTACTGTCTATGAGTGGGTTGGGGAGGGATGTTTTATTTTCTTTACACTTTTGTTACGTCTTTTTCCTGACTGCAATGTTGAGTTTTTGTTTAGGGGAGGGGAGGCTTTCAGGTCATTGGAACATATGTGGTATTATCCTTAGTTGCTTATTCATGCGCCCTCAGATGGGCAGTTTTGTAACAATATTGAATGGAAGGTGTGGGAACCAGGTATAAGTTTGAAATGTTGAATGTTCGAGGTTTGAATAATTATGTGAAACGTAACAGGGTGTATGCGCATCTGCGAAGGTACGGGATATCGATTGCATTCCTTCAAGAAACCCACTTGTGGGGGGACTGTATTAAGTATGTGAAGAGACACTGGCGAGGGCAAATATTGCTACTTCCTTTTCGGGGTATGCTAGGGGAGCCTTGATATGGGTTGCATCGGGAGTCCCATTTAAACCCACGAGGACATGGCTGGATACTGAGTTCCACTATGTCATGCTTGAGGGTGCACTTGATGCACATAACTTGTGTCTCATAAATGTTTACGCCCCGAATGTTGATGATGGTACCTTTCGGGGGGCCATGTTGAGGGCAGCACAGATCCTTCACTGATGTAGAGATTTTGATGGCGGGAGACTTTAATTGTGCCTTGAATGGTAGTTTAGACAGATCCCCTCCCTGCATGGAAACTAAACCTAGAGCCACAGCCGCACTACGGCATGCACAGAGTAGTCTCGATTGATAGATATTTGGCGTCAGCGTGTCAGCGTAATCCAACCACACACATATTCATGCCATAGTCCAGCAAGACACATACTGCTGTTGGGATTATTTTTTTTAACATCCATCCGCAATTCATAAAATCAAAGATGTCCAGTACATGGCCCATTATCTCTCGGATCACTCCCCTTTATTAGTCATGTATTCACTCCATAGGCCTGCACCAAAAATGCCACTCTGGAGGCTAAATGCTGATGCACTGAAGCACCCGATATTTCGGGATACTCTGTCTAGGGAGATAATGCAATATTTCGAGCTCAACTGGGACTCCATGGACAGTAGGGTCACGGAATGGGAATCCATGAAGGTGGTGCTTAGGGGGATGTGTATGTCTACCACAGTTGTGATCAGACGCACCTTGGAAAATGACATGTCAAGACCAGAACTAGAGCTGATGACACTGGAAAAGTCACTTTCTATGAATACCGCAATCAAACAAGACTGGATTAACCAGCGACAAAAGGTCAGGGAGTTCTGATGGATCAACTAGATAAGCATGGTAAAAGTGCGAGTCAGAGACCCTGGTACCTGGAGGGGTTAAATCTGTGCACTTATTGGCGCGTCTGAGTTGATCAGAAAATCGAATACCACCTGTCATGGCGGTCCGGGATCAAGAGGGAAAATTGGTCTATACACTGCAGGCAATTCCCACCGCATTCACAGATCATTTGAGGGGGTGTATACCGAGCTGCAGTGAATTTTGGGAACTCAAGAGATGCCGATTTATTTAGAGAGTCTCTCACTCCCGTGCCTCACCTCGGAGGACCGTAAGGCTCTGGGAATGCCAGTGAGCAATGCAAAAAAGAACAATTGATGGACAGAATGTTGAACAATGTCAAACATTCACCCCAGTTCAGAGATCTGGGCCTAACTCCATCGTTTTTTTGCTCCCCATGCCATTCCAGATTAAACCCAGCCATATGCAAATAAGTCTTCACCTTGTTCCCCATGGGAACAGCCCAGCCCGAACTGCCAGGCCAGGTCCTCCCTGGAAAGGAAACGAGCATCCTGGGACCGGTTTTGGGGTTGGGTCGGGAGTGTGTGAAAAGTTTCAGCGCTCCGTCCATCATCGTATTGTGTTTCCTTGTTCACCCAAATTTGGCAGGGTATGACCAGACGTGGGTCCTTTGCTCACTTTGCCACTGGATTGAAGCTAGCCTGGCTGATGAGGGGTGTTACCCTGCAATCAGTCCCAGGATGCTTGTTTCCGGTCCAGGGTGTAGGAGAGTAGGATCTGCTTCACATGGGTACCCCCACTTTTTGCTGATGCTTCACTGTTTTTCGACATTAGTCTGGCTGGGGCCCTGCTAATCAGAACCCCAGCCTAGCTGCTTCCTCTCTAAAATGGTTTCCATGTGCCTTAGGCACATCACTGATTGGGATCTGGAGTGCCCTTATAAGTCCCTAGTATATGGTATACTATGTACCAAGGGCATAGGTACCTCAGAGGCCTGCCAGGGGCTGCAGCATGTATTATGCCACCCCTGGAAGGCCATCCAAACTGACACCACAGGTCTGCTACTGCAGCCTGGGTAAGGTGGTGCAAGCACTCCTTACTGTGATATAGGTTACCTATATCACTAAATGCATACACACATATAAACCTATAAGTCACTCCTAAGGCAGGCCTTATCAATCCTAAGGCAGAGTGCATGGTTCCTATGTGAGAGGGTGCCCCTGCATGAGCAGGGCCCCTCTGCAGCGTTCGGAGACCATCTCTGATGCTGTTTGTAGTGCAGCCTGACCATATACTCTTAAGCGCATTATATCCTCGCGGTAAAATGCTAACTTTGGAATGGCTGCACCTAAACATGTCGTGTTTGGTGTCAAACATCTTGGAATACTACCCCCGCCAATCCTGGCTTCGGGGTAGCATTCCACCCTTCTAGAGGGAAAGACATGTTAACTCTGACTAGTCCGGTAACTTCTTTCCAGAGCCCTGGCATCACAAAATGGATGCTGCTGCCACAGACACGAGTCTGGCCTCCTACTGCTGGACGAAACTCCAGCAGGGGAGGCCTGGACAATAGGTTTCCTGTCCCAGGGAGGTGTGACCACCTCCCCAGACAGGATAATGTGTATTGGGGCTGGGCGGGAGCACTTTCGGGTGCTTTGAAGTCCTGCACTGGGGGCACATTTGGTGTCCCTGTGCATACCCCAGTTCAAACCGGATCAGGGGCTTGCAGCCCCTGCTTTGGCGCGAACTGGACAAAGGGAAAGGGGTGTAGCCACCCCTCTGCCCTGACCCACCCATAGGTGGGGCCACAGAGTAGTCCAACCCCTATCTTTAGTATAAAGGTAGGAACCCAGTCCTTAGGACTTTAGATTATCCCTGGACGAAACTCTGTAACTGAATCCTGGACCTTCGACGCTCTACTCACGATTAGAGGACAGAAGAATCTCCCTTGGGGTCAAGGAGTGACTCCCCTGCTTGGCAGGCACCAAAGAAGCATCTGTCCGGTTCGCATTTCTGAAGCTCCCGTCGGACGCCGAAGTCATCGCATCACCAGAGGTGGATTCTCAGACTTCCCGAGGATACCCTGAGTCCCCAGCAAAGCTGAGGCCCGTGGCTATCGTGGGTGACTTGAGACCATGACCCCTGGACACCGAGCACATTTGCAAGTGCATCCTCTTCTGGGTCTCCCAAGAAGTCATGCTTTGGGCTCCGAGTAGCCCTAGCCTCCAACACCACCTGCACCGAAGATCACTGGCCCCCACTCCACGAGTGTCCTGTAAGCCAGATCCACGTGCGGCATCACGAGGCTCCTTCGCGGTCGCTAGCCTGTTGGCTAGTAGCCCTTAACGAATGCCAATCTTTTTCTAACTTGGCATCCTGGTTGCTCCAGGCCTGCCCTCACTTACCCTTGCTGGGTGAGTTCCACAGACCTTGCTGGTCTGCACCATCGACGATCTACATCTTCACCAAGACTTGCCGTTGCCAAGGCTTGTTGGGTCCAATCCGGTCGCCGACACCTCAGCACTCGACAGACATCGTGTACCAGCCCGAATCCTGCTCCTGGTCACCGACAACGCCTCCTGGACCTCGTGGCTGAAGAGTCAAGATGACCGTCAACGCACCTGAAGCACTCGACATCGGTGGGCATCTGTCCATCGCCTTCCTGGTCACTGGCTAGTGACCCAGACTCTGTCCCCTCTGCTTTCAGGTTCTTCAGAACTCCGATCCACTCTTGGATCCACCCGGACACTTTTCTCTTGGCCGCCAGCAGCACTTTGCAGCAGATCGCCATTCGAATCGACGACGAAACCCTACCCCGAAAGGCACCTATGCACCCGGCTTCCCTGGGTGAGGTAACACGAGTACTCCGGTGCTCCCGTGGGTAGAGACTCTTCAAAGTCCTAGATCTCAAAGGGTTTTGTCCTAGTCCTCTTTTAAGTGTCCCTTTTCTCTAATTTCCCGATCCCGACTTTCTCCATAGAAGTCAACGGCGTATCGCGGTTGTGTATTTACACTGCACGCGTCTCCCGTGGGTCCCCTGTGTCACTACCTTGGGTGGTTCCTTGTGGTCCAAGCACTTCTAGAGGCTCTAGGCCTAGTGTCTAGTTCAGTCGTGGTTCGCATACCACTTTATTGGTATATGGTTTGGTACGCCCCTAGGGCCCAAACGTGTATTTGTGCTATTACTGGGATTTAATAACTTCTAACTTATGTACTTCGAACTCTAGCCTCATAAAGAGACTAGAGGGGTGTGTTTAGCAATAAATACATATATTTTGAATATATACCTGGTGTGGTGCTCTTTCATTTGGTCACTCAAGAGATTATAGACTGGTAAAACAAGCTGCTTTACATTCCTTCAAGACTTAGCCTGAAGGCTGCTCTCCATAGCTACCACTAGGATAGCTATCAATAAGGTTGTCTTTAACCTATCTCCAATAAGGGGTTGTTTGGACTGGTGCAAGGTGCCCACTATAATTAGTGGACAGCATATGCCAGGCCAACTTCTCACATTGGTGTGCAGCGTGTGGGATTCCAGCTTGCTATTGTTTTACCAGATAATCTCAATTGAATTGATCAACTGAAAACCACTAAAGGTACCTAAGGTACATATAATATAAGCTTAGAATACAGTAAGTTCTACTGAACTTAGAGTTGTGTGTTAAGGGATAGCACAACCCTTTCTACAACTCAAGAGAGTTTAGTAGGCCACACTAGAGTAGGTAGTGCATACACCACACCACACTAGTAATGTCTTTAAGGGTAGGATCTAAAGAATCCTTGCAGGAAGCCATTGAGCTTCCACCCTCCAAGTATGATACACTCCCATTCTTGGAATTGAGAGCTTTATGCAACTTGAGAAAATTAAGGACAGGCCAAAGCCCCACCACCCAACACCTCAAGGAGTTGTTGGTGGCTTATGACCTTAGTAAGCCCTTGGGGACTGAAGGGGTAGGCGCTGAGGGTGGGGCAGGGGAAGAGGAGGAGGCCAGGGGTACCAATACCCCCAGCCCCCCCTCTGAGACTGGCCAGGAGGGTGACAATGACCCTGACCTGGATAACCCAATCCCTCCTGTGGAAGATGATGAGGATGATCAGGATGATGCCCTCTTTGTCCCCCCAGGAAGGATTAAGAGTGTGCCCAGGAAGTCTAGATCTCCTTCTCAGGAGTCTAACCACTCTGGCACCTCCATAGGGAGCTCTATCTCCTCTCACAGGAGGGAATCCTCTCATGAGAGAAGAGACAGACTGGTCCAGTATTAGGATACTCAGCTGGAAATCAGAAAAAAGCAATTGGCTTTAGATAGGGAATCCCTAGATCTCCTTAGAGAGAGAAGAAAGTTGGGACTAGAGTCCCATGGTGGCAGCCATGTCCCTAGAGACAGGGAAAGGTCCTATGACCATAGGAACCTGAGCAAGATTGTCCCTCCCTACCAGAGTGGGGATGATATCCACAAATGGATAACTGCATTAGAGAGGGCCTGTAAGGTACAGAAGGTCCCTCAGGAGCAGTGGGCAGCAATCTTGTGGCTCTCCTTTGCTGACAAAGGTAGAGATAAGCTCCTCACTGTTAGAGAGGAGGATGCTGATAATTACAAGGTCTTGAAGAGTGCTCTTATTGATGGGTTTGGCCTAACCACTGAACAGTACAGGTTGAAGTTCAGAGACACCCAAAAAGCACAGACTCAAGACTGGGTAGACTATGTGGATTGTTCTGCCAAGGCTCTGGAAGGCTGGTTGATGGGCAGTAAGGTGTGTGACTTCTCAGGATTGTACAATCTGATAATGAGGGAGCAGATTCTTAATAACTGTCAAAATCAGCTGTTGCATCAATACCTGGTAGACTCTGATCTGACCTCTCCCCAAGAATTGGGAAAGAAGGCAGACAAATGGGTCAGAACCAGGGTGAAGCAGAAGGTACAGAACCAAGGTGGGGAAACCAAGAAGCAAGATGCTAAGAACTCTGACAAGGGTGGGGAGAAGGGTAAAGATCAAAAGTCTTCATCAGGCCCCCAAAAATCTTCTTCTGGTGGGGATTCACAGTCTACCAAAGGGAAAGGCCAAAGAAAACCATGGTGCAAGGTCTGTAAGCAAAAGACCCACTGGACCAGTGATTGCACCAAGTCCAAAGACTCCAGTCCAGCACCCACCAATGCCCCTAAGGCACCTGTTCCCCTAGTACAGTTGGTGGAAGTGCTCCAGCCAAGGGTTTAGTAGGGTTCACCCTGGGAACTGAGTTGGGCTCTGACCTAGTCAGAGAACTGACTCAGGCTGTGTTAGTCTGTGATGGAGGCATGGATGTGACCTCCACTGTGAGTCCCAGTAATCTGGGCAAGTACAGACAACAGCCTTTAATTAATGGACGTGAGGCTTTGGCATTTAGGGACACAGGGGCAAGTGTCACAATGGTGACACAAGACCTTGTGCTTCCTGGGCAAGTTATGCTTGGTGAGATGTACCAAGTGACCAATGCTAGCAATGTCAGAACAGACCATACTCTGGCAGTTGTTAACTTCTCCTGGGGAGGGGTAACTGGCCTTAAGAAGGTTGTGGTAAGTGCAAACCTACCAGTCGAATGCTTGCTTGGCAATGACTTAGAGACTTCTGCTTGGGCAGAAGTGGAGCTCAGGACCCATGCAGAAATGCTGGGGATCCCTGCAGATGTGTTTGCTGTGACCAGGTCACAAGCCAAAATGTCTAGCACTGAACAGGCCTTGGATTCTGGAAGAATGGACCAAGTGCCTCCCAAGAGGAGGAGTAGTAGGGTTAAGGCAGTGCCTTCCCCTTGGCTCAGGAGGAAGATCAGTCCCTTGAGGGGGATGATCTCAGCCCTGAAGAAGGAACTGTCCCAGAGGAACTTGAACCTGACCAGGTTGAGTTCTTGGGGACAGGGGGACCTTCTAGGGCAGATCTGAGCCAGGAGCAGCAGAGCTGCCCCTCCTTGAACCCCTCAGACAGCAAGCTGCTGCTGAGGCTGCTGGGAAAGCTAGTGGTCCCCATACAGTGTATTGGGATGATGGACTCCTGTACTCAGAGAGTAGAGACCCCAAGCCTGGTGCTACCAGGAGGTTGGTAATACCTCTGAAGTTCAGGGGCTTCCTATTGACCCTAGCCCATGATATTCCCTTAGCAGGTCACCTGGGCCAGAACAAGACTTGGGACAGAATTGTCCCTCACTTTCACTGGCCCCACATGTCTGAAGACAGTAAGGAGTGTTGTCGCTCCTGTGTAACCTGCCAAGCCAGTGGCAAAGCAGGTGGCACTACAAAGGCCCCCTGATACCACTACCTGTGGTGGGGGTGCCCTTTGAAAAGGTAGGGATTGACATTGTTGGTCCCATGGATCCCCAAACAGCCTCTGGGCACAGGTTTATCCTGGTGGTAGTGGATCATGCCACCAGGTACCCAGAAGCTATTCCCCTCAGGACCACTACAGCACCTGTGGTGGCAAGGGCCCTCCTGGGAATCTTCTCAAGAGTGGGCTTTCCTAAGGAGGTAGTATCAGACAGGGGTGCTAACTTCATGTCTGGGTACTTAAAAGCAATGTGGAAGGAGTGTGGAGTGACTTATAAGTTCACCACACCCTATCACCCACAATGCAATGGTTTAGTTGAGAGATTCAACAAAACCTTGAAGGGCATGATTAAAGGGCTCCCAGAAAAGCTTAGGCGTAGATGGGACATACTCTTGCCCTGCCTTTTATTCGCATATAGGGAAGTGCCTCAGAAGGGGGTTGGTTACAGCCCTTTTGAACTTCTGTTTGGCCACCCTGTGAGGGGTCCACTGTGCTTGGTGAAGGAAGGATGGGAGTTACCTCTCAAGCCCCCAAAGCAAGATATAGTGGACTATGTACTTGGTCTCCGCTCCAGGATGGCTGAGTACATGAAAAAGGCAACCAAAAACCTTGAGGCTAGCCAGGAACTTCAAAAGGCCTGGCATGACCAAAAGGCTGTTCTGACTGTTTACCAGCCAGGACAGAAGGTGTGGGTGTTGGAGCCAGTGGCCCCAGCAGCTCTCCAAGATAAATGGAGTGGACCCCACACTATTGTTGAGCAGAAGGGTGAGGTCACTTACTTAGTGGACCTAGGAACACCCAGGAGTCCCCACAGGGTTCTCCATGTCAACAGGTTAAAACCATATGTGGACAGGGCAGACATGGGCTTGCTCATGGCTACTGATGAAGGGCAGGAGGAAGAGAGTGACCCACTCCCTGACCTGCTCTCACAGAACCCTGACGATGGGTCAGTTGATGGTGTAGCCTTGGCAGGCAGCCTCACTACCCAGCAACAAACTGATTGCAGGCAAGTCCTCAATCAGTTTAGACATATGTTTTCACTGACACCCAGTCAGACCACCTGGTGCACTCATGAAGTGGACACTGGGGACAGTCTGCCTATTAAAAACAAGATTTATAGGCAACCTGACCATGTCAGGGACTGTATCAGGACTGAAGTCCAGAAAATGTTGGAGTTGGGAGTTATTGAACCCTCAGATAGCCCTTGGGCTAGTCCAGTGGTCCTTGTACCGAAACCTCACACCAGTGGTGGAAAAAGAGAGGTGAGGTTTTGTGTGGACTACAGGGGTCTCAATGCAGTCACTAGGACTGATGCCCATCCAATACCCAGGGCAGATGAGCTCATAGATACTTTGGCCTCTGCCAAATATCTCAGCACATTTGACCTAACAGCTGGCTACTGGCAGATCAGACTAGCTGATACTGCAAAGCCCAAGACAGCATTCTCAACCCCTAGTGGGCATTATCAATTTGTGGTAATGCCCTTTGGTCTGAAGAATGCACCTGCCACTTTCCAGAGGTTGGTGAATACAGTTCTCACAGGACTGGAAGCCTATAGTGCAGCATATCTAGATGATATTGCTGTCTTTAGCTCCACCTGGGAGGATCACCTGGTCCACCTCAGGAATGTTTTACAGGCCCTGCAAAAGGCAGGCCTGACTATCAAGGCCACTAAGTGCCAGATAGGGCAGAGTCAGGTTGTGTACCTGGGCCACCTTGTGGGTGGAGGCCAGGTTCAACCTTTGCAGAGCAAGATCCAGACCATAATGGACTGGACTGCTCCCACTACCCAGACTCAGGTGAGAGCCTTCTTAGGCCTGACTGGGTACTATAGGAGATTTGTCAAGGGGTATGGATCAATAGTGACACCCCTGAATGACTTAACTTCTAAGAAAATGCCCAAAAGGTTCAGTGGACAGTTAGCTGTCAAAAGGCATTTGATGACCTCAAGCAGGCCATGTGCACTGCTCCAATTCTGCAGAGTCCTGATTACTCCAAGAAGTTCATTGTTCAAACTGATGCATCTGAATTGGGGGTAGGGGCTGTACTGTCACAATTGAATGAAGAAGGTCAGGATCAGCCAGTAGCTTTCATTAGCAGAAGGCTGACCCCTAGAGAGAAACGTTGGTCAGCCATAGAGAGGGAGGCCTTTGCTGTGGTCTGGGCTCTGAAGAAGTTGAGGCCATACTTGTTTGGTACATACTTCCTGGTTCAGACAGACCATAAGCCCCTCTTATGGCTAAAACAAATGAAGGGTGAAAACCCCAAACTGCTTAGGTGGTCCATTTCCCTACAGGGGATGGACTTTACAGTGGAACATAGGCCTGGGAGTAACCATGCGAATGCAGATGGACTCTCTAGGTATTTCCACTTAGAACATGAAGACTTAACTGGGCAAGGTTAGTTTAATGTCCCTACGTTTGGGGGTTGTGTAGGAGAGTAGGATCTGCTTCACATGGGTACCCCCACTTTTTGCTG
Source organism: Calotriton arnoldi (assembly GCA_963921515.1). Lineage (NCBI taxonomy): Eukaryota > Metazoa > Chordata > Amphibia > Caudata > Salamandridae > Calotriton > Calotriton arnoldi. The sequence goes on from CAWUFW010013239.1 coordinate 444,552, forward strand.
ATGCTTCACTGTTTTTCGACATTAGTCTGGCTGGGGCCCTGCTAATCAGAACCCCAGCCTAGCTGCTTCCTCTCTAAAATGGTTTCCATGTGCCTTAGGCACATCACTGATTGGGATCTGGAGTGCCCTTATAAGTCCCTAGTATATGGTATACTATGTACCAAGGGCATAGGTACCTCAGAGGCCTGCCAGGGGCTGCAGCATGTATTATGCCACCCCTGGAAGGCCATCCAAACTGACACCACAGGTCTGCTACTGCAGCCTGGGTAAGGTGGTGCAAGCACCCCTTACTGTGATATAGGTTACCTATATCACTAAATGCATACACACATATAAACCTATAAGTCACTCCTAAGGCAGGCCTTATCAATCCTAAAGGCAGAGTGCATGGTTCCTATGTGAGAGGGTGCCCTGCATGAGCAGGGCCCCTCTGCAGCGTTCTGAGACCATCTCTGATGCTGTTTGTAGTGCAGCCTGACCATATACTCTTAAGCGCATTATATCCTCGCGGTAAAATGCTAACTTTGGAATGGCTGCACCTAAACATGTCGTGTTTGGTGTCAAACATCTTGGAATACTACCCCCCGCCAATCCTGGCGGCGGGGGTAGCATTCCACCCTTCTAGAGGGAAAGACATGTTAACTCTGACTAGTCCGGTAACTTCTTTCCAGAGCCCTGGCATCACAAAATGGATGCTGCTGCCACAGACACGAGTCTGGCCTCCTACTGCTGGACGAAACTCCGGCAGGGGAGGCCTGGACAATAGGTTTCCTGTCCCAGGGAGGTGTGACCACCTCCCAGACAGGATAATGTGTATTGGGGCTGGGCGGGAGCACTTTGGGTGCTTTGAAGTCCTGCACTGGGGGCACATTTGGTGTCCCTGTGCATACCCCAGTTCAAACCGGATCAGGGGCTTGCAGCCCCTGCTTTGGCGCGAACTGGACAAAGGGAAAGGGGTGTAGCCACCCCTCTGCCCTGACCCACCCATAGGTGGGGCCACAGAGTAGTCCAACCCCTATCTTTAGTATAAAGGTAGGAACCCAGTCCTTAGGACTTTAGATTATCCCTGGACGAAACTCTGTAACTGAATCCTGGACCTTTGACGCTCTACTCACGATTAGAGGACAGAAGAATCTCCCTTGGGGTCAAGGAGTGACTCCCCTGCTTGGCAGGCACCAAAGAAGCATCTGTCCGGTTCGCATTTCTGAAGCTCCCGTCGGATGCCGAAGTCATCGCATCACCAGAGGTGGATTCTCAGACTTCCCCGAGGCTACCCTGAGTCCCCAGCAAAGCTGAGGCCCGTGGCTATCGTGGGTGACTTGAGACCGTGACCCCTGGACACCGAGCACATTTGCAAGTGCATCCTCTTCTGGGTCTCCCAAGAAGTCGTGCTTTGGGCTCCGAGTAGCCCTAGCCTCCAGCACCACCTGCACCGAAGATCACTGGCCTCCACTTCACGAGTGTCCTGTAAGCCAGATCCACGTGTGGCGTCACGAGGCTCCTTCGCGGTCAATAGCCCGTTGGCTAGTAGCCCTTAACGAAGGCCAATCTTTTTCTAACTTGGCATCCTGATTGCTCCAGGCCTGCCCTCACTTACCCTCGCTGGGTGAGTTCCACAGACCTTGCTGGTCTGCACCATCGACGATCTACATCTTCACCGAGACTTGCCGTTGCCAAGGCTTGTTCAGTCCAATCCGGTCGCCGACACCTCAGCACTCGACAGACATCCTGTACCAGCCCAAATCCTGCTCCTGGTCACCGACAACGCCTCCTGGACCTCGTGGCTGAAGAGTCAAGACGACCGTCAACGCACCTGAAGCACTCGACATCGGTGGGCATCTGTCCATCGCCTTCCTGGTTACTGGCTAGTGACCCAGACTCTGTCCCCTCTGCTTTCAGGTTCTTCAGAACTCTGATCCACTCTTGGATCCACCCGGACACTTTTCTCTTGGCCGCCAGCAGCACTTTGCAGCAGATCGCCATTCGAATCGACGACGAAACCCGACCCCGAAAGGCACCTATGCACCCGGCTTCCCTGGGTGAGGTAACACGAGTACTCCAGTGCTCCCGTGGGTAGAGACTCTTCAAAGTCCTAGATCTCAAAGGGTTTTGTCCTAGTCCTCTTTTAAGTGTCCCTTTTCTCTAATTTCCCGATCCCGACTTTCTCCATAGAAGTCAACGGCGTATTGCGGTTGTGTATTTACACTGCACGCGTCTCCCGTGGGTCCCCTGTGTCACTACCTTGGGTGGTTCCTTGTGGTCCAAGCACTTCTAGAGGCTCTAGGCCTAGTGTCTAGTTCAGTCGTGGTTCGCATACCACTTTATTGGTATATGGTTTGGTACGCCCCTAGGGCCCAAACGTGTATTTGTGCTATTACTGGGATTTAATAACTTCTAACTTATGTACTTCGAACTCTAGCCTCATAAAGAGACTAGAGGGGTGTGTTTAGCAATAAATACATATATTTTGTATATATACCTGGTGTGGTGCTCTTTCATTTGGTCACTCAAGAGATTATAGACTGGTAAAACAAGCTGCTTTACATTCCTTCAAGACTTAGCCTGAAGGCTGCTCTCCATAGCTACCACTAGGATAGCTTTCAATAAGGTTGTCTTTAACCTATCTCCAATAAGGGGTTGTTTGGACTGGTGCAAGGTGCCCACTATAATTAGTGGACAGCATATGCCAGGCCAACTTCTCACACAGGGAAGACCTGGCTTGGCAGTTCGGGATGGACTGTTCCCCTGAGGAACAGTGTCAAGACTGATTTGCATATGGCTGGGTCTGAACTAGGGTGGCGAAGTGAGCAAAAGAATGATGATAGATTCAACCCAGATCTAATAGTGACTGGGGGCGAGTGTCTGTAAAGTTTCAGCGCTCCGTCTGTCATCTTATTGTGTTTGCATGCCAGTGAGCAAACAGGAATTGTTATGTGCGGTGAAAGCCCTAAACACGCTAAATTGCCAGGTGCTGATGGCTTCCCGGCAGAATTCTAACGGCAATTTCCAGATATCCTGATTGATAAGTCATTGTTGGTGCTCACTGAGGCCCTAGAGAGACAAGAATTGCAACAGTCAATGAGGGAGTCCCTAATAGTGGTTATTCCTAAGCAGGGGAAGGACCCCATGGAGACCGGTTCCTATAGACCCCTCTCTATGTTAAATGTGGGCCTCAAACTCCTCAGCCATGTGTTGGCAGAAAGACTTCTGCCCTATCTCCCACAATTAATACACGACGATCAGTCAGGCTTCATACTTCATAGAAATGCACTCCGTAATATCCGCTGAGTGGCGCATGTTATGCTGTCACCAGAACTGAAGGATGATAAATACGCCATTGCCTTTTTGGATGTCAAGCAGGCCTTTGATTCTGTGCCATGGAAGTATGTCTGGCAGTGGACCATAGAATGGGGCTGGGCCCCCAATTTATTAGCTGTATCAAATTACTATACGAAAACCCACAAGCCAGAGTACGTACGGGATGCTATGTCTCGGATGCGATAACATTACAGCACAGCACTAGGCAGGGATGCCCTTTATTCCCCTTGATTTTTACCATTGTGGTGAAACTATTACCTTGTCACATGAGACAGGTTCTGAAGGGGTGGGGAATACAGATAGGCACGACCGAACATATAATCTCATTGTATGCCGATGATGCTATTGTATACTTGAGACAGCCAGTCCTCCTGGTCCCACTGCTGCTAAATGTACTGATGAAGTTCTGGGAGATCTCAGGTCTTCAGATTAATAAAAGTAAGTCGCTCCTGTTTCCACACGGTCGGCTCGCAGATTTACCGCTGGAGGGGACCCCCATGGTTGGACTTGCCCTGGACGATGTATAAGGTTCAATATTTAGGGATACGTATTTGCATGAGGAGCTGCAGTTTTATGAACACAATATGGGAATGGTGGTGGAGGGCCTGCGTCATTCCGTTCGATTCTGGAACACATTGCATCTATCTTTGATGAGCAATATTGCCCTCATTAAGATGGTAGTTTTGCTGTGCTGCTTGTACGTTATGCAGGGAACCTTCTATGAACTACCTAGGAGTGTCTTCAGGGAGTTGGACTCACTTCTTGTGGAGCTCCTTTGGAATGGTAGGAGGTGCAGGGTAAGACTTGATACATTAAGGAGAGAGTGGGACAAAGAGGGATTAGAGGTCCCGGACCTCAAACTATATTATCTGGTAACCCAACTTCAACACACACTGCACTAGCTGGCTGGTGAGACTAATTGGAAGAGGTCACTGTTGGCGGGCACACATAATGGATGTCAGCTCGGGTCACTCTTGATGCGCGGTGGGCACCTGTCTCATACCTTTCCCCATTTGATCCGACTGATGGCCAGACTTTGGGAAAGGACAGTCCAGAGAGTAATAAAGTGGGTGCCATATGTGCCTGATTTGGACATCTGGATTATACGTCCCTTTGACCAAATAGCTCAGCTGATGTCCATTACGAAATGGCAGGAGGGAGGCGGCCCAATGCTGTCTGACCTATACCCGGTGGGAGATTTGTTACACTACATGATGCAATGGAAACATTTGCCTTGGGCCCAGAACAATTTCTTCAATATACTAAGATTGCGGCCACGGCGCACCAGTTGTGGCCATCGTTTCCAGAGGCTCCTGACATCACTCACACTCTTGCCACTGTGTTCTCAATGGTCGACGGCCACAGACTAATAACGCACCTTTACGAAGCACTGTGCACAGATGGGCGAGTCAAACCGCTGCGAATAGAAGAGATGCGGCAATCCTTCAGTGATGAGCCCCTTACAACTCAGGATTGGTCGAAAATACATGCAGGCATTCTAAGGGTGTTGGTGAGCTCCAGATTCAAACAGATCCAATATAATATTGTATTGCGCTACTCTACTCTACACCACTCTACATTATGCCGCTGCCCTTTACGCCACTCTACGCAAAACCACTGCAGTCTATGACAGTGCTCTCAACACTACTTTACTCAAAACCAATGCACTGTACACTACTGCACAATAACACCACTCTATTCTACTCTGCCCCACTCTACTCTGTGCCAATATATTCTGCACCACTCTAATCTGAGGCCACTGTACTCTATGCCACTTTACTCTGCAAGGCTGCACTCTCGGCCACTGAACTTAATGCCCCTCTACTCTGCACCACTGCACTCTATGCCACTGCACTCTACACAACTGCAAGTTACGCCACTCTACACCATTGCACTTTGTCACTGCACTCTACACCACTCTATTCTAGTCTGCACCACTGTGCTGTACGCCACTGCTTTCTACACCACTGTACTCTATACCACTGCACTCTACTTTGCACCACTCAACTCTACGCCACTCTACTGCACTCTAAGCCACTACACTCTGCATCACTCCACGCCACTCTAATCTATGCTGTACCAATGCATTCTACTCTGCACCACTGCACTCTACTCTACACCTCTGCACTCTATCATGCACCACTCCACTCTACCCTGAGCCACTCCACTCTACGCCACTTCACTCTACTCTGAAACAATCTACTCTACATCAGTGCATTATATGCTACTGCACTCTACTCTGCACCACTGTACTCTACGTCACTGCACTTTATGCCACTCTACTCTACAACACTGCACTCTCGGCCACTGAACTCAATGCCACTCTACTCTGCACCACTGCACGCTATGCCACTGCACGCTATGTCACTCTATACCATTGCACTCTTTGTCACTGCACTCTACACCACTCTGTTCTACTCTGCACCACTGTACTCTACGTCAATGTACTCTATGCCACTCTATTCTGCGACACTGCACTCTACAACACTTAACTTTGAAAGTCTGCACCCTCCTCCAATGAAGTCAACACCACATTACTCTGCAACACTGCACACTATACCAAGCGCGCTCAACATCACTGCACTCTACACCACTCTATTCTACTCTGCACCACTGTACTCTATGCCACTGCTCTATGCGGCTATCTAATCTGCACCAGTCTACTTGACACCACTCAACTCTATGCCACAGCACTCTACTCTGCACCACTCAACTCTATAGCACTCTTCTGCTCTCTACACCACTAGACTCTGCATCACTCCACACCACTCTAATCTATTCTGCACCACTGCACTCCACGCCACTGCACTCTACACCACTCTACTCTACACCACTGCACTCTAAGCCACTCTACTCTACACCTCTGCACACTTCTCTGCACCACTCCACTCCACTCTACCCTGAACCCCTTCACTCTACGCCAGTTCACTCTACTCTGAAACAATCTACTCTATGCCATTGCACTCTGCGCCACTGAACTCTACTCTGCACTATTCTCCTCTACGCCACTTAACTCTATGTCACTGCACTGTACGTCAATTCACTCTACACCACTTTACTCAAATCTAATGCACTCTATGCCACTGCACTCTATGCCAATCTACTTCACACCACTGTACTTTACGCCACTTCACTCTAGGCCACTCTATGACACTCCACTCTACGCTACTCCACTCTATGATGCTCTACTCCATTAAACTCTACTCAACTCAATGACACTCTACTCCACTTCATGCCACTCTACAACACTACTCAACTCTATGATGCTCTTAGCGACTCCCTCTATGCCACTCCATACCACTTTACTCCACTCTAAGCTATGACACACTACTGCACCCCACTCTATGCCACTCTACTCTACTCTATGCCACTCGGCTCTACAACACTCAGCTCCACTTTATGCTACTCCACTCTCCTACATGACTCCACTCTATGCCACCCCACTCTACGACAATCTCCTCTGCTCTACGCCACTCTACTCAACAACACTCTACTCCACTCTGTGCAACACCATCTAAACTACTCTACTCTGCTCTACACCACTCCACGACACTTTATGCCACTCCACTCCACAGCACTCTACTCCACTCTGACACTGTACACCACTCAACTCTACTCCACTCTACGACACTCTACTCCCTCCATGACACTCCACACCACTCAATGACACTCCCCTTCACTCTACTCCATGCCACTCAAGTGAGGTCAAAACATACTTTATTCGGTTTGTTAAAACCATAAAAGCACACAGTAAAATTATACATTAGCACAAAACAGTTAAAAAAATAATTGATAATACAATTACGTTGAAATTTCATTAAAAAGTGATGGCGATTGGTACCCCTGGTGCAGGACAAAGTCGCCAACAATTAACACTATGCCAATGTTTGAGCTAAACATTTCTTTCTGATTCTGAGGGCACTCACTAGAAAACTTGTGACATTAAAACACTCTAGGGGGCTCGGTAACATCTGTAGGTAAATTAGGGCTGGTGTTGCTTGCAAAAAACCTTTATCTTTTAACAATGGCAGTATAAAACATTGTCGTAATAAACAATAATGATCACACAACATAATAAAATGCATGGTATCTTGCGGGGAAAAATTGTTACAAGTGCAGGTGTCCAACTCGTCCACCTTATGTGGCTCCTGAGGTACCGCAAGTAAACCAATGCAAAGGTTTAACCTAAACCTTGTCAAAAGAAAGCGATGGTGAGGAATTGTAATCACCAGTAAGTACGGCTCAACGGAGAGGCAGGATTTTGTTAGAATATAGGCCCATACTGAAGGTTTAGTAAGCTCTCTTGCTTCTCTCTCTGCATACATAATAGAGAGAAAACGTCTCTTTACCCAGCTCAGATTTCTCCTAGTGATCCCTCTCGGAGACACAAATAATTTGGGATGGCACAACTTTTCTGCTAAGATCTTAATGTAGCAAAGCCACTGGATGCTGTTGGCTTTAGCCAGAGATTTTCTGATTCAGCTCCAGGTCTAAGTTAATCCAAATTCTGATCCATCGTAACAATTGCACGAGGGACACCAGGTCAGAGATATTCCCCATCCCCAGCTATTCAGTCGCCACTGCTGCCTAGAAGCAGCAGTGGGGCAGGTGGGGACAAAGGGGCGGGTCGAAATCGGGTAAACAAAAAAAAAATCACTTACCTCCCAGCTGGCCGGCTGGCTGGCAACCGCCGCCTCTCCTGTGTCCTGTCCCATCCTCTTCCTGGCTTCTTGTTAGAAACAGGAAGCAGGAAGCACCAGGGCTCCAGCGCTCCCCGCAGCCAATCACAACGCTGTAATGCAGCATTGTGATTGGTCTGAGCCAGGGGCTGGAGGGGTGGGCATATTCTCCATGCACGCTGTAATGCAGCCTGCATGAAGAACAGGGAAGTGCACATGACTGTTTTGGGCGGCCCGAGAGGGCCGGCCAAACAGTCATTGCACACAGGAGTGTTCTACCACTCCTCCCCTGCTCTGCAGCCCCGCCCCTTCCTGCACGCTGCCGCAGCAGGAGGACAAAATTAAATGCTAATAACATTACATTATTATCATTTTATTTTTTCCTTTCTTTTGCTGCTTCCGGGCAGTGGGGCGACGCTCCTCCGCCTCAGCACAGGAGCTGCCACTGCAGCTATTCATGGACTATGTAGGACACGACGGATTATGGGACAGTTAACAGTCTTTTCAGAAATTTGTTCTTCACTATTTGTAAGTCCGTAGCATCCTTAAATATCCCCATATATCACTCCAGTAGCTGGCAAGGGAGATACATTTCGCTTGGTAAACTTTCACCAGGGCCTGTACTGGTTTAGCCCCCAATCTTTTAACAACAAAAAAAACAGCTACGGTTCTTGACATTGTATTCCTGTTGGCCTTTCTTAATGGAGCCCGCGAGCCCCTATCATCAAAAAGGAACAACAGATAGGAGAAGGTGGACACCCTGGTTGTTTCTTCACCATCCCCTAACTGTGTCCTCAGGCATTTGTTTCTAGGGCCCATGACTATTGTGTGAGATTTAGAAAATTTAGTGCTTAAATTCAATGAGTTCATGAAACCTATAATGGAGTTGAGCAGATGCTGCAGCCCTACTGCCGTCCTGGCTAACAACACCGCATCATCTGCATGCAGGAGTGCAGGGATAAGCTGGGTGCCAGTCCGAGGAATATCTTTACACACTGAGTATAGGGCTGGGCCCAGGTTATTGATATAGAACGTAACTAATAGTTGCCTAAGATACAACCTTGTCTAACTCCCCTGTGCACATTTATAGTTGGGTACAGGCTCTTGTTCTGATTGCATCTCACAACTGTGGAGAGGTCCAAATGGAGTTCATATAGAAAGCTAACGATGTTACGGTCCACCCCCAAGTTAATAAGCAGGAGCCAGAGTTTAGATCGCTTCACTCAATCAAAAGCAGATGTTAAGTCCATAAAGGCCAGGTGTAACTGGCCCTCTTGGCTACTGTATATTTCCTGATAATTTCCTGTAAATTAATGCACTGATCTATTGTGCCTTTCCCTGGCCTGAACCCATATTGCAAATTAGAAATTACATTATTTTGCTCCAGCCAGTCAGATAGTCTAGAGAGGATCACTCTCCCCAAGACCTTGACTATTGAGTCAGTGAGAGAAATGGGTCTGTAGCATCATGTACCCGATCTTTTTCCTTTCTTAAAGACTGGTATGAAAATGGACCTAGACCAGGAGGATGGCAAACCGGTTCTGCAAGCAGCATTGATGACATGAGTTTAAATTCTAGCCCAAATAGGGGGTTCGTCTTATATAGGTCAGCAGGGACCCCATCGGAGCAAGCTTTGTCCTTCAACATAGTTAAAATCGCTTCTGACACCTCCTCCTCAGTAAATGCCTTGACATGGTTGCCTCTAGAAGGCACTAGGACTGGGGTCAGGGGATCCTCTGAAGGGCTTCCACAGATTCCCTGAAAATGCATTACCCATGTATCAGAAGTTATAGTGCAATCTACCGTGCTGTTAACAGCAGCCGTGAAGAAAGGTCAGTTGACAATCTCGCAAAACAAGATCCTGTTGTTTCTTTAAACATTTATCTGGAGTATGTCACCCCAAGCATTCTCTTTAACGTCTTTTTTGCAGGCTGCCAGGGTTTGCTTGTATATTTTCCTTCTCATTTTTTTCTCGCCCTTATCTGAGGGTTTTGCTTTATGGCTTTTAACTGCTTTTGGTGAGCTTCTGTGCACTTGTGGTCAAACCATCTCTCGCCACCAGGTTTGGGTCTACCCACTGGTATCATGAGGTTATTTGCAATCTGTTGGCATATCCTATTAAAGGCACTCAATAGGATTTCTCAGTTGATCGCACCATCTAAACATAAGCTAATGTCATGACCATGGATGGAGTCCAGGGAAACCTTACTCCATTTCAATCTATGGGCCTGGGGTACAATATCAGTGTTCCTAGGGCCAACTGTGGGGTTAACTACTTCACCCACGCCCTATTCCGGGGTCAGGAATAGAGGGTTATGGTTCCATTTGACCTAAAAATATAGGACAGACTGGGCCGGGAAAACAGACATAAAAATGTAATCAATGGTGGATTTGGAACCTCTGCCAATGAATGACGAAATACCTTCTCCCTCCACTCCATCACCCATATAATGCAAGTTAAAATCAGAAACAATTTCCTCAAGCAGGCCCCCTTGGGTAGTGTGCTCAAAGTGGGCACTTATGTGGTTCCCTGCGAAAGGATCATCCGATACATTGCATCCCCTTTATCATAGATGAAAGTTAAAATCCCCTAAAATGATAACCAAATAGAAAGAGTTCTGCATTTTTCCCATAAGGCTGGTGGAAGGATTTTAACCATAGCAAATGATCAGTGAGGTTGACCCACGCAAACGAATTATACAAATTTACAATAAGTAAAATCAGCGCATTCTTGAAATCTACCTGGACCACCAACAAGTTGCTAGAGCCTGTTTCGAGCCTCTACAAGGTGCAAGGAATCTTAAGGGAGACTAAAGTGAGTAGCCCGCCCTTAGCCCTTCCCGACTGAGAGGGTAGGGCGGCCTCAAAATAAGAAGAAAACCCATCCATATAAAATGTTTTGTCCATATCCCAGGTTTCTTGTGAACCCACTATGTACTGATCTGATAAGGTGTTGAGCCATCTCTCAACCACCCTTTACTTGCTAAGTCCTGCGATGTTCCAACTGACCCCATTCAGCTGGGGATCTAATCTGGTACTAGCTCAACGGAGGGGAGAACGCTATCATGCTCCTGCTATCCCCTGCCTGCGTGGGACTTGTGGGTACAGGGCTCAGTCAATCATTAGCATCTAAAAGGCTCAGAGGCTGGAATATGTTAGTCAGCTCAATGGGGGCTCCCATATCTCTTCTCCCCGGTACTATATGCCCCCTAAATGGGTTTCTGGAGTCCTCAGGGTGACGAGTGCTCACAGGGGGGTAGAAGAAGCCTAACGGCAGTGCTCTAATTCCCAGAGTGCTAGACCTATATTGTAACAGCCCTCCTGCGATGCCAGGTTGATCAAAGTTAAGAACAATGCAACCCCCCACTTTCCCACCCTACCCACTTGTCTAGCCATAATAATATGTGAGGATACATGATGTCCGTCCCCCAATAGGTTGTTGCACCAGTATTTGACTTTGCGAATTAGTTCTGGCGTAGTTCCTACTACTCTGGCTCTCAGTGGAGGGACACCCACCAATACCCCTATCAGGGAGTTGGATTCGGGGGGGAGGCAGTCTGGAGCTATTACCCACCGGCTCTTCCAGTTCAGGGGGGGTGCGAGTCAAGGGTCTCTGTGAGTTCATGTTGATAAAGGGATGGTCAACCCTACTAGGCAGCAAATTCTGGTAAAGGTGAGGCACAGCCCCACCCCCCTCTGGGGGTTGAGCTGATGTGTGAGGGTGAACCGTGGACAAATCCCTGGTGCCGTTAAATTTCCCCTTGGTCTCAGCGGGTGTGAGGCTGCCTGGTCGATTAGATGAAGTACACAGCGCGGGCCTGGTGCTAACAGCGTGAGCATATATTGCCCTCCCTGGGGACCGGCAGACGGTTGGCCAGTGGCTCTGCTCAAGTTCTCTGTTATCAATACATTCAAATCATCAACAGAGCTTGCTATTGCCCCCAACTTCACCTTCAACCCCTCCATTGTACTTTGCTATATTTTCACAATATTCTCATATAACGCCTGAAACATGGGGTCCAGGATTGATTGAATATGACATCCCAAGGAAGTTACAAATGTAGAGTTGAGCAAATTAGTGTTAAATGGGGGAGCTCCCAAAAAGGGGGTCGCAGCAGTCTGCTTAGTGATGGCCAGGGTCAACCTGCCAGTTTTTGGTCTTGTCCTAGGGTCCTTTTTCTTCCTTTTTTGTCAGGTAAGATAGGGACCCCACAGTAAGATTGACCTCAGCTGTGGTGGGCCTCCTAGCTATGGCATTGATGTTTACTAGTCCCCCTTGCTCAGCAGGCTGAGAGGTTTTAGCAGCTACCACCTCCATCACAGCGTGTCCCTGCTTGGACTGCACATCAGGATTGTGCGAGGCATTGTCCACCCCTAAACCCATCTTCTCCTCTGCACTTTGAATCTCTTCAGTCAAGACCCCTATCGCCGATGTGAGATATGAAATGATAGATGCACACTTTTGTGGGACCTTATGGGCATCTGATTCAGAATTACAAGTAGATTTTCGCTTCCTCATGGTGGATGCCAGGTAGCAGATGAAAGATGGGTGGCCCAGCCCAGCCTCTGTCAGGCGCTGACGAGCGCAGGACAGGCTTGGCCTGGGCACGGCCCATCCAGCGGGATAGCAGAGGCACTTTTATCGCGATGTGGGAGGCCCCACCCCCTTGGGCTGCAGTCTGCACCCGCGCTTCCTGGTGCGTGGGTGAGTGGGAGATGAAGCCCCCAACGACTGTTAGGGTCTGTGGGGGTAGGAGACCCTAAGTCCTCTCAACATTGTGTCCGGTGCAGCGGGATAGCAAAGGCGCTTTTAGCACGATGCAGGAGGCCCCATCTCCTTGAGCCGCAGTCTCCGGCTGCACTTCCTGGTGCATGGCTGAGAGGGGCAGAAGTCCCCAAGGGCTGTTAGTGTCCGTGGGGTAGGAGACCACAAGTCCGCTCTCCGTTATGTCCCGCCATTCAACTCTACACCACTCTACGCCACTCCATAATACTCCATACTACTCCACTTTATGACGCTCCACTCCACTCTCCTTTACCCTACTAACTTTTAGCCCGGGAATTCCTCTCTAGCCAGGTCGCCGAGTGTTAGGTGACAGTGTTTCATCTAGGCCTGGATTTTACTTTGTGTACTGGTGCATGTAGTTCTATTGTTTGCAAGACTTTGGGCCTGTTCCAGAGTTTTGCCTCTGTATCTAGTCTCTGCTGCGGCAGCAAATTTACCCTCTTTTGCTAGTCACAGTGTGACAAGGGTGCCATGGGCCCTAAAGTACACAGAGCCAAGGGCTCCTCTTGAGTGCAACAACCCAGCAATTTTTGGAGTGCAGTGGGCTCCTGGCGGTGCACTGCACTCACTGCAATCATGATTGCTACGCCAAAAGTTACAGAGGTGGCAGTTAAACATTCATCTATCTGTTTCTGCCATTGTAGCAGCTTCTGTGTGGAGAACACATCTGGCAGAAAATTCAACAATGGATGTCACTGCTCACAGAATTCCTTCCACCAAATGGGACTGCCAGAAAGGTACCTCCAAATGTGGTGGTACATGGTCAGTACATGTGATGGTGGTACGTGGTCAGTATATGTGGTGGTGGTACATGGTCAGTACATGTGGTGGTGGTACATGGTCAGTACATGTGGTGGTGGGACATGGTCAGTACATGTGGTGGTGGTACATGGTCAGTACATGTGGCGGTGGTACATGGTCAGTACATGTGGTGGTGGTACATGGCCACATATCTCGACTCCCTATTTTGTGGAGTATTTCTGCAGCATGTAAGAGACACTACGGTTATCTTTCCATGAGGGTAATTCCATGTGTGGTGGTTCGGAGCTCGAGGGAGTGTTCACCTGCGCAGGCTGAGGATTTAATGGAAACAACATTAAACAACATGTGTTCATAACGTCATTAGTCGAGGCCTGTGTGGAGATACACAACTATAAGAAAAGGAGCAGAAAACCACAACTGCGAACCTTGGCCCAATAAGAATGCTAGATTCCTGTTTGGTGTGCAAAGTTTTTGGCATGTCATCCATGAGCGAGTCTGCCCAAGCTCATACTCGGACATTTTGGAACACCCCTCAATTACCTCTGGCCCTTTGATAGTCCTAGTGACAGGATGCTTTGTAACATTCACTCCCCTTTTTTGTGACGGGCTAAAGCGTCACAGCTATGGGTCTTGCAAGTGTGAGCCCTGCAGTTCTCGTGCCACGTGCCAATCACCCTATACTTTCCCAACTTGTCACAGAGTTGGGAAAGGTTGGGGTGAAAAACCAAAGACTGAAACATCGTAGCTGCTACTGTGCAGGTTTGAAGTTCTAGTTTATGCCCCAGTGCTGGAAGCAGACAAGGGCAGTAGTCCAAACATAACCTACACAGGTAGAAAAATAAGTAAATAAATATTTTAATGATGTATGCATTTGGGTGAGAGTGTATGTCTGTGAAAGTCAACGTGTGAGCATGTCTGTGTGTCTATGTGTGAGTGAAAGGGAATGAAAGTCAGTGAAGGAGTGGGTCAGAGTGAGTGAGAATGAGTGATAGGAAGAGTGAGTATGAGTGAGAGTGAATGAGAGTTAGGGCGAATTACAGTGAGTGTAACTGAGTGCTACTGTGTGAGAGGCTGAGTGAGTCAGAGTCTGAGTCAGTCTGAAGGCCTCAGAGAATGACTGAGACAGAGTCAGTCAGAGCGAGAATGAGTCCAACTGAGTGAAAATAAGTGAGACTAAGTGAGCCTGACTGAGAATGAGCGGGACAGACTGAGAATGAGTGACTTGGTGAGTCCAAGTGAAACTGAGTAAGTCGGAGTGAGATTGAGTGAGTCGGAATGAGTGAGAATGAGTGGGACTGAATCAGAGTGAGTGAGACTGAATGGAAATGAGTGAGTGAGAGTGAGATTGATTGAACTGGAATGAGCGGAACTGGGTGAATCAGTAAGACCGGGTGAGTCAGAGTAGGACTGAGTGAGAATGAGGGAGCCAGAGTAATATTGAGTGAGCCAGAATGAGAATGAGTGGGACTAAGTGAGAAGGAGTGAGTCTGAGTGAGACTGTCTGAAAGTAAGTGAGACTTACTGGGGAAACAGCCGTTTCACATCAAGCGTTACAATGCATGTCATTACCCCGCATGCCGTTGCAACGTGAAAGGTGTGTAGCAGGGGGAAGAAGGTGTACATCAAGCGTTACAATGCATGCCATTACCCTGCATGCCGTTGCAACGTGAAAGGTGTGTAGCAGGGGGAAGAAGGTTTTGGATTTAACTCCAACACCTTCCCTACTGTTGCACACACTGGAGTTGGAATAGTAAATTGAACTATTCCAACTTCCAGCGCACCCCCGACAGCAAGTCGGGGTAAAGATTTGCATTACAACGGCATGCGGGGTAATAGCATGCGTTGTAGCGTCATACAACCAACTTACTGAGAATGAGCGAGTCTGAGTGAGACTGAATGAGTCAGAGTGAGATTGAGTGAGTCAAAATGAGTGAGCAAGAGTGGGAATGAGTGCTACAGAATGAGTCAGAGTGACATTGATTGAATGGAGATGAGTGGGACTTGGTGAATTAGGGAGAGCAAGTGAGTCAGAGTGAGACTGAGTGAGAATGACTCTGAGGACACTGAGTGAGTCAGATTGAGATTGAGTGAGTCAGAATGAGTGATAATAAGTAGGACTGAGTGAGAATGAGTGACACTGAGTGAGTCATGTTGCGATTGAGTGAGTCAGAATGAGTAATAATAAGTAGGACTGCAGTGAGAATGAGTGAGTCAGAATAAGACTGAATGAGAATGAGTGAGTCACGATAAGTTTGAATGAGTTACATTGAGTGAGAATGACTGGGACTGACTGAAACTGAGTGAGTTAAAGTAAAATTGAGTGAATCAGAATGAGAGGGACTGAGTGACTCTAGGTGTGAATGAGTGAGACTGAGTGGGTCATTGAGACTGAGGGAGTCAGATTAAGTAAAAGTGAGTGCAAGTGAGAATGAGAGTAACTGAACGAGACTGAGTAAAGCTTATTGCAAGCAAGGGTAAGTAAGCAAACCCCCTGAACCCACCAAAAAGAAGTCAGGTTCACTAATGGAATTCAAGTCAAGGATTACACACCATCACTTTTAAAGGTCAGTAGCCACCATTGAAGGATAAGATATTATACAGCACTACTGGGTACCACTCCCATATCAAATTTATATTGTTATATATTTTTAAAAGCAATGTTTTTGCCCCTATACTTCAGCTTTTCCGTTTTTGAAAAAAACAAAACATTTTGCTACTGAATAAAATGTTTCAATTTGAAAAAATACACAGAATTTTCCGTAACAATAGGTGACCACTGTCATCAAAAAACCAATGCCACACATGCATCACATGCATCGATTTTGTCTTACCATAAGCTACCATCGAATGCCATAGTTACCCACAGTATGCTGTGAACTTCTAATATTATGTCAGAGTGAGCATAATCCCAGAGATGGGCATCATCATACCATAGCAGCCTAAAATATGCCATGAGTTTCCACTATTGTGCCAGGCCTACACAATATCAGATATGGACATTTAAATGCCCTTATGTACACAATATGCCAACTATTATGACAGGGCCAGCATTATCACAGCCATGGCCGGACTGGCCAGCCGGGCAAGCGGGCAATCCCCCGGGAGACTGGGGCCCCAGAAGGCTGGTTTCGGCCTCCATGAGTGGTGGTGCATGTTACTGGTTCTAGCGCGCATTAGCACGTCTGCACATGGGGGTTAAATTTATTAATTTTGCCAGGGCTGTTTCAAATTCCCAGTCTGGCCCAGATCACAGCCATAGATACCATCATGCATGGATGCAAATCATATGCCATGAATTACCACAATTATGCCACAATAATAATTATTCAAGTGGTGGGCATCCTTATACCATAGATTAGGTCAGGATAAGCACTATTTCACTGGTAGGCGTCCTTATACCATGGATGCCCACAATATGTCAGGAGTTATCACCATTGTGCCAGGACCTGCACATCAAATGGGCATCAAATGTCAAGGAAGCCCACACTATGCTAAGAATTACCACCATTTTGCCAGGGATAGCAAAATTAGGTATGTGGGCACATTATACTATGGGTACCTACGGGTGCCGAAATTATGCACATTTTGGTCTTGAATGCACGCTTTTCAATTCAGGTACACACATATATTAATTCCACCAAGGCCGACCTTAAAATTTAGCAGGCTGGGCATCACATAGGAGAGCTATTTACAGGTAGTTGGAGAGCTACCAGTAGCTCACAAGCTACTCATGGGAGAATCCTGAAACACAATATGAAAGAGCGGAGGTCAATGACCTACAAAATACTAATTTTAATTTAAAAAACACTGTGTAAAAATGTTAACAATAAGTTATATGTTTTAGTCGTGTGTTCATCACACAAATGTAGCATTAATACTTATTGGTCTCTTATTTCCTTACTAACTTTATTCCCATCACATTCCAGCTTTAGGATGCCTCATTTTAAGAATATGTGTAGCCTTGAGAAAGGAACCTAGAAAATGCTTATTAACAGTTGTGAGTGGGAGGATCAGGAAGTTAGGGCTGAAGGAGGTTATTGGAGTTATGAGTCACAGGTCAGATCTGGCCAGTCGCTGGCCAACAGTTTAGCCACTTGTCGTGGTGGGGGAGCATTTCTTAGGGATGGCCTTGCAGAGGGTCACAAGGCTAGGGTTGTGCTTGCGGAATACGACAGGTCCCTTCCCCACCCTGTCGCTGCAGCAACAACTAGCATGGGAGGTAGGAGGAATTCTATCAGAAATCTAATCCACCTTCATTCCATTGAGCAGAATGTGTATGCAGTGGGCAGGCCACCACCAGGGCTACCAACCCTCCTGGGTGAGAAGGCATAGCAAGGATGCCCAGACCTGTAACCAGGAATTAGACCCCACAGTGCACAGATTCCACTTGAGACTCATGGTCTTCCTGTTAGAGAGATGGGGCAAATATGTCTATGTAGGTTTGCTCCATTTGGGTGGCAGGAGGAAGGAACAGCGCATCATACCTCGTAACATATCGGACTAGTGGTCCCCTAAGACCATGCTTGTGGAGAAGATATGTTCTCTTCCTGGATGGACAGACCAACTGATTGATTTAGCACCTCAAGGGAAAGATGTGTGAGTCTTTAGGGCCATAGGAGACTGTGTAGGATAAAATGAAACCCCAGATGATTCGCTCTAGTGCGCCGCTTCAAGATGGCCAGCCCCCGTTGAACTGCGGCGAAAACAGCCCGTTTTTGACGATTAAATGCCAAATTAAGACTGGCATTTATATTTTAAACATAACGACAACGCTTACAAAGAAGAAGGCGTTCTTAGCAGTACCTTTTTGAGCCTTTTACATCGACTGTGGCTGAGACATATCAAGGTGAGCTGCCCTCCGGTGTCTGGTGTACTTCTACTCCAGGTATTCCTGTCAGAGGGGTGGAGAGTAGCTTAGGAAAGGGCGCGGCTGAGGCCTAAGCCACTCCCACAGCTAGTTTTAGCTGCTGCTCTTTGCTTATTCAGTCTGATTTCTTCACAAATATCAGTATTGTTCTTACAATATTGCTGTTGACTGCTCCTTTATTTACTTGCATTTATTTTCTATCACTTATGGGGAACAAGCAGTCTCACAACATGTCTTCTAAAAGAAAACAAAAAGTTTCTCCTCCGCCAGTTAAATCTAAACTAGTGGATATTAATGAACCTTCATTATCCACTTTACTAGAGGAACTTCAGGCTGTTCCTTCTAATACTGATAATATTGCGACAGAGATTAAAAATTTACGTAAAGATATGGCTGGTCTTTCTATGAAGGTCTCTGACAATGCAATTAAAATTCAAGACAATAAAGCCAAAATTGACCATCTTATACGCATTGCAGCCAAGATTGAACCAATGAGTAAATTACTATTGGATTTGGAAAATCGCAATAGACAATATAACCTGCGAATTTTTAATTTACCAGAGTATGTAGAGGGTAATGACTGCAGGGTCTATCTGGAAGACCTAATTCCTGGTCTTTTGCGTATTAAGTTCCCTGAAAAATTTGAAATTGATAAGGCGCACAGAATTCCCTCTCATAACCCAAGACAAGATAAACCTCGTCAAATGATTTTCAAAGTGTTACGTCATCACCATCTAATTTTAATACGAAAGGCTGCCAGAGATATCCCTTCGTTAATGGTCAATGGAAATAAAATTTTATTCATCAAGACTTTGCTAAAGATACAGTCAATATTCGTAAAAAATTTGCAAACCTTCGTCCTAGGCTAAGAATTGCTGGCTATAAATATGGATTGTTTGATCCGTCAACTATGCGAATTTGGAAGGATGGATTTTCTAAATCTTTTCAACAGCCTGAGGATCTTCACCGTTTTCTGGATTTGCAGTCTCGGTCATCTATGGAAACTAATGAGGCTACTACATGACTTCATTGTTGCTTGATTTTTATTGCCAGTATGTTTAATTGCTTGGAGTATTCTTTCAGGGCTTGTTCATGGGTTATTCTTGATATGCTTGTGTGCGATTCAGGAGTTCTATATAAGTTTCTATGTTGTATAGTTATTATTTTTTTTGTCTGTTGGTGTCTTTTGTGTCTTTTGTATATCAATACTCAAGCTACTATTCTTTTTCTAATCTATATTTCTTACCTATCTTCTTTTCTACCTTTTTTCTTTTTTCAAAATGTCAAGTGGAAACGGTATTAAAATTGTTTCATTTAATGTTAAGGGTTTGCGGCACCCTGTTAAACGTACTAAAGCTTTAGATTATTTAGCTAGGCATAGAGCACATATTTGTTTAATTCAGGAAACTCATGTAGATGATAAAGTTTTGTCCTATATGAATAAAAAATGGGTTGGGACTGTTATTTCATTTCCAGCTCTCAATAGAAAAAATGGGGTAGCAATTCTTTTTGCAAAAAAATTACATGTTCAAATTTTGCATAAACTTTCTGATTCGGAAGGTCGTTTTATTATAGCTAATATAAAAATTGACAATAAGGTTTTCCACCTAATTAATGTATATGGTCCTACTAATGATGACCCGGAGTTTAGGCTAAGATTTACATCAGAGGTTCTAAAACTGGGTAATGTCCCTTTGATTATTGGAGGAGATTTTAATCTTATTTCTGACCCATTGCTGGATAGACTATCACAAACCAAATTTCGCCCTCCAAAAGCATTTTTCACGCTCAAATCTTTTTCAAGACTACCAAAATGGTTGATATTTGGCGTCTACGTAATCCTACTGATAAAAAGTTTACTTTTTTATCTAATCCTCATGACTCTTATTCTAGGTTGGATTATTTTTTAATTTCTCGTAATCTAATTTCCTCAATTTCTAATCCAGACATTCAAAATACAGATATTTCTGACCATGCTTTAATCTCCTGTATTTTGTCCAATGATTCCAACCACAATACCCATAATCGCTGGCGTATGAATACCAATATTGTTCTTAATGACAAAAACAAACCTAGACTTTAATCAGCTATTCAAGAGTTTTTTCATTTACTAATGAAGGCTCCACATCTATTATTAATCGATGGGACTCATTTAATGCATATATTAGAGGTGAAGCTATTTCCATTATGGCACATGAAAATAAATTATTTAACACTAAAGTTGAAGAATTGGGAAAACAGATAGCTAAACATGAACATCTATATATTACTTCTAATAACCTCCTATATAAAGAAAAGTTACAGAAACTTCGTTATGAACTGAATTCTATTTTAAGTAATAGAGCGAGAATTCAAATTTGTAATAATAAAGCTAAATTTTGTTTTAGCACTAATAGATCTGGTAGGTTGTTAGCTAACTACCTCCGAACTAAAAATGACAAAAATCAAATAATGCTATTCATTCCCCAAATGGCTCAATTGCTTTATCCCATGATGAAATTGTTAAAGAATTCATGAATTATCATTCAGATTTATTTAATAATTCACCTTCTTCTGATACAGCTCTTATTGATACATTTTTGGAAGGTTGTGGGTTACCTAAAATTTCACAAACTGATAGAACTAAATTGGAACTCCCTATTACAGTTGAGGAAATATTTTCAGCTATTAAATTACTAAAGTTAAAGAAATCTCCAGGTCCGGATGGTATTCCTGCGGAATTTTATAAAGAATTTTTATCTCACCTTTCATCATATTTGCTTTCTTTATTTTCGTGCTTCAGCGATACTGGGTCTATTTCTGGGTCATTTGCTGAAGCTCTGATGATTGTCCTCCCGAAACTAGAAAAAGACCCTTCTTTGGTTACCCATTACCGTCCTATTTCTTTTATAAATCAAGACTGTAAATTGTATGCTAAAATTCTTGCGTCTAGGTTAGCTGGTATACTTTCTTCTATTATCCATGTAGATCAGTCTGGATTTATGAAAAAGAGACATTCGTCGAATAATATTAGACTATTATTTCACACAATTGAAGCTGGAGCATTGTTTCCTTTTCCTGCTGGACTTCTAGCATTAGATGCGGAAAAGGCTTTTGATAAAATTTATTGGCAATACCTTTTTCGCTCCCTGTTTGCATTTAATTTTGGTCCTCTGTTTATCCGTATGATTTCAGCACTCTACTCTAGTCCTTCTGCCAAACTTTTTATTAATGGCAGACTATCCCAGAAGTGTTACCTTTTTAGAGGAACCAGGCAAGGTTGCCCATTATCTCCTTTACTTTTTCTTATTGCTATTGAACCCTTATTAACTGCTATTAGAAATTGCTCCGAAATTGAAGGCCTTAAACTAAACAATGTCCCTATTAAATCATCAGCTTATGCTGATGATATTCTTCTATATATTGCTAATCCTGAATCTTCCATTCCTCCATTGCTGAATGTAATTGATGTCTATTCTACAATTTCAGGTTATAAACTTAACACTAACAAGACAGAATTTTTTCCGTTAAATGTTCATTGTTCACCTGATATGCTCACTAATAAAGAGATTGTTTGGCAAAAAGATAAACTTAAATACTTGGGTATATTATGTGCCAAAAACATAAAACAAACTTTGACTCTAAATTTTGAGCCTACTTTGGCGTATATCAAGGTTAAAATTCATAAGTGGTCCTCTTTGTGTTTATCTTAGTGGAAAAGAATGGATGCGGTTAAAATGATTTTGGCTCTTAAATTGCTTTATATTTTTTCAATTATTCCTATTCAACTCCCTCTCAAATATTATAAGGATATAGACAAAGTTTTGTCTAAATTTATTTGGAATAATAAAACGCCTCGGGTAAGCTACAAAAAATTGAAGTGGTCTAAACTCAATGGGGGGTTTGGATTAGCAGATTTCCTAAAATATCCTAAAGCCTTTATTTTAAAACTATGGGGTCGATTCCGAATCGGGCCGGAAATCTCTCCGACCGAGCCGGACCCGGAGAGATTTCCGACCGAATCGGACCCGTGCAGTCCGACCGAACGAGTACGATGCGCACGTATGCCATCGGACCCGAGTCGGTCGGACTCCCATTGAAGTCAATGGGAGCCTGTCGTACAACGCGTACGCGGGCTCCCATTGACTCCAATGGGTGCGAGGCGGACAAGGGCGCCCCTACAGCGGGTACGCGGCGAAGCGATTCGCGCCGTACACGCACAGGTAGGGGGACCCATGGGTCCCCCTGTGTGCGACTCGCGCGGCTACGCGTACAGGGGGTCCGACACGGACCCCAAAGTACGGCTCCGACAGCTCTTTCGAGCCGGAGTGCGCGGCTCGGTCGGACTGCTCGCGGCGCGCATCGTACTTACCCGGCCGGGGAACGTCTCCATTGCGCGGTGCGAGTCGAGTCCGAGCGAGTCGGTCGGTGCGGTTCGAGCCGGGAACGAGTCGGTCGGAGCGGTCGGGACGCCCGGACGGAGTCGGTCGGCGACTCGCATCGTACTCGCTCGGCCGGACCCGCGTACGATTCGGTCGGGAAACAGGGCTCCGAATCGGATCCGGTAAAGCCGAATCCGATTCGGAGCCCTACCGGCCGAGATCGGAATCGGCCCCAAAGTATTTTATGGTTTCAAAATTTAGAACTTAACAACTCACTGGTATGGCTACGTGTTGAACAGAATTCAGTGTCACCTTTTCCTCTAGCTGCTTTGCTTACAATGTCTAATTTGTCTGTTTTTTTGAAGAAATCAGTAATATGAAATCTACTAGATTGATTTTACGTGATTTAGATTCTATTTTCCAAAGTTCTATTTCTAATACATTGAGTTTATTGCTATTGTATAACCCATCAGTAAAATTAGCTCGCCATACAAATGTTTGGAATTGATGGATAAGAGCGGGCATTTTGTATTTTAAAGATATTTATTATAATAATGCCTTTTTAAGTTTTGAAGACTTGAAACAAAGATTTCATTTGCAACCATCAGATATTGTTAAATATGAATTGCTTTGTAACTCTATTTTTGATTCCTTCCCGAAGGGCTTTCCTCTCATTGTTTCTTCTGATTTAGAAGTGTATCTCCATACAATTGCGCCCTCTCCCCATATAGTGTCATTACTATTTAAAAAGTTAAATATTTCTGATGGAGATATTATCATTTTTCTTGCTACCTTTTGGAATGCAGAATTACAGGTGTCCTTTCCTTTGGACACATGGAGAAAGATTTGGTTAAATTCTATTTCTGGTTGGTTGCCTGTATATCAAACTAACTCCTATATACTTTTTAATTGTTTATGGACCCCTTTGAAACTATATAATGCCAAACGTTCAACCTCTTCTAATTGTTGGAACTGTTCTTTAGATGTTGGATCTTTAAGACATATGTTATTTGATTGTCTTTTTGTTAGGAAGTTTTGGGATGAAGTTTGGCAAAGAATTACTTGTATATTGAATGTATTAGATACTTTATCATATGAATTAATTATATGCAAAGCCTCTTCTCTTGCTACTAAATTGTCCCTGTTGAATAACAAACTTTTTGATTTTTAAGGTCAGCAGCTGTGAAGAAAATTACTGCAAATTGGAAAGATTCATCTTCTTTATCTATTCATGCATGGTGGGCCTGGATTATGTTTACAAGAAAGGGTGCTAATTTGACTTTTTCTGGTATTACTCATAATAATCCAAACTATTTACATTTCTGGAAACCAATTGATGATTATTTATTGTTGAATCCTTAATATGTACAAGTTTAAATATATATTTTTATGGTCTGATTTTTAGCTTTAGTAGCTCTGTATTCTGTTATTATAAATGTATGCTGTTGTCCTTTTTATTTTTTTATTGCAGTGATATCATTTAATATTGTACCTACGTTATAATATAATCTTGAATTTCTTAATTATAACCTAGAATGTTTATCTTTATTCATATTCTACATTTGGATTATTGTTTGTACCTTTTCGGTGCTCTTTTTTGTATGTTATATATTATCAAAAATTCTAATAAAATATTTTGAATGGAAAATGAAACCCCAGATAACTGTGGCTTGGGGCTGACCCCTCTATTTCATTATTTTATCAATTTATTTCCATTTGGCTAGTGGAATAACACCTACACACCACGTCTGTGTAAGGGGTTGCGTTCCTTAATAATGACTATGGCACACAGCCACAGTGTTGTGCAAGTCGACATTTGTGGGACATAAGGTTCCTGGATCATGAAATCCAGGTGAAGGCACTTGCTTGCTCATGTTTATGGTTGTACCTCAAGGCCTGCTTGGTTTGTTCTGCTTCTCACAATCCTCCTCTATCTCCTGTCAGTGCATAAAGTTTGATACTCAGTATCCGCACACCTCAACAGGTTGTCTCCTATTCATGGCCAACTCCTGGCACTGGATGTCACTATCCAGGGAAGGTTGTGGGGTGAAAATGGTACTAGGTGACAGCATAGTGAATGTGTAGATGAGTGTGGTGGTTGGTATTTATAGTAGCAGTGTACTTTACTTTCTTCTGATTTACTGAATGTGTTGTTGCTGAAGTTTGAAACGCATCAAACTCTGAGTTGTGTCTAAGATGAGAGTGTTGTTATTATGTGGTAAATGGTGGTTCTAATGAGTGTGTGCCACTCAGCTTGTGGCATTAGGAACTGTATCTTGTAGAGAATTTTATGTATTAGGTATGCTATTATAAGGTGAAGGAGCAACACAGTTCTTATTGGCAGTGGTGTGGGGACTTTGTCAGTGGTAAAGTTGCTGTCACAGTACAGATCCAGTGCAAAGTTGCTGTGTGACTGGCAGAGATGATAAGCAGGCCGCATGCTAGTGGATACTTCAGGGACAATGAACCTTGGCCACCTGCATTGTATGGGACATGGTTGAAGGCTCTGTACCATTTTTTCTTGCATTATGCATACCTATCAACTCACCAGTATTTAGCGGATGCACCCACTTTTTAGGTCTATTCACCCATGTGACAAAAAAATGCATCCACAGACTTTAATGTGGTCACCTGCTTTTCAAACCTATATCACTCTCCAAAAAGTGTGTATTCTCCATTCACCTTCATGGGATCACCCTCTTAAATGCCTGACTTGATTTCACCTGCATTTTTGAGTCAAGAGGTTGACATGTATGCTATGGTGTGTTGTATGAAAAACATCTAAGCTCCTGGGGGGGAATGTTGTTATCAACGTTATAGGTTTTTAATTGTTTTGCATTTTTATTTAATTCTTTATATGTATTTTGGTTTGACTGGTATTTGTGGAGCTAAGGACATTTTATCTTTGTTTATTGTTTAGTAAAACGATTATTGTTACCCATGTCCTCTTCCCTGCTTGGTCCACCTCTGGTTTTGTACATCCTCTGTCATTGATGAGTACGTCAATCACGACAGAGTTACCACCCACCCTCCATCCACGCTGAGTCGGTTATAGGACAGCCAGAAAGGAGGCAGAAACTGTCTGGAGAGAATTGCTCTTTTCAACTAATTCTGCAGAATGCCTGTGGACATTGACTTTAAATTGAGTCTCCGTTGTCCCCATAAAACCTCCTATGAATAGAGAAAGAAGTTTACATAAAGAAAAGGAAAACAGATTTGCAAAATGTAACTAAAGCACAAACTGTAAAGTTTATTTTTAAAATGCATGGCCCGAGGTATTCCAGTTGAGGTTCACCTGCCTTGTTTTCCGCAGAAGAGTGAATGAATGCAACAGATACCAGACCCTGAAAGAATGAGAGGGGAAGGGACTATGTGAGGCAAATAATTCCCTCTGGCTAATTCCGCTACATCTTCAAGTGGCTGACATGCCATTAATCCAACCAAAGGAAGAAGATCCACGGAGCTCAGAAAGTACCTATAGGTGTACATCAAGTTGGCCGCTGTTGTAATCAACATTTTTACATTGAGCAATATGTGTCTCTGAGTAATAACCTAATCTGATAAATCAAAATGCAATTACTTGGACTATCAGTGAAGACAAAAAGCACACAGGACACAGTGGGGTAGAAGGACTCTGGATCTCTTTATTGATGTCATGTTTCCACAATTCTTGATGAAATCTCTACTCGTACTGCCACATTTACAAACAGCTACAAATGTACCACTGTCTACAGGCTTCCACCGAAAGGCTAACAAATGTGCCCACAGACCTCCAACCACAGACTGTGCATTCACAGACTGCTGATGACAGCCCACAGCTTACAAACTACTAGCCACAGATTTTCATCTGAAGACCACAACAGCAGCAAAGTCTGGCATCTAGATCTCCACCCACAGACCTGCCCCTCAAGTCTTCACACAGAGTGCCCTCTAGTGGTAGTGCTTGGACAGAGCAGCGCAGGACACTGCCAGGAACTTCTCCCAGGCCGCGTGCACCTCAGGGGTGAAGGCGGCTCCCATCTTGCGGGCCAAGACGATCACCAGGCAGTTTCCAAGGAGCTGAGGAGAGAAATAAAAACAACTATCAGTGAGAGTGTCACAAGCGGAGAAACCCTAGAATCAGTGGATGGTAGAATTAACAATACATGACATTTTAGGGAGAATTGTTATTCATCAGTAGGAGCGCTAGACCGAGGCCAGGGCCTGACTCAGAACAAAAAGCAACTGTGGTAAGTTTTGTCAGACCAGTCCCCATACTGTATCTCGTGATTCAGCTCCGGTAGTGAGCATGGCCTCGGCAAGGAGGGTTTATTGGGGTTCTCCCCTGAAGAAATGTTTAAAAAATTGCTAATATGGCGTGTTTTACAACACATTTCTCATTATAGAACAGTGTTCAATCACTGAATAGATGAATGGAGATTGGAGACAGGGCTGCATGGTACAATAAATGAATAGTTGGATGATTATAAGTGAATGCTAAATAAATCCCAGAATGGATGACACTGAATACGGATTTTTAGCTAGGTGGAGCAAATGGTCTCAATGGAATGACCTAGAGTGGGTGCTCTGGTTTTCATTTTAGCTTCTGCATTAAAACATCCCCTTCTCCAAACACTACCACCACCAATCCTTATGAAACATGCGTAGCCATACATTTTTAACACAGTGTATTAATTCAGTGCCTCAGAGAATTATGCACAAAGAATTAAAGTTTGATATAAAAACGGGAAAGAATTTGATAGTCATGTAGATGCTGAATTGCACAATGTGAAACCAGTAAACTTTCTATCAATCCCGGCTTCCACTTGACCACATTGTGTGATCCTAGATAATTAATTTTTTCATGGTTCCTCCTTTGCCTTCATCATCACATGAGATCACCTTGAAATACATGAGTTTGGGGAGCGAGCTGCACAAAAGCAAAATACTTTTACTCCATCTATAGTAATTCTCTAGTCCAGGTATAGGGGGCAAATGACAGCTGGCTTTCCTCTTGATTCAGCATCAGGCAGTTGTGCTGGGAGCATGAATTTTTCTAAATTAATGATTAGAAACTGTCACTTCTAACAATTGCGGTTCAATGCAATGGTATGATTTAATTTACTAAACTGAAAAGTGTTGCAAAGATCAAATTATAACAAAATACACTGTTATGAATTTTGAAGAGTCTTCATCATATATGTACTACATTCTCTGAGCCAAGCAACAGCAGAACTCACTAACAACCCTCCCCCTTCCAAACCCTGAAGGTCAGCTGTGCTTGTGAAAACCTACATGAGACAGGAACTACCCAATTGCAAAAACAAATGGTTTTGAAGCATAATATAAAATCATTTGTTTTGCATTGTTTATTTTCCATGTGGGGAAGAGCTGCAGGCAGGAAATACAACTGCACTGCTCAACAGCAACAAAATCTTCCCCACCAGCAGTGATACCGCCCCCCAGTCTGCCCGCCCACTGGGAAAACGCTGGGGCCCAGAGGAGGGCCAGCCCCGGCCAGACCCAGGCTGAGCTATCTGTGTAAGCCAATGGCACAAAGGGTGTTCTGCCTCGGTGGTTTTGCCCCTGAAGATTGTTCTCTCACCCTCCTGTTCCCCGCTCGATGCCCAGCGCTCTCATTCTCTTTCACTCTCTTTCCTGCCCCGCCCTTCTCCCACCCATCTCTTTATCGCTCACTCTGCCCAGTGGTTGCAGGTGAGGGGCACCGGTGCTGATTTTTGGGGGCCAGCACTTATTTTTCTTCAACAGACCATCCAGAAAAAACATAAAAGTTAGAAAGAAAGGGGAAGGGAAAGAAGGGAAAACAGTGAGGAGAGGTGACGGTAGGGATGAAAAAGAACCTGCAGGAGTGAGATAAAGGGGCAAGTAGTGTCAGTGGATTAAAGAGCCACGAGGAGGAACTAAGACTCTGCAGACTTGTTATTCGGCACGCGGCCTTCTGATAGCGCCGGCCGTGGCCTTCTAAGCAAAACCTTGATCCACGGCACTTATTCTTTCACAAATTAAGCACTGCCTATGCCTCTCTTTCAAGTGTTCCGTCTCCCTATCGCTGAATTTCTCTTCTTCCCCTTCACATTCTCCCACTCATTCCCAACCTGCTCCTTAAGTACATAACTTCATCCTCTGGTCCGACCTCTCAGTGATGCTTTTTTCTCCTTTGAATTCAGCCCAAACAAAAGTGTCTTCTTTCCCTGAAGTCAGTTCTGATGGCTATTCTGCCCATTTAGTTGTTGGAAAGAGAGGTTCTCTCTTTTTCTCGGGGGCCGTCTGTCAATAGGAGGTCAGACTCCTCAAGGCCCAGCAGTCAAATTATAGAGCGAGTTTCTCCTCACCCGGAAGTTCTGGGGGTCCACGTGCAGTGTGTCCGCGTGCAGCTCGCTCAGTGACGCCAACGTGTGCTTGATGTTGTTGAGGTCTTTGACAGCCGCTCCCAGGGCGGTCAGGACCTTCGTGCCGTGGGCGGCAACCTTGGCATTGCCAGCGATGGCGGCCGCACTGGAGAGGGACCCGAAGCTGCTGAAATACCTCTGGGTCCAGGGGAAGACGACCAGCACCCTAAGAGAGAGGAGACGAGAAAGGTGACAACATTTGGCTCATCACTGAGTACTTCTGAATAATAACACATGAGCTGAAAACACTTGCAGAAATGTCCAGTGATTAAAAATAATGAGCAAAAACAAATTTAAGTAGAGTGGTACATAGAGACTGCAAATCGCTGTACTTGCTCTGATTCTACAGAGAGTTCAAGTTCCAAAATGTAAAGGCCTAATTTAGAGGTGGGCAATATTGGGACATCCCATAAAAATTGATACCTGTTTCATCCGCCCCCCTCTTGGTTCCCCCTCTCTTTTAGAGAGCAGGAGAAGGTGGATTAGCTGTCATTTCCACTGGCGGGAAAATCGATGCAGGGATTATATGTGGCAGACTAGAACCAGAGGGGCTTTTAAACCCACTTAAGAGCGACCCCTCTGACGTAATTTAGTCTCTGTTTCCAGAACTTTTATATAAACCAAAACGGTTCCAGACAGAAAAAGTCCTTGAATGTCACCAACATGCTGAGAACCTCACGTGGGTGGTATTTAGTCTGTAATTTCTGAAGATGGATACATGCTATAAGAGCCTGTTTTAGGAAATGACATAAGAGACTAGAGGTCCACCATGTTGGCAAGGCATTGGGGGCCTGTTGCCACTGTGGGACCGGTTCACATCCTGCTGGGACCCCGCAATGGGTAAATGCTGTACGGAGGTCCTTCCATGAGTGTGGGACCCCCACCATGAATGCGGGACCTCCGCCACAGGTGCAAAGGCCCTTTGTGACTCGTGCCCTGTGTGTTTTTGTTTTGTTTGCTTTATATATAAATATAATCACAGGTAGATGGCACAAAAACGAAAAAGCAAGAACATTAAATAACATTTCAAAGAGATAATTTGATCATTACGTTAAAAACCTTTTATCCCAAGAACATTTGATATTACAAAGTTAAGAAAGAACCAAGTACTAAAAATGGCCCTGTGTGTTTTTAAGAGGTTCCTAACACGGAGGCTGGAGCCCTCTGATGGGGAAAATGTCCGCACAAACAGGAGATAAGCCTAAATACGGTTAGCCACTACTGCCACAGCTGTTGGGCAGCCGGTCAGACGAACTCTGAGTACCCCCAAAAGTCTCTCAATGCTCACCCGTGTGAATACTTTGCGGTCTACGATCAAGTATTCTGTGTATTGATCATCAACAGATCCTGCTAGTTTCTGCACTTTGCATAACTAAAGCCGGGCACTGGTGCATTTGGATGCCTGAGAGGGAGGTATAGATTATTGTGGCAAACTGCATATGTGGTAATGGATACCTCTGCATTTGAGCTACAGTAACCGAACAGAGATGAGGGAAATTAACATAAGAAAAAGACCATGAAACAGAAGAATGACAAAGAGCCGTGGTCCAAGGTGAAGAACAACAAATTCATTTGAATTGGATTATGAAAAGGAAAAGTGGTAAACATTGGGAAAGTGGTGCAAGAGGTAGACAATAAAGATGAAGGAAAAAAATCTGGCATGGAGGGAGGTAACATTTGGCTTTAAATACCTGCACAGAGTTTCTTGCCCATCAGCCACAACATCAACTTGGCTCCACACAGAGGTGATGGCGGCCTTCTCTTCTGCTGTCCACTGAACCATGGTTGCTGTTGGTGTTGGGTGGCTGCACAATTCACTGAGTAAGATTATGCTCCTGGAAGTTGCTTCTGCAAGAAACGTCTCGGACCCTCTGAGATTTATAGGGACAGCAGCCAGGTCCCACCCACAGTGTTCACTCTGCTGAGTCAGGCTGCCCTTCTTATCTGCACTGGCAGACTCCACCAGACCTCTCCTGTGGCCTTTTCTGACGTTTCCTTCCACACAGAAGCATTTTGTAATCGCTTAACCTTTACATAACAAATTTTCATCTCCCAGGTCACTCTGGAATTAAGCATCTCAAGGTGAACTTTCTTCCACATTCAGTGGTGATTCTTTTGCCGAGAGAGGCCTACAAGTGGACCCTGAAACCACATCTGCTGCCCAAAGGTGATTCTGAATTACAAAATATATTGCAGTCTCCTAGTGGAATTTTGCTTTCGCCTTGTTGAAGTGCGCCTCTGCGCTCCTCATACGTCCGTCAGGCAGCACCTTTTAGGGAATGTCCTCTCTCTGTGAAAGCAGGTCTCTGCTTGCATTCCAACATTAACAGCTAACAAACACTTTTGCATCGAAAGTCCTCTCTGTTACTGTGGCAGGGGCTCTCTAGTACAACACATGAAGTGCTTAACAGTGAAATGTAAGGTCTTTCTTGCATGATGACCGGAAAAGTCTTATCTACATTGGTGTATCAGGATAATTGATTGCTTTCCACTGGACTTTCCTGTACATGCCCATTAACTCCCAGTGCTGGAATGGGAATCTCAGGGGTTAAGGCCTATCTCAGGGTCCAGGGTGAGGGCTTATTTTCTTAGGCATACTTACATTTCTTCATAGTGAATTTGATTAGTATATCAGTGCTGCAGCTAATTTGGACCAATTTGGATTTATTTATGTAAAATGAATGTTTTTTGTAAATTATTGATGGTTCGTTGATGATTGATCGCTTTCGGGGAGGGGTGAGATTGCAGAATAGGCCAGAGATAAGATTTCAGTCAGTTAGTGGATATCCAGGCATTGACATTAAGTATAGTAAGTCATTTTCAGACCATTTTCTGACTTGAAGTCTATTCTGAGAAAAAGAGTGAGATGGAAGAAGTTCAATAGGGTTCAAGTCTGGTGCATTGGATAGTCTCCATCCCATAATATCTGTACTTAATCATCAGGTTGATAGAGTGCTATATCCTAGGGTATCGACTCCAGACCTTAGGTGTCCTCTAGGCTCTTAAGGTCACACTGCCTTGGACTTTGTCTACAAGTCAGGAGCTCTTCAGCTGCATTTGGTATTAAGCCAATGCAGAGACATTGGAGCATGTGGGTTGTGATCTAATAAAACCAGGTCAAGCTGATACCAGAAAATTGTCCACTCCTTTGGCTTGAAGGCCACTGTAGGTGAGACATGAGTGCCCCTGATGCTGAGCTGAATCTCCTTTGTGGAGGAGAATCGGGTTTTCATTGGCATTCTTGTGGTAGTTGAGGTGCTGCCACTGGGCATCATGCAGATGAGGATTAACAACAATGCAGATCTTGGTGGCAACTTGCAGCCACCGGTGGTAGAGGAGAGGAGGTAAAGATCTATTTGCGCTTTATGGGAGTAATTTGCCAGAAATTAACCCTTGTAAAGCTGTGCTATATAATCTTTGCATAGGGAAGAAAGGTCGAGGAGGCTCATGGTGCGCCCTTAGCACTGATTTCCGGAAGAGATCCACTCTTCTCCGATAATCATAGTCATGGTGTCTGTTCCCTGGAAGGGATGGATATTGGTTTGTAACTCCCACAGGAAACGGTTTCTTACTAGGAAGGATGGGAGCTGTGAATCTATTGCTTCTTCACGGATGTAAATGTCACATTATAAAAATAACTGCGTACTTTGTGTTGTAGATTGACATTTTCAGTGGGACAATAGGTCCATTTCATTGGACCACCCATGCTGCACACAAACTCCTCAGCAATTCTCCGGGTGGATGAAAGCAAATGTTTTCAAGTTTGAGGAGGACTCTAGCCAAGGCCTTCCTCCAGCCACCTCAGCTCTCAGGGTCTTCATTTATGCCTAGCTGGCCTCTGCAGCAGAGAAGCTTTATGTGGTCAAACCCAGCCCTTGGCCAGGGGTAGGATTTAACTTGTTCTATAGAGCTTCATCCGCCTTACAAGGAGAATTGCATGTGCTGCTCCTGACCATTAGGGGTCTGTTTATGGTTCAATGACTGTCTGATGGAGCTACTTCTGGTTCAATGACTGGCTGATGGAGCTACTTCTGGTTCAATGACTGGCTGATGGAGCTACTTCTGGTTCAATGACTGGCTGATGGAGCTAATTCCTAGAGCAATAATTGCTGGTCAAAGATAATTACTGCCGCAATCCCTCTTTTAGCGGTAAATGAAGATTTGTTGTCACAATAATTGATAGTTTGATGTCCCATCTTGTATGTTTTGTGGGTGTGAGGAGATGTGTGTATTCTATTCCTTACATAGCCAGTGAGTTGTGATTTAATAGAAAGGAAGGATATTGTAGAGCTTTGGCTTGGCATTTACCTAGAAGTGAAGTGATGGGTGAGCAAGATGGTCATCCTGCGCCTGGTTGGGCATCCTGTGAACATAGGTAACATGATCAAGAAATAAAGCAGAAACTTTTTGTAAGTGCCTTCATCCTTTATGTTTCCTGCACATGTTGGACTAGCTATGAGTTACCTTTCCTGCTTGTGTCCAAGGCATCCTACTAGTGTCCTATCAGTCCAGCTGTGACAGCCCAGAGATATCCGGTGCAGCCTGGCATAGAAAGCTTCATATACTGACAGGCACAGGAACATTATGTTATGTCATGTTATATGTTATGTTATGTCACATCATGTCATGTTATGTTATGCTGCAGCGAGAGAGAAGGATCTGTTGCCGAAAGTAACTGTTGTGTCTCTTGGAACTTGAAATTGAACTCTGTTCTCAAAACAAAGTGTCTATTAGGAGTGTACCAAGAATTTTTTCTCCCAAGAAATATATATTTTTTATTTTTAAAGTAGAGTTGTGCACAATCTATTAAAAACACACATATATATATATATATATATTTCTACAATTCGTCCTCGATGGAAAACGCACTCAGCAGTAGATTTCTGTAAAAGCAAACCGGCATTTTGCATTTAGATGTCCTTTCTTTGCCTTAGAATTGGACCAATGTCTCTGTCAGCCTTGAAATTCAATTAGAGCTCATCAGTGGTGGGCACGGGCTCTCCTTCTTGGCAACCAGGACTTATTTTCTCATCATCAGACGTTGAACCAGAGCAAGAGAAGAAGGCAGAAAACAAAGAAATAAGAAGTAAGAGAATGATAGGAAGACAGTGACAAAGAGAGAAAGCAGGAATGAAAAAAACCTGCAAGAGTGAGATAAAGATGCAGGAAATGTAGGGTGATAGAAGAAAGATGCATGAGATGGAATCAAGGAAAGGTAGCTTTGATAGTCAGCAATCCCAGCATTTAGTAGAGCAGACAGTGGGCTCCAAAGAAAAACTTGGAGACCCTGCTCCATTTGCATATTAAGCAGTTGCTGTTTCTGTTCTGGGCTTCGGAGCCCCTGTAATTGTCCCTGCAACTCTTGGCTAGCAAGCTTTAATGCTTTCCCAAGTGTACTCCAAACAAAGGGTTCTCCTACTCATGTTAATGTCACAGCTAGGGAGATTTTGCTCCTAATTGTGTTTTTCTCCCGAATAGGATTTCGGCTGCTAAATATATTTTCACACCGTAGCTGATGTTGCACCAAGGGGGATTTTGCTCCTAACTACGATCCTACAGTCAATCGTACTTTCCACTAAGGTTGTTTTTTTGCAGTTTCGTGATTTTTGCACCTAAAAGTGATTTTACACATAAATGTGACTTTTGTTCCTAAAAGGTTTTGCACTAGGCTGATGTTCCACCACAGATGATTTTGCACATCAATGTGCTGTCAACTTCATGCAATGTCATACCGATCCATGTCTTTTACAGTCAACGTGACATCTTACTAGCACATTTTCCCTGTAGACAGAGTGTCACCACAAGACTGCAATTCGCAGCTATCCCATACTCCTTCTGAAGGTCAATAGCCTAGAATGTTTTCTGTTATCTCAATATGGCCACCAAAGAAAGAGAACTTCATATCAGGCCAGGCTCCAAGAATCATGTAACAACACATCAGAAATCTTACCTCTCACATATCCAAAATTACCCAAAATAACCATGAACACTGAGCTGTGGTGACCAACATGGGAACATTAATCAGTGACAAATACAATAGTCTCAGACTGTGCTCCATCAAAACTGGCCTAGTCTTTGTTTCAGTAAAGACATTCCTTTCTGGACCAATACACTCTTTTTTCTTCTTAGTCTCAAAGAACACATGCCTTACAGAAGAAACATTCGATCTCAGGTTATGATCCAATCCTCTGATATCAGCCTTCTAATCTTCGCCACATTGTTTGATGCCCTGAAGGCTGTAAAAGCTATGATGGAGGCATAACCTGTAACAAAGCTGCTACTACACTGACTCAAACTGAAATATTGTCAACAACCACGATTACAAGCCTCCCAGTAGCCACCACCTTCCCTCAATGCAACCTCATTTTGTCCACCAATCTCCCAAACCAGCTAAACCAAAATACCAGTGCACAAACTGACTCTCCACAGAAAGACACAACCATCTTTAGGCATGATTGAAATGTGAGGAGCCATTACTTACCTCATGCTTCCAGTGCTTAATTTGTAAAAAACAAAAGTGCCAGGGCTCTTGTCAGGAGGCCACTGCAGCTTGCAAATCCCATTGCTACTGCCAGCGCTGCTAATGACAGTACCAGCACAACTACTAACGATCACACCCCTACAAGTGTGACAATTCAAACTATTCCAGGCCCTCAAAGCAATAAGATTGGCTTGGGAGGCAGGTATTAGTCATTTTTAATGTATGTTAAACTAATAAACAACTGTTGTGCTCATCTCTAAATTAAACAAACAGTGCCACCATCTGGCAGACTGTCATAAGTGCTAGTGTAGACAGTGGAGTACTGGTGCAGAATACTGGTGTGGAGCACTGGAAACTACTGGCTCAAATTAAGCACTGTATACTTCATTACAGCCACTTTCTACAGTGCGGAGCACAAATCTTTTACCTATTTCTCAAATTGAAATGCTTGACAAGAGGTTCAAGGTGCATGACGTGTGTGAGATGATACAAAGTCTGCAAACCACACTCAACATCTTTTTGTCCCACAAGTGTCCCAGTTACTGCTGTTCTAACCCCCCTCCGTTACACCTCATTATATCATTTACTCCTAAAGTGCCCATCACCCACACCTCCCCAATACTTCAGACTATTCCTCCACACGCATTACCTCTAACTCACCCAGACACTCAAATGCTCTGTCAAGATTCCACAACATAACCTATTATTACAATTCTCAGAGCTTGTTGTTCTAAGAACAAAGATCAAATTTCCCTGAAACAGGGGCGTAGCTCCAAGGGGGGTGGGGGGGCTGGGGTGTGACAACCCCCAAATAAATGCTTTCTTGCCTTATTTGTTGGGTCTGGGGCACTGAATTGGGTCTTCTCTGACTGAG
This sequence comes from Calotriton arnoldi, assembly GCA_963921515.1. NCBI lineage: Eukaryota > Metazoa > Chordata > Amphibia > Caudata > Salamandridae > Calotriton > Calotriton arnoldi. The sequence continues at coordinate 481,069 of CAWUFW010013239.1, forward strand.
TCTGTTTTTAGTCTGCACCGAGAAAATAAGACAAACAGTGACCTTTGATGGTAAATGAGAGAGAAAGAGCAGAGACAATAATATCCATCTGGTGGCTGTATTTCAAAATGTGAAACCAAGTAATCTGGAATCAATACCAGCTTCCCTGCTTCTCCAAACTGTGTGATCCTAGGCAAACGTTTTATTTTACAGAGCCTCCTTTTTCTTTAGTATCACATATAAAAGCATTTTTAAATGCTTAAGTTCAGGATGTGCGCTGTAGAAGACTTTTTATGTTTAACTTAATGCACTATATATTGTTCCATCCATTGTAAGAATCTAGGTCTCCTTTAGAGTTGACCTGACTATTACCTTCCTTTTAGTTCACTAATGGTATTTTTGCTGGGGGACAAGACATTAATGTTTTTAAGTTCACATTTAAAAACTATCACTTTTATTAAATGTCTATCTGTGCTGTTATATAATTTGATGTACTAAGGCGAAACGCTTCCGCTTGTTAAAGAAATACATTTTTTGAATTTTGAAGAGACTGTATCATATTTTTACATTAGGTTTGTTGCATGATATACAGGTTAAACATGTTTATGGCTCGACTCATGCATGGAGTTTTTCTTAGCGCCAATCCAGATCCATGGCTTGGCTCTGACTCAGCTCCCCGTATTTACTTACTGGTACTTCTGTTTGGGAATGGGCCTTAGTGCATGCGGGCGTCAGTCACTTGATAAAAGGATTTCTAAAAACACAATGACTGAAAACATGGAGTCCTCCCTACATTCACTGATTTTACAACTCTTCCATCAAGGTTTCCCATAGCAGAGGCAAAGAAGAATGCGTACATGCAAATACATTTAAAATAAGTGATCCCAGAACCGGGACTCCAGGCCGTTGTAACGCATGTGACCACAGTCATGAGTTTCCAGGGAGAACTACCAACAAAGATGACTTTGTGCCTTGCATCAACCTAAATCTTCACCTGCCAAGCTTGTCAATTTTTTGATGCCTGAGTCACAAACATTATGCAGGGCCCTGTTGTTCTGGTACCCTGACAAAATTTCTCAAAAATATAAATAAAAACAATATCTAGGGACACATTTTGAGGCAGTGTCCTCTTATGGTGCCACCTCATGGTAGCTGATGGTGCCTGCGTCCTCATGACTTTATCACAAAAGCAGACCAGACCTTTTTTGTGATATATAAATTTGTTTAAAAAAGAGAGAGTGGTGCCCTGAAAAGAGTTGGTTTTGGGTCAAAACGCCCCAACTTCTCTCTCTTTGCGAGGGCCCTGCTTCACATTATAGTTTACCCAAAATATTGTCAGATGTAGTATGGGCTTGTAGTTGAACTGCTGCTACTTCTTCTCATATGACCAGGGATTCTTGATATTAGTAGACGGATGAATGGTAATACAAGATCCAAGGTGGATTTATTTAGCTTAAGAACTACTGACAATTTTTCATTAATAACATTTGTTAGCAAATCTGCTTCTAAGTTCAGGGGCGGTACTTTTATCAGTTTATTAGGATATCCATGATATGGGCGGTTACTAGTCCTTTTCAAGGCATATTTTCACAAATGGGGTAGCAACATTCTGCTAGCACTGGCAGACATTACATTTCTCAACTTTACAAATGATTAGGTTAATAATGATGTCACAAATAAACAGTAATAAAGAGGTTAGATATTTTTAAATACCGTGGCTTCAGACATCCAAATCTAAGTGTGGGTGCAACATAGAAAAGTAACTTCATGTATACAGCGGAGTGGCAAGGGCGACCAAGGCTCTAATGCAAGTAAGAAAAAAATGACACCCCAGTCCATGGTTTCATAGTAAAACCCAACCACAATTGGGGTGCAATGTGCCCCTCAGACCCATGGGTGTCAGTGCCCCTGCACCTGCTGCCCTATTGATAGCTATGCCCCTTCTCGTGCATGTTATGAGGCTGTTAGGGTTTTAAATGCTGTGACTGCTGCGATAATAGACAGTCTGGTCCAAGTATTACAGAGGTGTAACCACAAAGTTCTCAGCATACTAAAGGCTTTAACAATATACAGAAGTGATTCTGAACCTTTTGACTTCTGTGGACATCCACTGAATCATTACTGGAATCTTGGAACCCCCACTAAATCATTATTGGAATACAGGGACACCCGCTGTGTCATTAATAGAAACCAGGACTGCGACTTAAGCAGTTTCGATGATTTGAATCTCAAAACAATACACGCAAATGCAGAAACAAGCATTTATCCAACAAACACCCAAATGATGAAATATTTAATTTAATTCACAAACAAATATAAAAAATTCAAATTGTCATTTATTGTGGGGCGGTTAGGGCATTTTTAATTTCAATAGAGGCCACCCCTCATCAATACTATATTTTGTTCGGTGCATTTGCACTACTGAAAAATCAAAAGGGGGGGGAATGGATCACTTGTACCCGAGTAACCAGGGTTCAGTATCTTTTCTGTATTAAAAAACCCTCATTCACGTATACAAGCCGTGAGGCGGTATATCTTGATTCTCCGCCTTATTGATAACGTGACAGCATCATCATTGGGTTTCTTTTATGCTATCCTCCACCCGGAGGAAAAACCACTGGTTATTTCAGTAGTGATCAGTGATTAAAAAGTGAAAAGTGCTCTGGTGAAGTGAGTTAAAAGGACCTTGCATTACCTGAACCGTACTTTTATTCAGTTCGGAATGGAGGGAAATAAAATCTGTGTTGTGCGTAGGAAGACGATTATTAGTCTAACGCACTGGTATGTCCATACAAACGGTCGACATGTTTCAGCCCCATAGAATTGCCCAAATGGGTCAGGGGGCTTTCTTCAGGACCTAAAAAAGTAAAGCAAAGGCTGGGTATTGTTACAGCCTAGGTTGGTGCGGCTTTGGCTCACCAAATTCAATAGATGTCATTGAGTACCTGTCAAATATAAAAGAAACAGAAAGAGGGGGTTGATAATGTTTACTTCACATCAATCATACTTTCATCGTAATGTATGCTCTCTCTTTTATGTGTGTTATCTATAGAAAAGGTGCACTCTAAAAGCACTATGTCTTCATAGTAAGCAACTGCAGGAAGTGAAAAGCAACTGAAAAAATGGCAATTCTCTAACTCCATTTTGTACATTCTGAATGCCAAGGGTGTCACGGATTAAACCCCTCTGCATGTCAGTCAGTGCCAAATGGTTGGTCCGTCTCAAACCTTTTCATAATTTATTGTAATATGGACCCTAGTACATCATCTTAATGAAACCGGTAGACGTGCTTGTAGAGCAGGTCATTTCTAGTAGGCCTAGATCCTATTGGATAATCCCGTTACATTCGTAGTGAAATACATATTATTTTGTATCAAAAGGTGAATCTTTCATGTGCACTTAGAGCGCGTTTTCTACTTAAGCGCGCAAGCTTCTGTTGTAAACCGCATTAATTAATTGGTCATGGCATAAGCACAATTGAGCACTCGGTCAAGCGGGAATAGGCATGCTTATTTAAAATAACTCCAGAGTATGCAGAATTAATCACACATTGCTAAGGAGAAGTGCCCCCAAGATTTTGAGCGAGGAGCATGATGACCGTCAGTGAAATGCGAACGCTAAAGTACATGTAGCATACCTGCGAGTCTCTAATTATAGGCTTTCTCGGGGTGCCGGCGGGCGTTTTGACCAGCTGGGAAAGGGATTACATTTACAAATATAAAAAGATGAAAAAGATACGTTACGTGTCGGGCGGCTGGTTGTCATGCCGTCCGTGTCCCTCTCATGTAGTACCTGGCGTGTTTGCGCAGCACGACTTGTGCTCGCTCTCCTTACGGTGCCCCGGGTGACGCGGGCACGTCAGGGGCAGTCATCTTATACTCACTTAGTGCAAGCCATGGAAAACAGACTACGTTAAGAGTGTCCCTCGTGTTAGGTCGACAAACATCACCTGACATTGCAATCCTCATTTTGAATTAACATATAAAAATTAATAAAAAATATTTTTTGAAAAATCGAGATGTTGTTTTAGTTATTTCCGCATTTCATGAAAAGCGATGTTGGAACACTGGTTTGTGCAAAGTGTCTATCGCTTCTTTTGCAGACGCCATTCAAGTTCATTACATGTTCCTGCGAAGTATGAACTGTTTTACGTTCAATGTGGGGGTCATGTCATCGCATCTGTGGCATATTATCATCAATAGAAGTCTTTTCAGGTATAAAAGTATATTGTTATGGAAAGAGAATTTTTTTATTAACTGATTCAATGGTTATAGTGTTTTTTGATGGTGACCCAGCGGGGAGACGTATGGTCGTTCGAAGTAGTGGTATTATGAGACTGTTTTTTTAAAGTTTAGTATGAGTCTCCAATTGGGTCCATGTTGTATTGAAAAACCACTAGGTTTATGGCAAGGAATCTATGTTGACATTGGTCCTTTTAACCTAATGTTTCAAAATGGAAGTCTGGTATGTTTCGTGTCTAATCTCTTTGTGCTAGACTCAGCCAAGGGATATTATCGTTCAGGCCTGTAATATTTGTCTTAAGACGGTGTACCCATCTCTGCTCCTTTTCAAAGAGTATCCGTTCAGCATCTCTGTTTTTCATTTCTAGAGTCTCAAGGATCACCCAGTTCAGGTCGTCAACAGTATGCTGTTGTTCTATGTAGTGAGCACTCATTTTTGTTGTGCTCCTCTTGCATTTGACATTGCTTCTGTGTTCACATATTCTTTGTTTTATCTTGCGACACGTCATCCCAATGTATCTCAGAGTACAAGGGCACGTGATCATATAGATCACGTGTGTGGAATTACAATTTGTGTGATGTCTGATAGTCCATTTGAGCTCTGGTAGAAGTTGGATGGTTTTGGTTGCCGGCGTGGTTTTGCACACTGAACACGAGCCGCATGGATAATGTCCAGTAATAGGTGGCATGTTCCATAGTGTAGCAGTTAGTTGTCTTGTTGCCTGTTTTCGTGGTCTTGTATGAACAAGGATGTCCTTGAAGTTCTTTGTTCTTTTATTTGCAAACCTTGGTTTTGGCCAATTAAGTGAGCCTGATGTCAGGATTCTCCAATTGTTGTTTATGATCTTCTTAACTTCATTGGTTGCTACACTATGGGGCCGATTCCGATCTCGGTCGGAGGCGCACCCAATACCATTCGGTCGGGAAAAAAGCCATGCGAAAGCCTGTTTCCCGACCGATCCGTACAGCACACCGAACGAGCAAGTACGATGCGCACAACAGCAAAAAATCCGGCCGAGCCGTACTCACCCAAACCAGGTCCTGTTCTCCGACCGAGGCGAATCCGGAAACGCCGAATCGAGTCGCACGGAAGGAAAAATGCAGCCCCGTCCGGCCGGACAAGTACGATGCGCTTCCCGTACGCGCCGAACCCGTCGCTACGCACGGCACGTTAAAGCATCCGGGAGAGGCGCACATAAGCTCCGAATCGCGCCACAACACGATCCACGGCTACGAGACGAACACGGCACCGACGAGGACGACGCGAAGCGACGAGGACGAGGCGAAGCGCGAGGACGACGCGAAGCAACGAGAAGGACGAACGACACGAACCAACCATGAATCCCTTCGTCCCGATCATACCAATATTCTACATCTACTACCGGAACAGGCACGGACGCGTACGGCGCAGAAGGTAAGCCAGACACCAACCACAAAACACATACAACACGTACACGACACATCACACATACACGGGGATGCTGAATATACTTACACCAGCAACAGCAGCACCATAGGGGCGGGATGCCCATCACCAATGCCACATATGCACACAGGGGCCTGAATGCGCACCACCACCCCTACCCAGGGGGCTGGATGCCTACCACTACTACCACCCTTAGCCAGGGGGCTGGATGCCTACCACTACTACCACCCTCACCCAGGGGGGCTGGATGCCTACCACTACTACCACCCTTAGCCAGGGGGGCTGGATGCCTACCACTACTACCACCCTTAGCCAGGGGGGCTGGATGCCTACCACTACTACCACCCTTAGCCAGGGGGGCTGGATGCCTACCACTACTACCACCCTTAGCCAGGGGGCAGGATGCCTACCACTACTACCACCCTTAGCCAGGGGGGCTGGATGCCTACCACTACTACCACCCACACCCAGGGGGCTGGATGCCTACCACTACTACCACCCTCACCCAGGGGGGCTGGATGCCTACCACTACTACCACCCTTAGCCAGGGGGGCTGGATGCCTACCACTACTACCACCCTTAGCCAGGGGGCTGGATGCCTACCACTACTACCACCCACACCCAGGGGGCTGGATGCCTACCACTACTACCACCCTTAGCCAGGGGGGCAGGATGCCTACCACTACTACCACCCACACCCAGGGGGGCTGGATGCCTACCACTACTACCACCCTTAGCCAGGGGGCTGGATGCCTACCACTACTACCACCCACACCCAGGGGGGCTGGATGCCTACCACTACTACCACCCTTAGCCAGGGGGCTGGATGCCTACCACTACTACCACCCTCAGCCAGGGGGCTGGATGCCTACCACTACTACCACCCTTAGCCAGGGGGCTGGATGCCTACCACTACTACCACCCACAGCCAGGGGGCTGGATGCCTACCACTACTACCACCCTTAGCCAGGGGGGCTGGATGCCTACCACTACTACCACCCACACCCAGGGGGGCTGGATGCCTACCACTACTACCACCCACAGCCAGGGGGCTGGATGCCTACCACTACTACCACCCTTAGCCAGGGGGGCTGGATGCCTACCACTACTACCACCCACACCCAGGGGGGCTGGATGCCTACCACTACTACCACCCTTAGCCAGGGGGGCTGGATGCCTACCACTACTACCACCCTTAGCCAGGGGGGCTGGATGCCTACCACTACTACCACCCTTAGCCAGGGGGGCAGGATGCCTACCACTACTACCACCCACACCCAGGGGGCTGGATGCCTACCACTACTACCACCCTTAGCCAGGGGGGCTGGATGCCTACCACTACTACCACCCACACCCAGGGGGGCTGGATGCCTACCACTACTACCACCCACACCCAGGGGGGCTGGATGCCTACCACTACTACCACCCTTAGCCAGGGGGGCAGGATGCCTACCACTACTACCACCCACACCCAGGGGGCTGGATGCCTACCACTACTACCACCCTTAGCCAGGAGGGGCAGGATGCC